>JAODKC010000002.1:26356313-26393154 GCA_026777985.1 Mormyrops attenuatus
TAATAAACCGGCATTATAATTGGTTAAAATTTTGCCAACTTTATTTTTTTTTATTCCCTTTGCCTGCCCCCCCCCCCCCCCCCACCAGAATGTTTTCATTCCAGCCCAACCTGCCACATTCACTATTAGCCTATTAAGGACCAAATAAGCCTGATTAAGGTAGGGTTGGAATGAAAACATTCTGGCACGGGGGGCACCAGGAACAGGACTGAGAACCACTGTTTTAAATAAAAACCATCTAATCAATTAAATTAAAAATTGTTTCTGCAGTTTGTCGATGGTATTCTCCTTTAAGATCTGATTATATAGAGCAGTGTTTTTGATCCCAATCCTCGGGGGAGTCCCAGGCAGTCCACATTTTTATTCTGTCCCAGCTTCCAATACACCCATACCAGGTATTTGGTGTTCGTGATTGGCTGGGTGCCAGGAGCGAACAAAAACACGGACTGGTTGGGGGTTTACGGGGGTTGGGTTGGAAAACACTGATATAGAGTATGATGTAGCCTAATACTGACATTAGCAGTGGGTTCTGCTCTCCCTGTGTCCCTGACTCTGTATCTGGGTTTCTTGGTCCTCCAGGCTCCTCACTGTCGGAGAGCATGCAGGTTCTGCCACAGGGTTACTGGTATCGGGTCCTGTACGCCTCTGCAGTGCTGCTCCTCTGCCTTTTGGTCTGTCTGGTGGGCTCGCACATCTACTCCCGCGCTGCTTTCCTCATCCTCGTAGTGGTGACCATTTCACTGCTGTCCATTGTCATCAGCCCCCTGGCGCTTGGGCCCCGCAGCTTCATCATCAGCCACCAGGGGGAGCGCAACAACACGCTGGTATACAATGCTACCTACACGGGCTTCAGTCGGACCACGCTGAGGAATAACTTGGGCAGTGAGTGACTGGTTTCTGTATTCTTGTGAAGATGGGGGTTCTGATTATGGGGGGAGGACAGCATTTGGTAAAATGAAAGGTGGAGGTTTTGACCAGTGTGTTGGCGGTGAGAGAAAGTTGCTCATGGGAGTTTTACTTACACAAAAATGTTCTGAAAGAGATAACCAGTCAGATTGTAAAGGAAGCGGGTCCAAATAACTAGACGAGGTGGAACCAAGACATCTGATTGGTTATCTCTCTGAACCAATCATTTCTCGTTCTGCCCTCAGAACATTTTTGTGTAAGTAAAACTCTCATGAACCAGAGAATTGAGTGTGATGGCAACCAGATTGTAGAGTGACAATGGGTCTGCTTATAGTTTTGGAACAAATGAAAAGGCGCTAAAAACAGTCAGATGGTAATACCGGCGAATAGCAAAGTTAAGGCGCCATAACCTCTTTGTTGATCCCCCAAATTTCTCCACCTTCTTCTGTCCCTGTTCCCATCCCCTGCCCTCCCCGCAGCGGGATACTCGCTGGATTATAGCACCAACACCGTCATGACGTTCGCCACTGTGTTCGCCGTCATGTTTAATGGCTGCACGGGCATCATGGCCGGGGCCAACATGTCAGGTTAGCATGCTGTTATTCTGGATCTCAGATCCAGATCTCAGAATGTTCTTTGCTTCCCATTTTCCCTTCCTGGGATGGGCTCTTAGTCACTGCTACTGTGATTAGGGATGCTGTAAGGGCTAGGCAATATGCCAATAAAATATTGCATCATGATTATGAGCATTCACATAGTCATCATTTTGAGTACTGTGATATAGCCTAAACCAGGGGCCTCCAACTCTGGTCCTGAAGAGCTACAGTCCTGTAGGTTTTCAATCTTACCTGACTTCTGATGAGCCACACCTGTTCTCAGGTAAATACCAGGAAGGGGTGTGGCTCATAATCATGATGCAATATTTTATCGGCATATTGGAGTTGGAGACCCCTGGCCAAAACACTTGTTTTCTTGCATAACTGACGATTATAATGCACTATTCTTACACAAATTCCATTAAGGTATGAGTCTGTAGTTGGTAAAATTTATCATTCTATCTGTCACATGCTCCATACCTATTAGTAAAACTTGTTTGACATAACAAAAATTACCATGACAAAATATTTTGTCGTATCACCAAGCCATAGATGTTGCAATTAAAAATGGCTGAATGGATGGATGGATGCGTGGGAGCCACTATTTCAGCCTCTTTATTAAAGGAGTAGACGCAGCAGAATTTAAAAAACCTGCAGATGTAAAGATTGTCCTTTAGCTAGCTTGAGGGTTGCTTGTGGAAGCTTCCACGTGACTTCAAATATGTACAGTACTGTGCAAGTCTCAGGCGGTCAAAGAAATGTTTAAAGTTATTTATCTGGATAGTGAGTGCACTTTTGCTAAAAACACAACTTAGCATTACAACATATGCAAATTAAGAATTAGAACTAAAAACTAGTAATAATTTTGTCTGTTTTCCGCAAAGTTATTGATATCTAGTTCATGGCTAGACGAACACCGCTTCAGTTCCCAAACCTCTCCTCAGGGGCACCTCAGCCTTCCCATGTATTTATTAAATTTCACCACCATCTCACTAAATTAATTTAATTAGTTTACAAAAAGTCAGTGAGATATCGATTTGCTATACAAGGTGTGCTAGTTGTCGAGTCAAAAACTACATGGGTGTATTGGATGGCTGGTCCACATACTGGGGTGATTTTAGCTGATTCATTGTGATAGTCATTATAGCATAGTTTCACACAAACATGAAGATCATTTAAACATCTTTGCCTTTGGCTGCCTAAGACTTTCGCACATTACTGTATTTCTACTGTTGTAATGTTATGATATCTTGAGGTGGGTTTCAATACACTCTGACATAGATAAGCAGTTTTTAGGATGGATGGATGGTTTTCTGTATTATTGTTCTGGTAGTCCTCTGAGTATCTTCTTCTTTGATCCCGTTGAATGAAAACATGCTATAGCATTTTGTGGGGGGGGGGGGCGTGTTAAACCCACGACCTTCTCATTCTGGTTTAACCCACTGGACTCCCTCGCTGCGTAGGAGAGCTGAAGAATCCCAGTGAGTCCATCCCTAAAGGGACCATCATTGCTGTGCTCTACACCTTCTTCATCTACCTGCTCCTCTTCATGCTCATCAGCTCCACCTGTGACAGGTCTGTGCAAGTGCATCCTGGAAGTCCCCATAAATAAATAATGTTGGATGATAAAAATTGATCAATGATGTGGCACGCAGATGGTAACATTATTACACTGATGGTGATCATGCCTTTTTAATGATGAAAATGTTCAAACTGACAAACTCTCTTCTGTTATTAAAGTATAAAAGTTTTTTTTAACCTCTGCCCCAAAAGAATGTGACAAGTTGGACATTTAAATAGTTACTTCCATGAGGATTTTTAATGACTTATTTTGCATGCATACATTTCCCGCAAGCTGTTCATATTCACACCACAAATGACCTTTTTAAACATGTAAGTTTCCAATACCGTTTCAGACATAACCATTACCAAACACATGATTGTCAATAAGTGCAGCGCTGACCACCAGGGGGTGCTCTCGATGTCCCTGTGTTCGAACAGGGTTCTGTTGATTCAGGACTATGGCTTCTTCCAGCGGATCAACATCTGGCCGCCCTTCGTCACCATCGGCGTCTACTGCACCTCCCTGTCAGCTGCCATGAGTTCCCTCATTGGGGCGTCTCGCATCTTGCATGCCCTCGCTCTGGACCAGTTATTTGGTGAGAGGCGGGTTTACCTGGAAAGGGGCGGAGCTTAATAACTGCCACCTCACTGCTGGCATGAGTTTAGCCCAGGTTTTGTATGCTTTGTTTTGGTGGTTCTGATGCGCGCCGTACTCCACCCATCCTCAGGGCTGCCCCTGGCTCCAGCCACCATCACCTCCACCTCGGGGAATCCTTGGATGTCGGTGGTGTACACCTGGGCCCTCGTACAGGTGAGCTGGGTGGGGGAACCTTACACGTGGGTCCTGGTTCACGTGGGACCCAGTTAGAGTCGCTGGATAGGTGGTGCAGTAATATACAAACTCCAGTATCTCTGCCCTCCGGTGCTGGAAGGTGTAGTAACTCCAGCTTCTTCCGACAGCTTGTTTTCAGGTCTGCGTCTCAGCCTCAGGCCAGCAGGTGATCAGCATGTAATATTACACTGAATTTTGCCATTGGACAAAGTATAAGTACTCAGACGACAATGTGCATTTTGGCATCTAATGGAAAAGTGCAAAATAGTGTACAATTATGATACAGGAGTCATCGGTTATGACCTGTACAGAGGAAATGCAATATTATGTATTTATATAGAATTGCTTGGATGGAATTACTTTTACCTAATCTCAGTAGCAAGGTTCAGAACGTAGTTTCTATGTAGTTTGTAAACTGATTCAACTGGCTGATTCAGATCTTGTCTGTAATCGTGTCTGTAACTTCCACAAATTACCAGAGGTAGCGGAGATAAAAACGAATCCCGTCTGGATGTCAACATCAAAGTTAGTACATTTAAATGGAAATGACAACAGAATTTTCATTTTCAGGTCAATTGTCCCTTTAACATACTAATGAAACACAAAAATTGAACTTTTTTTCCCCCCTCCCAACCGTACAATAGCATACAAATCGGTGAACTCAGCAGTGCTGTTCTGTTCTGCACCTACTGAACACCCGGATGCAGTAGAGGCTGTAGGTGTAGGTTATCAGACCTTTACGTGGAGAACTCAGTACCCATTCAAGCTCCATTTTTAGAGAATAGGTTCTGTTTTTGCTTTACGAAATAGAGGCATGCCTTTATAGATATGACCTTATTACCAAGAAGACAATTCGAGTGGACTACTATTACTGAAAGAGGTCTGTATTCACTAAAATACAGAAGTTAATTGGCTCCTGAACGTTTACTCTGCAGGACTGTAATGAGTAAAGAAATTGATTGATAAAAATTGCAGACCTTGTCTCATTGCTTCAGTTTCATTAAGTCCCCAGGTAAAACTAATCTTGTCTGAATTGGAGGTTGACCTTGTACTTGAAGTTTTTCCTGGTTCGCAGTGGTTCGACCAGCCACTCTCCCCCCCTGTCTGTAGTGCGTGGTCTTTGCTGGGCAGCTGAACTCCATCACCAGCCTGGTTACCGTGTTCTACCTTCTGGCCTACGCCGCAGTGGACCTGGCTTGTCTGGCCTTGGAGTGGGCGTCTGCCCCCAACTTCAGGTAACCTTCGGTGGCTCTGCCGCATTCCTCCATCTTGTTCGCTCATGAGAGCCGGCACCTCCCTCCTCTTCACCTCAATTCCACGCTCTGTTGCTCTGTCTCTGTGAAACTGAGCTGAGAATGTATCCAAACTGAAACCTTATCTTTAGTTTGCTTCTCGATAAATCAGTCGGGCTTCTGCGTTGCTCCCTCTTCCCCGTCTTCCTCCTGACCTCTCAGTTTCTCTGTCTCTTCCTCTCTTTTCTGCTCAGGCCTACCTTCCAGTTCTTCTCCTGGCACACGTGCCTGCTCGGCATCATGGGATGTGTGGTGATGATGTTTGTGATCAACCCTGTCTACTCCTCAGCCAGCATCGCCCTTCTGCTGCTGCTCCTTGTCTTCATCCACTACAGAGCCCCCACCAGCAGCTGGGGTTACATCAGCCAGGCGCTCATCTTCCACCAGGTACGCCATGACTGCGCCACATGTTTTGACCTACTTAAACTCACTCCTATATGATTACTAGCCAGGCTATAACACAAAGCCAATGCCTATTTTTGTGTAAGGTGCATGTAGCTGTTTCCACTACTGTAACTGTACTGAACACCTCTGACATTCTACCTGACTAGACATACACTTGCTCTCAGAGCTATTGAGACCTGATCCAATCCTTCTCAACACCTAGAATCAGGGGCAGCCCAAGACATAAGAGACCTAAGAGGATGCTTAAAGCCCATTGACCACCAGGGGGCCCCCATCGCATCAGCCTGTGAAAGTGGAAAGGAAGATGTCAAATGACATCTAGGCTAATCAAATTTTGCCCCAAGGTCCCAAAAAAGGATGACTGATCCTGCCTAATACAGGAAGCGGGCTTTTCCAATACACATTTCACAAAAACATCTCAAGAAGAACGATGTTAGAATTCCCCCGTGTCTCCTCTGCTCTGCTTGGCTCCACTCCCCTGTAACCTGGTTGTTCTCCAGGTGCGTAAGTATCTACTGATGCTGGATGTGCGGAAGGACCACGTGAAGTTCTGGAGGCCGCAGGTGCTGCTGATGGTGGCCAACCCGCGCTCATCCTGCCAGCTCATCACCTTCGTGAACCAGCTGAAGAAGGGTGGCCTGTTTGTGCTGGGCCATGTACAGCTGGGAGACCTGGGTGAGGAAGAGGGGCTGAGGTGGGATGACGAGCTACCCGCACACAGGGGCATGTGGAGGCAGAAGGTCTGAGGATTGGTGGGGCTGAGATGTTGCTGCAGAGCTGACATGTCGGCGTCACTCATGCCGGGCTGTATTGCTGAGAAGGGGAGGTAATGTGTCAGAGATCAGAGATGATGTAACTAGTAACGCAAAATGGAAAAGTGATGCATGTTTGTGGAATGGAGATCTCCTTATGGATAAATGGATGGATGGATAGTTAGATATAAGTAGATAGAAAATATACAGTATTTTGCAAAAGTTTTAGGGTGCTTTTCTACTGCACCAGGTACTGTACGTTTAGTACTTCAAGGTGTTGGTCCACTGGCATAAAATCTGGTACTGGCACCAAATGACATCACAACGTGAGGTGGGGTATTTTCTGCTGAATTCAAATAATGGCTGTAGTATATTATACGGCTGGACGATGTACGATATAAATACCGACTTTGCATGTCATGCACATGGGATTCGTACGTTGCTAGTCAGCTACATTAAGACTGGGCTTTTCCTTACCTTCAGTTTTGAACAGACATTATAGCGCAGGGAGTTTAATTTTTGTCGAAACATTTTTACTGTGTCATAGGAACAAAAAAAGCTTAGCAAGTTTTGTAATTTTAATGATTATTCCTTTTCAAAATGATCTAGTACATGTTTAAAATGTACCTCCGCTGCTTTTGCATGAGTTCTGCTTGCGTTCTCTGAGACAATCATAATCATTTTCATCCTTGCTGTTTAAATCACTCCTAGACAGGTTTGTGAGAAATTTATATTGAACTCCTTTTTTGCTTTATAAATACCACAATATTTATTACAACAAAATCACATTGCAATCCTAGTTGCCACATTATGCAAATACTCTCTTTCCTGTCAAGCCGTCCTGATCTTGTTGTATCTGTTCTTCTAACCAGATCGCAACTTTTTTTTCAAGATGCTCATTGCATTGTGTTTAGATGCAGGCCATTTGCAGAATCAATTGAAAAAGAAACCGTTTTAAGATTCTATCGCAAAGTACCAAAAAAGTTCCCCAGTTGGTTTGGCACTGGAGTATTTGGTACTGGTACTCGACTAGAAGTACTGAAAGTGCTGTATCAAAAATACAGTACCAGGTGCGGTTGAAAAGCGCCCTTAGACAGTTACTGTAATGAAAATGATGTTTTAATGACCTTCATGTTGGTGTACGTCTGTAATAATGGCAGCTTAACCATATCAAAACCTCTCCTAAAGCCACCCCAGGATTTTGCAGCATCCATGCCATACATCCATTCTTTTACTCCACCCTAGCACTTAATGTATGAATAATCAATGCCATATTGACTTTTTTAACTAATTAAATTAGGTTTGCTGGTGGGGAAATTTAATAAATCCATGGAATGGCTGAGCTGCCCCGGAGGAGAGGTTTGGGAACTGAGGCGGTGCTGATCTAGCCATCCAACTGGATATTAGTAACTTTTTGGAGAACAGAAGAATTTCTTGTTCTGGGTACGGAGTGTATATTTCTGAGAATATACACTCCCTACCCGAATAAATAGCTTTAAGCATTTCGTTTGACTTTGGCATAGTACTGTATCTGTCTATGTTGACAGTGTTCAGTACTGCTGGCTAGGGAGAGAACAGGTAGGAGGAGGTGTTGGAGGAGGTGCAGGGGGAGCTGTAGCGGTTGTATAGTCTGACGGCAGCAGGATGAAGAGATCACCAGGAGCACTTCCTACAGCACCGTAGGGGAATGAGCCATCTGTATTCTCGTATAAAGAGCTGAGATGGCAAAATATAATTATGAAGTGAACATACAGTTTTGCAGTTAAGTATCATCCTTGAACTCGGTATCAGAGATATCTAACCATGTTTTTTGTTTTCCCTCTCCCATCAGACACTCTGCCGTCAGACCCAATCCAGCCCCAGTATAACTTCTGGCTGAGTCTGGTTGACAAGCTGGGGGTGAAGGCCTTTGTGGACCTGACTCTGTCTGTGTCTGTCCGGCAGGGAACACAGCACCTGCTCAGGATCACGGGACTGGGTGGGTCCTTCTAACCCTCATTCTCCTCTGATTGGCTGACTCTCTTCACCCTTTCTTGCTTTGTGATTGGGTGGATCTTCTCTCTCTGTCCGTCATTGGGTAGATGTCCCTCTCTACCTCAATTTTATAGATGTCTGCATGTTGGTTCACCATGGACTGCATGTAGCATAATGTCCTTCAATTAGTAAACCCAGTAGGAAGAATAATGCAGTGGACTTCTTTCACTTAATGTACTCGTTGTCCATTTTTCCCTCTGTCTCCCACAGCAACGTAATGCTGTCATTCTGTCTACCCTGTTGGTTTTCAGGGGGCATGAAGCCCAACACGCTCGTCCTGGGTTTCTATGACAACTGCGTGCCGGACGACTACTTCCTGCAGGACCCAGCTTTCTGCGAGGGGGTTGCGGGACCCGGCGGCAGCAGGGGGGACAACTTTGGGGTGGACCTGCCATCCCTCCAAGCCCACTTCCCCCCTGTCCGCAGCTCGGAGTCTCCCCGCTGGCTGACCCCAGAGGAGTATGTGGGCATCATCTCCGACGCCATCAAGATGGGGAAGAATGTATGCCTGGGCCGATGCTTCTTCCAGCTGGAGGGAGGCCGGACCGGGGCATCGCCGACCGCCTCTGGGGCAGAGAGGACCATTGACGTGTGGCCCCTGAACCTGCTGAGGCCCGAGAACAGTGGCTACGTGGACGTATGCAGCCTCTTTCTGCTCCAGATGGCCTGCGTGCTCAACATGGCCAGCGGGTGGCGCCGTGCGCGGCTCCGCATCTTCCTGTGCGTGGAGGCGGAGTCAGGTGACCAGGGCTGGATGGCCAAGGAGGAGACCCTGCGTGACTTGCTGGGAAAGCTGCGCATCCGCGCTTCCATCAAGATCGTGGGCTGGGACGCTGTGGTGAGGCAGTACAGGCCGGGTGGAGGTGCTGGGGGTGAGCGGCGGGCCGGGACTCCTGGGGGGGGCGACGTGGGCGAAGGGGAGCTGGGGGGCTGGGCCAGGCAGGCCCCAGGTGTCTCTGAGGAATACCTGTCAAGTGTGAATGCTTTGGTGATGGAGCACAGTGCACAGGCTGCCGTCCGCTTCCTGTACTTGCCCCGCCCACCGGCTGGGTCCAACCAATCGCAGAAGTACCTTTCTCAGCTGGAGGTCATAACCAATGGTCTGGGCCCAACCCTTTTAATCCATGGTCTTACTCCTGTTACATGTACTGAGCTCTGAGTTCTTTTTTTTTCGCTTTCATGTGCTTTGCCAGTGTAGTTTCTGCGTCTTTCTGTCTACCTGAATCTATGCGAACTAAACTTTTTCTATCCAGATCTCTCGATTGTGCGTTTCAAAATGGACGACTGTTTTGAGATCTTTGCCTATTCTAGCCCTTTGGATTTACTCACGGTTACACTGGCTCTCTTTCATCAACCAGACTGGTTATGTTCTTGCAGGTCTGTTTGTGCCCCAGGGAGCCAATGGATTTTTTTTTTTTGTCACTAAATACTGAGAATGAGGCATTTAATCAAAGTTGTCATTAAACTAGCGGTCATTTTCTTTTGCAGTACCATAGGAAAAAATATTTCAACTATTTCAAGTACTATTTCAAAACTGTAAGACCCTGCACAAAACACCTTAGCCGTTATTATGTAAACAATAGAAAAATGGCACAAAATAACATTTAAGTAATTTGGTTTGTGCTTCTGTATGTCGGCTAAAACCAGTTGTGACTCAATACTGTGTTGATATTGCGGATATCCACCCACGCCTTTAATAGAGGCGCCCTTGTTGTCCCTAAAAGACACCGATGCTATTACCAGCTAATACCAGAATGCATCAATCTTCCCCGTAAAACAGGCAAGACGGGGAGGAATCCCTGACTCTGTTCCATTCAAATTTCAAGTATCTGATTAGCATCGCGAATACGTCTTCTACACAACTGCTTTTTTTTTTTTACAAATACAGAATTTCCCCAAACATACTTAAGAACCAATTTCGCTTTTTCTCCTACATGAAGTATTTTTTCCAGAAAGCAATTCCGTTTTAATGAAGTCTTCAGGACTAGATGCCAAGCTGCCTGTAACGTCATGCGTTCTTGTTCGGAATCGCGCAAACGGTGTAGTCAGCTGATTTCCCGTCTCCAACCACGTCATTAGAGAATTACCATCATTAAACTAGTTTACCTGTTTCCCCGATTCCAACTTTTCGTGCACAACTGAAAAAAAAACCCAGATTGTGTAGGCAATATATACATACATTCCGCATCAAATTGATGCCTGTGGAAACCAGGGAAGATTCTCAGGGCTGCAGGGTTAGGGGAGGCAATTAATTTGTTTGTGGACCAACCAGACCTTTTGCTTATAACCAGTAACTGTTAATGTAAGGGGTTTACTTTCCAAAAAAAAAACTGCTAGCACATTTAAAACGTTTCGATTTAACCAGCCTGGGCAAACTTACCCAAAGCCTCCGCGTTCATCTCAGAGTGATTCATTGCTGACTTATAAGCCTACATAATGTATAAGTGAGGTCTAACGAACTTACTCCCTTATGCCTGATAACAGTTTTCTGATAGGAAGATTGTAGGCTGTTAACTTATTTAATTAAATCTTATTAATGTTTAAGACCAAGTTTTTATTTAATGTTTTATATATTAATAGAAAACGTTTAAGATGATAAGGATGATGACGTGAACGTAGCACTAAATAAAATGTTCATGTTTTATGCGAATTGAAGCTTTTGATTTCAAATTTTTAGCAACCATATGTTATGACACTGCGCTCGTATGTGCTGGTTGTACGCGCTCTTCGTATTACTGCCTTGTTAACGCTGTTTTTAAGTAGGACACTGAACTGTCAAATTCAGCCGCTTCTTTCTCTTTTTTCCTTCAATGAAATGCTGCTAGGTCCCCACACTTGTATCAATAATCAGCCCTGTGTATCATTAGCGGATGTGTATAAATAAATGTCACACACACTTGTCAGCTGGTCCAGATTTGGTCATGAATTTAGCCCCTGATTTAATGTAGATCTCACGTCCGTTGTTGAGTGTTTCTTGCTCAGTGTCGTACTCCTCACTAGTTTTTTTTTTCGGTTCACATGGAAGGTCCGCCGTTTTCAATGATCTTCATCCCAAGTCAGACGGTGCAAGTGGCCCAGCATTTTAATCTTTATATTAACGAACACACAGTGGGTATTTTATAAATTTTCAGATTTATTTGTCATTCAATTGCAGCAATATATTCTGAAATATTTTATCGAGGAGAATTAATGTGGACGATCTGTGTTACATTTTCATCTTTGCTGCATAATTTAACATAAACAAAGTTATGCATAACCCTCCCGACTAAAATCACCGTAACCAATCCTCACTGTAATATGCATAATTTGTTACAGCTAACATAGCCTTTCTTCCGTGAATGTTCAATGTATACTGGGAATAAAGTGCGAAACAGAGTTATTTTTTTATCATCGTTAATCTTAAGTGCGTGTTTTTTTTAACACAGTATAAAGAAAAACATTTGCAGTCGGAGTGGCTGCTTAATATATGTATCATTCTCTGTTACAATTCATTTCTGTCTAATGCACAGATCTGCACGCCTGAGTCCTGTAGCCTTGGCCTATAGGCAGTGCGCTACCAAGGTCTCCAGACCGATGTGGCCGCACTCTGTGTCTTGCTGGTTGAGCTAAATACATGCCGGCATCTGTGCCGATCACTTGCCACCTGTGCGCTTTCGGCCGTTTCAAAGGCGAGCAAGTGCAGCGGCTGGGGAGCGGAATCCGTGACAGGAGGAGATAAGATCTGTCCAGCGGGCAACGGCGGTGCGGGCGGCAATGGATGGGTATCCAGCGGAGAAGGGTCACAGTCGGATAGGAAAGAAAAGCCGTGGACGGACGGGGCATGGTAAGAAAATGGGGCAAACTGCGGGATCAGTGCGCCGTGTGCGAGCGCCGCAGTCTGATCCGAAATTCGATGGAGCAAAGCGACCCTGACCGTGCCCCGGACCCCTTCGCTGGCGCGGAGAAACCGGATGGCTAAGTTTGCGCAATCTGCGTAACCAGCGCAGAAGCGGCTCAAGGGTATCGCGGAGTCAGCAGGATCTGAAAAGAATAGCCTATATTAAATAAAATATATACAACACGCCTACGACTGAATCGGAAAATATGGTAAAACGGATAGACCCACATGGATTGTCACGCCCATTTGATTAAATGACTTTTGTAAGAAGTATATTAATTTGTAACATACATATGTTTGTTTACTAAATCCGCTACGCGGCTCACCTGGCGCCTGTGTTAACGCTTTCAGGTACCGAACCGTTAGTTCAAGGATGTCCGCTTTCTCCATCTTCGACCTGCAGCAGGTCTGTAAGGAACAACCCCACCCAATTAAAAACACAATTAAAAAATGAGAAATATGAATTGTCCTTTAATTTATTGCGCATGCACTGTAGTCAACAATTAGTCTTTATACTAATACTAATGAATGTTATAAACGGGATAAGTAACAATACGCCCCCTTTTGCGATGCCTGACCTTTGCGGTGTGTGATCGCAGCAGTAATGCCCGGAGCTCGCCAAGGGAGCCGTTGATGCGCGCCCTCCGGCGCCTCTCCATCTGCGGCTTTGACACCTGAGCGACAGCGACAGCACCGTTAAAACACGCTTTGGTCTGAGGGCTGAAAACTGCAGCGCGATCTGATGGCCGGCGTACCTGGCGGTGCTTCTTCTCCTTCGGGGAATCGCGTAGCTTCATTATAAGCAAATAGGAACCGTTTTCCACTACAGTGCCCAGCGCAAATTAATGTAATTTAGAACCAGTAGGCCTACTAACTGCAAGGTATTTATAAGCAAATAACCTCAGACAACTGAAAGAAGCCGCATAAAGGCCTGTGTGTCTGAGGTATTTGTTTATATCTGAAATAAAACTATGAATGACAATTTTATCGCTTATATTTCAGGATGTTTCTTTTCCTGTGTCGGTAGCGCCTGTTAACACGGGTAAGGCTACTGTAAGGTCGGTTCATTTATATAGGCTGGAATCACTGGGGCCAATGGAGGGGCGGGGGGCTCCTTTAAGTGCAAAACAATGCAGTCACAAGGGGGTTAAAAGAAGAGTAAAATTGGAGAAAGGAACAATAACAAAGCAGGGTTGTAAGTAGTAATGTAGGGTTACAGCGGTGGGTCTGTGGGTGGCAGGACCGTGGCCCCCAGGGAACACTCTGCCAGTGTGTTTGGGAAGCAGGGAGATCCAGGGGCAGGAGGGGCTGTATAATTCATGAATTTGAAGTGCCATCCCCCCTCCCTATTTAGGGATTAGGAAGCAGTCAGAAAGAATGGTGAACTGCCAGTCAGCTCTGATTGACACATGAGCCGGGCTGTCCACATTCCTGCAAAGTGCTCTTGGAGTATTTGCTCCAAAAATACCTAGATTGGCCTTCAGTTTATTTGTTCAGAATATTAGGTTAGAATTTTTGGCTTCTAAAAAGTATAGTGATTATGCAAATATTTTAATAAGCAATGGAATACATATGAAAATGTCAAACTGGTTCTTAAAAAATTTATCAAGAACAGAACAATTATATATTATCAACCTTCTGTAATGGCTTATTCAGTGCAAGGCTGTGGTGACTGATAATTACTAAGAGTAAAAACACCAGAAGCTGATTTTTAAGCCTGACCCTGTGAATCTGAGAGCCCGCCTGTTTTCTGATGTATGGATTTCTGGTAAATACCATGCTGTGGAAAAAGTATTTGATTCCCTCTATTTTTGCGTATTCATAACAATTGTTTTTCGGCTTCATAATAATACAAAAGGCATGGTGTGCTGTTTGTTGAGTTGTTGCAGTCAACTTCACATTGCTGGAACGGTTTTGTTTAAGTGCTGCTTAGACCCATTAGGGCTGGCAGCAATCCAGCCTGGGTCTGTCTGGTTTAATTTAACCTATCATCGTTTAAATTTGGTGCAGTGCTTGATTACAGAGCCCGTTACTTTTTCGCATGGGTGATATAGGTGTTGGAGAACATTTGAAATACCCATTTATTGTGTATTGTGTTGACGCGGGTTATGTTTTGTATTATGCTAAGTTTGTTTGAAGGTCAGAAACAAGCAAAACTAGAGGAACTCAGGAAGCAGGCAGATCCTTTTTCACTACTCTGTGTGTAAGGGGTGTTTGTGCCGCAGCAACTCGAGCTGGACGCTTAAAAACATGTCTAACGTGTTCATTACCACAGCAGCACCTGCTCCTTTCATATACACTCTCTTCCTTTTCTTGCTCATCCTTTCTCCCTCTTTCGTTTGCGCTCTCTCTCTCTCTCTCTCTCTCTCTCTCTCGCCCTCTCCCCTGTTTCTCCACTCCCTCCTGTGCCCCCGTGTGTTAGTGTTTTGGTGATGATGGTTTGTCCAGCCTCGATGGCTGGCTACTCGCTAAGTGACGGTTTTCGATATGTACAGCTGCAATGTGAAGGTCAATTGCCAATATTTCCAAAATTCCCCAGCTTAACTCTGGAATCTTTCTGGAAATTTCCCGCCCCTTTACAACCCTAGATCCCACCCCAATGAGGCTGTGGTATAACGAATGACTGCAATTCTACAGTATGAGGCAGGCAGCCAGAGAGATATGTCAGGCATGCCAAACATCTGACTCTGCTTTCATCTTCAGCAAGTCTGAAAACTAATTTTGAATGTAGCCCACAGGTCTGTTCCCAGTATTTTTCAAATGTATTTTCTGTACAGCTAATAAATTGTGTAACAATCTATTAAATTACAGGCTAGTCACCAAAACTCCTTTTTCCTCTTTTACATTTTCTAGCTAATTATCATTGATTTGTTTACTTCAGTTTTCTTCCATTATTTCAGTTATGTACCTTACTATGGCTTTTATATTGTACTTAATGTTTTTGTTTCTACTCTCATGATTGATTGTGCTGCCGAATAAACTACTGCATAATGTAAATGTACAGTTTTAGAATACAGTTCATCTAACTGAATATTACTAATGTCATGCAAATATTAAGGATTACCAATTTACCAAAATACCGTATAATTTTACATATTGGATGGCATGTTTTGCTTTGGGTAATTAAATAATCATAAGAATCAATCAATAAGAAAGCAGTCTCACTGCAGTGCATGTGCAAGCCAAAGTGCTAACAAGAGGAGAAAGGTTCTTGTGTAGAATGCACCACCCATAGCCGTCTAGGCAGAGGGAAGGATTTGTCGATGTTGTGCTCTATGCTGAAGACGTCTGAGGAGATGGGGTGAAAGAGGAAGAGGAGAAGGCAGATGGGAGGAAGCTCTGTGGGAAGCCAGAGCACAGACACGTCCACCTCCTTTGAGAAGCTGCTTCTTTTCCAGTGGATCGCTGGAGTGGGAAGCTCTCCTGCCCGTGTCCGGCCGCCCCCTGCTCCCCCTCCCCCCGAGACAGGCCCTAATTGAGATACCCGTGCCTCCTGACTCCGCTCAATAGCACCAGCCCTCCCGAACGGACGGGGAGGTCACCTCCTGGCCCCTGCTCACCACGAGGTGGCAGCGCGCAAATAGAGGGAGAGACGAAGAGGTGAGAGCAGTGGGGATATGAGAAAAGGGGAGAAAAGAAGGACAGTGCATGAGATGGATGGAGGGAAGGAAAGATGAGGGCAGGGATGACCACAGAGATTTTAGCCAGGTGATCCAGAACAAGAATGAGGAGGCCTCAGTAAAAATACGGAGACCTGCTCTCTTTGCCTGGCTGATTATTGGGTAAATATCAATATAAGAGGAACATTTTTTTTCTGCTAGTTAGTGATTTGGATTGAGGTAAATAAAGTCCAGCAGATTCATACTCTTTCTGTAGCCACTGATCACTTCCAGTAAGCAGAGAGAGCCTGGGAAAGGATGACAGTGCATCACAGGGTAACTGCACTACTGGCGCCGGAAGGCAGTCCGAAAAAAACGCAGCTAGGTGTTATGGCATGTCTGAACTGCCCGTAGTGGGCGTGTCTTCTGCTTGAACTGCTCCCAGACTGAGAGACCCTTGTTTGACTCTTAAGGATGGTAACTCATCCAAACTCAAGTTAGCTTTCATTGTCACCCAATGACGATTTTAAGATTTGATGAGATGATAAGATCCAGATGAGTGCGTCCACTTAGCGCAGACCCTGATGTTGTTATCTGAGTTACCGTGAACAAAAACAACATGCTGTGTTTTGGTCCCGCAAGCGCAGAGAGGAGGCCGGAGGGAAAAGCTCCTGGGCCACACACGAATATAGGGCGGGGTTGGGCCCAACAAAAGTAGACAAGGACTGAGGCCGAGGGTAGGGTTATGGAGGACGAACAAGAACCATGCATCTGTTGCCTCTAATTCTATTCTGTCTTTATCCACCCTTGTTCCCACAGCTTATGGAAAAAAGCGCAACACTTGTCCTTTCTGCTCTTGACATGGACTTAATCCCCAGCGAACCCCAGGGAAATAGAGTTAGGAGGCGTGGGGGGGGGGGGAAGCTGGGTGGGCTGGGTGCTAGAAAGTTGGGACAGATGTCTAGGTTTGTCGTACGCCGGTGCATCGTGAAGGAATCAGCGTGCATGCCATCTGAGGCGGTTGGCATGCAGGATACCTGCCGCTAGCATGCGGTTAGTGTGGCATGCTAGTGATTCTGATGCTGCATTACTGCATCAGGAATAATGAATTATTAATGCATCAGAAGTCCACCAAATTTAGCTTAATACAATGCAATGCAATATCATTAATTACTGACTAAACACATTTTTCTATCTTCTTACCTGCTGCATTGAAGTAAAGTCATAAGCACTCTGAGTTTCACTTAGCAACTACTGTATTTTGCTTAATAATTTGGTCATTGGAACAGAACTTGGCTACTAAAGAAGGACTTTGCGTGTGTGTATACATGTATATCCTTCTTTTACAGCTAGATATAGTTTTGAGCAGATAAGCCCATGTGATCCTTAAAATGGAAAAAAAAAAGTTTGGAAAAGTTGAAAAAAAGTTTTATGCTCTATGATGTCTATGATGATGAAGAAATTTTTGCCCACAAATCTTTTTTGAATTACAAATAATTAAGTCTATTATTGTAGCTTTTCTGGGATATGAAAATAATCATTAAAAATGGCCCCTGCTGACAATGTAAACCTCAGATTTCCCCCCATGGGAAATAATTGCTCAGGCCTGGATTGGAGGGTGACATACAATCCAATAACACAGCTCTCTTGATGAATACGACAATTTTGATGTAGCCTGTAGTGAAATTTGTAGCCTAATGTAGCAATAGCAGTAACGGGTTTTATAAAAAAATTTTCTCATACATGAATAGGAGCCTTTGAAAACCTCACCACACTGTACTTATATAACAGCATAAACATTTAACACACCGGAGTTTGCACATTATGGAATGAGACGCTGGGTGTTTCTCAGTTGCTGGCCAACGTGTGCCGATGGTTCCAAGAGTGGATCAGCTTTCCCTCGATCATGTGTTTCTGGGAGCAGAGCGACACCATTCTGACAGATATCTGGATGGGTTTGCCCTCAGGACCCATCCCCCCCCCCCCCTGCCTGAAAAGGACGCGATGATACTTAGCTGATGGATAAAGAGACAAAGTTGGATCAGCAGAAAGAAAGGATTGAGGTGGAAGATAGAAGTGGCAGTGGAGAGGTAGCATTTGGATTGTTTTTGTCCCCCCTCCCCCTCTCTCAGGGGGATAAAGGATGGAGAGGGGGCACGAGGAAAGCGTCTTTTTTCGTCTGTCTGACAGCCTGTCCTCATCCCCCTTTTCTTTGGCCCATCAATTGAAGAGGGAGAAGCGTGGAGGCTCTTCAGCTGGAGAGCATGTGTGGAGTGGCCTGAGTGTGTGTGTGTGTGCACAAATGTGTTAACAAGTCAGACAAACAGACACCATAGGAATGTTCCAACAAAAACAATTGCCTTTTTTTCCAACTGATCTCCTTAAAAATATTTTATTTGTTAAATATTTTCATCTTATTGTCAATTTGGACTTACTTTAGCCAGTGGTAAGAGAAATGTATGTGTCTGAGTAGGTCAAACTCAAGAAGAGCGGAGAAGAAATCCGTGAAATCCATATATGTTTTTGTAATTTATGAACAACAAAATTAATGTTCTGACATAATTTTAATGCTTTATGTGAACCATAAAATCCATCATTTGCCCTAAGGGTTTAATAATGTTTGTCTAAGTGTTACCTGTGTTACTGCTGTGTTTTGTGTGGTGAAATGCTGGACATTTGCCCGAAAGTGAATTGCGGCGACCGTCATTAATCAAAGTATTTTATGCGACCAGACATGACAGTGAGGTGATGGAGCGGCTGTCAGGGACAATAGTGACATTTCACAAGAAGAAAATAGGAAAATGGTGAAGAGACAAGGGGAAGCTGACAGAGAAGCTGAGGATTCACTGGGAGATTAAATCCCTGCTTGACAGACAGCGTCCACCTTCCAAATCCGCTCTCTCCCACACTCTGACTCTCATCAGAGAAAGTGCCCCCCCCCCACACACACACTTTCTCTGGCTCTTAACCCCCCCATGGCACTTCAGAGTTGAAGAGGCACATTGTTTCTGGGGAAAAAAAACTAAAAGTGTCCCACTTGTTAGCATATTCTTACAGACTCTAATGAAACTAACATGTTTAGTCATTACTGTGTGTGCACTTAACTGCCAGCGTTTACACAGAAATGAAATAGGGTCTAATTTGTCCACTTTGCGAGACAAGTTTTCATTCTTTTATCTGTTATTAAAAGTCATTAAATAATCTCAATATACACAATAACCATGATTCCTAACCCTGCTGCTGAAATTCTGCAAAGTTTATATTTTCAGTGTACCTGAGTTTTTAAGCACTAGGATGACAGTTTCAACCCCTAAGCTAATTTAACCAATTTATCCTTTCTCGGGACTGAGGTCAGACTTTCAAAAAGTGCTTGAATGCGCTCCTTCCTGCTAAAAATGGCAAAATATGTGGTAAAGTGAGATTATGTGTATTTTTCTAGAATTTCCCTTTTTCTGACCTGCATGGCTAACACGTTCTAACGGATTTTTTTATATATATAAAATATAAATGCTTTAATTTTCATCTATGCATTTTCTTCCCTTCCTTCCACAACCATTCTATCATTCTTAACTACCAATAATAAACAAACATATTTTAAGGGCAGACCATACCAACAGAGAACAAACATGGAAAGACAGGGGGGAAAATCATACGTAGTTGGGCCAGTTTTGGACAGTGTGTATTGCAGGGTTGTTTTGCAGCACAGAGTCTGTAAATATTTGGAAACCTCGTGCGGACTCCCCGTAGCTGATGCAGGATTAGTAGTGGCTAAAATAGATGCTTTAAAAGGGTGTTCACAGCATTTTGTTCTGCTCAGCTCCCCGTCAGTGAAGAACGATCAGAAAAACGTCAAAGACTTTGAACTCTGATTCGTAAAGCTGTGAGACTTCCACGGGTCTCGCTGCATTTATTTATTTTTTAAATAAGTTTCATTGATAAATTATTGGGTGTATTTTGTGGCCTTTCAACATTTACCTGTGTGGAGATTATGAAAGCACTGTAAAATGTTTTTACAAGTGATAGCCTACGTTAAAATTTAATTTTTCTAGGCACAAAATGGGCATGTATAGTACTGAAACTAAGGGCATAATTATGTGAACCATATTCAGTTGTTTGCTAATCGGTCTTTGGCTCTGATCCAATCGGATGAGGGATTAGGGAAAGTAGCCTTCTTTTCATCAGTGTAATTAGTATTCGGCAGGCAATATTACATTTTAAACTGTTTATTTACTAAGCAAAAACATGTGTCATGCACGCATACAAATATATTTCTTATAATCTATACACAATTTGTGGATGAATTTTGTAGGTCTATCTTTTCTTATCTTTTAAAACGACTGAACGTTTTGAACATTACCCAGACAGGAATTTTGAAAGAATTCTGCAACACATTTACAGTATGTTATATTCATGTAACACAGGATGAGATTTATTGATAGAAAATTAATTCCAGAAAAAGAACCCTTTAAGTACTATGTAACGAAGAAGTCTATATACTTTGTGGTTTCCGTAGATCGTTTCCGTGGGTCGTTACTGCACACGCGTTTTATCTTGTTAGGTTTGTTCTACGCTGCTTTCCGTTCCCACAGTTTTGCACGTGCTATTGACAGTGGCTGCGTAATGAATGGTTCGGTCAGTTGTAGAACTGGCCACGAGATTTTTAAATCAAACTTTAATGAACTTTGTTTCTCGTGCAACTTAAATGTTCTATGTATTAAATCGATATAATTAGGTAATTGTTCTAGAAAAATCGGTTTAGCCGTATATACAATTTGTGAACATTTAAGGAAGGCGTCTGAAAATGAGTCAGATTGACGGGTAAGTTCTCCAGCCAGCTGGGTACCTTCGGTGTCTGAGGGCAGATCAGATTCAGATCGTTCTCACCTTAGCTGAGCCTGGTTGGATATATGTTTTTTGCTGTAGGATGTGTACGTGATACTTAGAGCGCGCCCAGACAACGGCATTTTTATTAGAGTGAAATGAGCTGCAAGATTAACTGTAATAAAAAGTAAATGGTCTAGAAAATGTCGTACAGTCTAACTGTGAAATGCATGATTTTCCTTAAGGTATTGCAGTTTGGATGACGACGACAATGGAAACCACGAAAACCCGGTAGTCAACAGACACGAAGTAACGGAGACAGACGGCACTTCAGTCAACAGTAACGTCCCGAGGAAGGTAAGTGGGTTTGTCTCTTTCGGAATGTATGCTACTTTTCTTGAATTTCAAACCTTTTAGGGGTAGATTTTTATTATAGCAGTATATATGGGCACAATGGTAAATACACGGACGATAAACAATACTTCTATGCTTCGCCGTATTAAATATTGTTTTAATGTCCCAGTCCAGCTTATCACTGCTAGTTTTGAGCAGTTATGAATCCCGTTGTCTCCAGACGGTCACGCCTGGAGTGGGGGAGCACCGTCTTCAGTACAACTATACCTTCTGGTTCTCACGACGCACGCAGAGTCGCCCCGCAATCACACAGAGCTACGAGCATAATATCCGGCAGATCGGAACCGTGGCCTCGGTCAGTAGCATGGAGAAATAAGGGGGGAGGGATCTAATGTAGAGATGGGGAATCCTGTCGAGGTAAAAGGAAATACTCATGTGATCTGTTCCAGGTGGAGCAGTTCTGGAAACTGTACAGCCATCTGGTCCGGCCTGGTGATCTGACAGGTCACAGTGACTTCCACCTCTTTAAGGAGGGCATCAAGCCCATGTGGGAGGTGAGGAGGCACCCTGACGGACTTGATCGGTACAAGCTTCCAGTCGCTGCCCCAGAGCCTCTGTTTGGGGTCTTCCAAGCTGCAGGACATTACCACTGTCCCATAAGTGGCTAAGTTTGCTGGTGTGGCCACCAGCTTGTTGATGAGCGGTGGCAACAAGAGTAGTGGACGTTTCTGTATCACTGAAGTGGGCTGCTCAGTGTGCTGTTTGCTTTTTTTTTTTCTCTCTCATCTTCTAAGAGAACTTACACATGGATCAGTAGGTGAGATGTAAAGTGTGGTAGTTAAGCAACCAAGTCCGGTCTGTGAAGTTATGATTGTATCAACACATTTCAAGGTTATAATTTCAGTAACAACTAATAGCATAGTTTAAGGGGACAGCATGTGGGTCTGTGATCAGAGGGTCACCGGTTCAAACCCAGCCTTGGCACATCTGCAGGTCCTTGAGTAAGGTCCTTAACCCCCAGCTCCCTGGGCACTGCAACAGGTGGCTGCCCTTCACAGCCAGCTTACTCTTACCTACAAAGAGCAAGTTGGGGGAGGCATAAAGAAAATTTCCCCACAGGGATTAATAAAGTATTAATTATTTAATTAACTCCAGTCCATAAGTATTTCTTCTAGATATGTCTGTTCTGGGATTTATGCTTGTGTAACAAGGCTTCTTTTTTTGATATTTGACATGGGGCATGATGACATGATATGGCATGGGGCAGTGGTGGCCTAATGGTTAGGGAAGTGTGCTTGTCATTCAAAGGTTACTGGTTCAAATCCCCAACCAGCAAAGTCCTACCTCCAAGCACTGCTCTCCAGGGGATAAATAAGAGCTTCCCCTGGTATGCCCCATATGGGTTAAATGCAGAGGACACATTTCATTGTGGTGTGTCAACAATCATTTTCACTTCATGATGGATGATGCCACACTGTTAGAATGAAGCTATGGTCTGGTTCTTTTTCGCTGTTGTACAAGTGGCGTTCTGTGCTTCACCCCCTCCTCCAGGACAAAGCCAACAGGAGTGGTGGGAAGTGGATCATCCGGTTGAGGAAGGGGCTGGCTTCCCGCTTCTGGGAGAACATCATCCTGGCCATGCTGGGCGAGCAGTTCATGGTCGGAGAGGAGATCTGTGGTGTTGTGGTGTCTGTCCGCTTTCAGGTGGGGATTCTGACGTGAAAAGGAAGCAGAGTGTTGTCCTGAAGTCATACATGGATATTAGCGCGTTGGCTTCTAATCGAGGAAGCCGACTAAGGCCCTAATTGCATTTGATAGTTGGGCTACACACAGATCACTGGTGAATAGCTGATGAATCCTTTGATGAATGATGATGACATTTACCTACAATTATCAAATTATTTAAAGTCATTAAATATATTTACTCTGCAGAACTGACATATTATAGATCAGTTTGTTCCAAACATGCATTTAATAGGTGGGGATTGTCAAGTAGCCCATTATACAATACTCAACACAATACCAGTGTCACGATTCAATGCATCACTGTATTACCATTGTATTCTGATGGTCAACACTCCAATATTAAAATAATGGGACTATTAAAACTTGAAACAGGCCAAATTTAATTAACAGCCAGTTGCAACCTTTCACTCCCAGCCAGTATTTTGAATAAAGTTGTACTTCAACTCCAACTGCAAAACCTTTGTGCATACATAAAGTACACACTTCTGTTTTTTTATTGGCAAAAGTGGGGAAAAACAGAATGCAACATCTGACTTGTATTTTAACATTTTCAGACGTAGACACTTCCACTGCGTTTCCACTGCAGGACACTTGGCTACATAATCAGCTTACTTTTAATCAGCAAATGATCTCTACAGGCCGTGTTAAATGGCACTGAAATAAATTACTAAATTGATGCAAAGAGTCAAAGTGTTGCTGAAAAATTGTGACACAGTGAATCACAATTTAATGATTAATTGCAGTATAGATGCAGCTCTAGTATATAAATTAAAAGTATAAATTGTGCACCGTGATGTTTACAGTTGTGGCCAAAGATTTTGAGAATAACACAAATATTGGTTTTCATAAAGTTTGCTGCTTCAGTGTCAGTGTTTTTTGTCTGATGTTTCTGTGATATACTGAAGTACAATTACAAGCATTTCATAAGTGTCATAGGCTTTTATTTACAATTACATTAAGTTCATGCAAAGAGTCAATATTTGAAGTTTTGGCCCTTCTTTTACAAGACCCCTGCAATTTGCCCTGACATGCTGTTTGTCTAATTCTGGGTCAGATACTGACTGATGGCAGCCCATTCTTGCATAATCAGTGTTTGGAGTTTGTCAGAACTTCCTTCTCTCAAATCTGTGATGATCCTACAGGAGGACATCCTGTCCATCTGGAACAGGACGGCTAATGACCACATGACGACCTCTCGTATCCGGGACACTCTGCGTCGGATTCTGAATCTTCCGCCCAACACCATCATGGAGTACAAGACCCACAACGACAGCCTCAGGTGAGGGCTGCGCAGAAGCATCTCCGTGCACATGCACGAAAAAAAAAGAAGATACAGAATGGAACCATAATTACTGCTACCATCTCGCGTGGTTCGCTATCACTTGTCGTACAAGTAGATTCATTTATACTTGTGTGGTTTATATATATATGCACACACACTATATGTCCTTGCCTGTTTCTGCACGTATTCTTCTCTATCAGTTTCCATACTAATTTATGTACTTGTCTGTAGAGACTTCATACACTCTTTCTGCTTCATACAGTCTTTCTACTTCCCACAGGGATAATTCCAGCTTCCGCAACACGAAGCTCACAGTCTGACCAGCAGGCGCTGATGGGCTGTGGAGGTGTGGGTGTGTTGGGTTCGAGGGCACCTGCCCTTCAGCTTTTCTAGAAATTAAGGCATCTCATTGTCTTTTTAAAAATCGGAACAAATCGGAGCAAAGCTGAAGCAGAAAGTACTGAAAAGAGGGTGTTTTATTTTGTTGTATATGTATACATTAATTTACTGGTACTGCTCTTCTGTGGGTTTTTTTTTTTTTGTATTTTTCACTTCAGTGGATTTTATTTATCTGTAAATAGTAATTGAGTTTCACACTTGATTGAGCTTTAGTTTATGACGTTCATTTTTCACAACTGATTATCTGGTACACTTTGCGGTAAACCTGGAGACCACGCCAGTAAGCAGGGGGCACAGTAAAAGGGAGGGGGCTGAGATTTCGTGATTTAGAAAAGTAATTTATATCGGTAGCATGATATTAATGCGTTAACTCAGGGACCATTAAAAAAAATTTTAATTACAACTTATAGTCAGTTCAAATCATAAATGAGGGCATTTAGTGGCTTACAAGTTTCATATTCTTCCGACTTCCAATCACATGATTGCACATGAGTCTGTGGTGTGCCTTCATACCAGTTGTAGCTAATCAGTAATAAATGTAAGGACAAAAACATGTTTTTAATGTCGTGCAGTTTTCCCCATCACCCCTTACTGCTAGACTTTAGGGAAAGTACGGGCCCCACGGTAAAAGAGCATGAAATCACACACTTATGCTGGTCCGCATGAAAATATGAAGAACCGTTTATTTTGGATAGTGAAATAACCAATTTGTGACTGCTTATCAGATTAAGAAATCCAAATCAGTTTCTAACTTCACTTCTGTGGCGCTGGTGAAGAATTTAAACCAAAAGTGAAACTATGCAGAAAAATTCATTTCAGCTGCTTTTACTTTTACTATATGCCAAGTAAACTGCGTTTCTCCAGCTTAAAATTTCGGGATTTGGAGATAAAGTGCGTTAAAGTCAGAAATCGCTGAGTCCAGACGAACCTTCGACTGTAGTCCGAAGAGACAATAGGAGTCATGGTGAGTAATTAACATTATCTTTAGCAGGTCAGACCATACAGCCAATATTGTTTTGTTCTTTTTTGTACCTTTTTATCCTATTCTATGATTGCGTGACTTCCTCTCTTTTATGTCATGACAGAACAACACTGTGACTGAGAATCGCAATGGAAACCAAGCTCAGGTACTTAAAAACCATCAAATCTTAAGGCGGAGTGGCAGTAGCGATACTTTTTCCCGAAGTCGGATTTGTCACATACTCTGTACATGTGTGCTGTGAATATGGGGCTACTATGATAGCGAAAGAGTTGTGTGACTATCTCAATTTGACACATCTATAAATGCGTACATAGGTATTAATGGCTAAAACGTATTTTTCTTCAAGAGCTCTATATACCGACAAGTAAGTTATAACTCAGGCGGACCTCTCAAATGGCCTTTTTACTAGTTATTTTTGCCACCCTTCTCCTGCTGCAGATCTACAACTGCGTATGTAGATAATATCCATAATATCCCTCTGCCATTGTGTAGATGGAACAGTGTCAGGCAAAGCACATTTCGCTTAGTGGAGTAATCCCCAAGGACTCAAACAATGTGTGTAGATCTGAATGTAGGTGTGAAGGTTTGTTTATATCAAATCTAAGTATTTTTATTACTATATCGTACACATTTTGTGTACAGTGGTGTGACGTAGCTTTTCCTAAGACCGTGATGCAACTTAGAGACACCACTTAATGTTAAAACATTACACCGATTCAACACTTACTTTCAATGTTAAATACGCAGATGCACACATTAAGTAACTCGGCAGTACATAGACAATCGAGTAGCGCTGCGTGTGGCACCGTAGCGTCACAATATGCTTATCGTTTTAATTATTCAAAGAAAACGATCTCGTTATCTCGAGATAATGCCATTAAAAATAATTGCAAGCACAGCCGGTCTCGGCTTCCGTAGTAACTGTATTTTTGGCAATACCTATTAGAATGGAATAGAAAAATGCTAGAGGAAAGTAAAGAAATCAGTCGGCTGCCAACGGTCAAAAGGCACGAGTTTGGCATTTTTCATGGTAATGTGCAATATGAAATATGCAATAATACATTGACATATATGGTACAATACCACACCGTGGATGAAATAGCATTTGAAACATCCCCGTGCAACGGAGAGTTAACTGAGAACTTAGATTCGCTTGATATATTTTAAACTACTGTCGTAAACAATATTTCGTGAAACCATTAAGTGTGTTTATATTTACTTTTCAAGAGATATATTAAATTATAATGAAAATAATTGTATTAAGATTAATCTATAGAATTGAGTGTTAAAATATCCCACAGTTGCAGCGGTAATGTGTAATCATGGATGTGATCCTGATTTTTGATTATGACTGTCTTTCAGTGTCCGAGATGCCAGAGCTGGTGTTCCAAAGGAATTTCCAAAGGAATTCCCGAAGGAAGTTCCAAAGGAGGTTTAGGCGTGCGTACTGTGTGCAAACCCTGCTCCAAGCAGCTGCATCGAGTTTTCCAGTTCTGTTGGGCCTGCAGGCGGGAATGGCCTAAGGAGGCCGCATTGGAAAGCGTCTGCTCCCTGCCACAGTGTGGGCTACGGGCAGCCCTCCTCTCACCCGAGACCATCACGATCCCTGGGGCGTCTGTGGTGGGATGTCCCTTCTTCCGCGTGTGTCCTAGATGCAAAGCGTTAGTCTCCCACATGGGAACGGGATGTCGCAACATAAAATGTCCAGACTGCCGTAGCTGGTTCTGCTTCCGTTGTCTGAAGAAGGAGATCTGCCTGGAAAAGTGCAGGATTGTAGATAACAGCTCATCTATAAGAGATTTGGAGTTGTAGGAGCCGATATAGAAGAGGACAAGTAAACGTCTTTAATAAAAGCATGGTGATATTTAAATCCAGTAACAACATTCACTTGCACCAAGCCAAATTGGTGACATTATTGTTAAATATATTATGAATCTATTGACTCAATGAATTTGAATAAGCAGTCGGAAGATTAGTGGATGGTTCAGTTTTATGTGTTTCTATAGTATGTTGTTGTTATTGCAAGAATGTTAAATTTCCTTTTAAAGTTTGATTAAAACTTCATGTCCTGTAGCATTGCTCATTGTTTTAATTGATATTAAATTCCATAGTGCATTTTGTTTCTGCCTCATATCGTTCTATTATCCTAAAATCAGTACCAAAGAAAATCATGATCAGTGATTGCTAAGAAAAATCATACAATAATATTGGATGGATGAAGAAATACTGTACATGCATTCACTAAACAAACGCGCGTGCCATCTACTGGTAACTAGCCAAAGAGACCTCAATTTACGGTCTGGAAACCACTACGCTGAATGTATTTGATATATAATCATGAATATTTCATTTCATCTTTGTTGTTCACATCGTAAGGTTTATGAGAGTTATACCACATCTATGCTGCGTTCCATTTGAACTCGGAAATTCCGAATTCCTAGTCGGAAAATCAATTGGAAAGCCCCCTGAAGCCTTCGGATCGTGACACAACCACGACCTCAGAATTCAAGATGGTTGCGCCCTTTATCAACAGAAGTTAAAGTCGTAGTTATATACTGTTTATTAGTATTAACATCTTATTTGTGGCTCATTAAATCGATCGTACACACAGTGCTGTCCAACTTATCTGTGGACGGTTTACTAAACACCGCGTTATGTGTTATCAACTGATGTTGCTAACAGTGGATTATGTCGGATTTAAGGTAGTCCGGGCTAAATGTAAGTGAACGAAAATAAAGCCAAATTAAACGGAGGTATCTTAAATCCGACAAGTTGTCCGGCTAAGCAAGAAAACTTATTTTTGAAACGGGTCCCTGGTATTGTTAAATGGCTTTCCGACTTGTACTGGAACGCGTTCGGTGTATGACGTCATTCCGAGGTAAACGGAACGATTCTCCGTTTAAAAAACGAAAAAAGGCTGATCTGCTGTCCCTTTTTGATGACGAAAGCACGTCGTTGAGATGCGCGGTTGCTATGCCGCGTTTGAAATGGAGTGAACCCTTCCTGCCTATAACCGATATTTCGCTTTGGGACACCTCTCTGGTGGGTTACCAGGCAGTTTTTGACAGCTTATTCCTCCGGGATAGTACTTGTTACCGGTAAGCAACAAGATTTAATTGGTTGGAGATACAGTATTTCCCCCCCACCGATGAGCGATGGAAATTTAATAGCTAGCTCCATAACCCGTTAATTAGCTAGAGCTGTTGATATTAGATGCCTACTATAACGCAGATCCTTTCATATTTTACATCGTTACAGTACTGTCTAGTTACCTGTCTCCATAACTTAAAATCTAAAAAACGCGTGGATGTAGTTGTGGCATCTTTTTATGGTTTACCTAGCTAAGTATTTGTTTATTATGGTTAGTTATTATTAGCCGAACTTTGCAATAAGCATTTGTTAGTAAACTGATTAATCGCTTTGTTGTCGTTGAAATACTATTGTCAGTAAAGCATGCGCAAATTATATGGATTTGGATAGTTATACATCGGTTTATTCGTAACGCTTGACAACCAACCTATCGCTGAGCTTTGTGGAAATAAACTGTCGCCGTGACTGAAGTCCAGCCACCATGAGCATGAGTTGGTGTATGCATCTTATTTAGTTGCACCTCTAACTTTTTTTTTTTTATGATGGGTGACGTTTAATGTGAGGAGACAATGTCAGCAGTGAAGAAGGAAGACCTGCTGAGTGACGTAGAGCCTCTGCCCGCATCCCCGATAGCGTCGCCTCCTCCCTCCTTCCTGCCCCCATCCCTGGCAGAGGCCTGCACAACGTCATCCTCTCGTTCGTTGTCAGAGAAATGGCAGCCGTCTCTGGCTCATTCCTGGCCCACGTCACCCCTCTCCACCCTGGCCCCCTCCAGCCAGATCACAGCTCGACTTTATGCCTCACTGAAGAGCAGCGAGAAGCTGGGCATGGCCGGCCTGGCTGGTCGCTTTGTCACTGACCCCACAGAGAGACCCAGGTGTGTCCCTTAGTGTAGGCCATGTCAGTGTTTCCCAACCTAGTCCTTGGGGACTCCCAGACAGTGTGTATTTTTGCTCTCTCCCAGCTTCCAGTAGCAAAAGATGTGGACTGTCTGGCAGGGAGCAGAAACATGGACTGTCTGAGGGTCCCTGAGTAGGCAGGGCTGGGAAACCCTGGTCTTTCTTATTGAACTTCCCATGCTTCTTCTTTAGAGTTTTGGAAAGGCCACAGACCATTGCCTTTTAAATACCACCCCCCCTTCTGCATCTGTCTCCCAGACAGGTCTCTTTCAGCCTCTCATCGCCCAGTCTGACCAGTGACATTTCTGCTGCGTGGATGAAGGCTACCCCTGCACACTTTCTTGGACAGCTGGAGGAACCAGAGGGGGCCGAATCCAGCACCCCAGCCTCCCTCTCCCCCAACATTGGTGACCCTGCTGAGGGGACTGCAAGAGCAATAGATGAAGACTTGGAGCTGGGGGAGCTGGCAGAGAAGATGAGCCATAGTCTACAGACTAGTGTGGACAACAGCTCAGCCTCAGTACTGGTAAGCACCTAGGACTATGGGTTGCAGTGTGGCCCACAAACCATGTCAGTACTTTTACACAATAAACTTTTTTGTGTTTCTCCAAATAGGATTAATTATACTTATTTGTACAACATTTAGCACAAAAGTCAGACAATAGGAGAACATTTCAGGAGGTTCATAGTGAGTGGACTCTCTGTTCCCAAGATTCTGCATGTCCACATACAAGAGACAAGACAATGGTCAAGTTCAGTCTGGTTGATATATGCAATGTGGATGCATGGTTTGTAAATGTATAAAAACTCCAGGAGTGCATATCAGAGCAATAACTGTTGGTATAAATACAATACGTACAAACAATACAATACAATAAGTACAGTGACTTATTTACATCAATGAGGTTTTGCTTGTTAAGGGGGTGGGGGTGGGGTAGGGGCAGAGCATAACTGTCAGCCGTTCATAAGTTTGATCGCTCGTGGGAAGAAACTGTTCTTGTGCCTCCATCCACCTCTGTAGTAGCATGCAGATGATGTTTTACAGTTGAGAGACTTTTTTTTTTTTTTTAAGTAATACAGTGGTAGTAACAATATATCACCTTAGAGTGAGTGTATCATTGTACATAAATATGTATATGTAACTAGAATTAGAGGAAAAAAATTCATGTTGCTTTTTGGTGTGTGTCTCGGTTCTAGAATGGCAGGGAGCGCATCCAGGACATGGAGAGCGTACGGGGTCACCTGCAGGCCATGCTGAGGGCGGGCCAGGAGACCTCGGAGCAAGAGAGTGAGTCACATGACCAGAGAAACTCCCAGCACCAAACAGGGGAGCTCTAGCTTTTTTCTCCCTCACCTGACTTCCAACTCTGTCCTAATTGTTTGTGTGCTGGTTAGGGTGAACTTCTCCAGGCTACCACAAGAGGTTGGCATGTGGCCAAACTCACCATCCTGATGCACACCTATGGTGATCTCTTGCTTACATTGTTTTCCTGCCTTCTGCTTCCAGTGGCCTGTACTACGAAGCGCGGTTACTGGCTTATCGGGGTAACTTGTCGGATTGAAGGTACCACAGTTTAAATGGACTTCATATTCGTTCACTTACATTTTGCCCAGACTACCTTAAATCCGACAAGTTACCCTGATAAGCCAGTAACCCTGCTTCGTAGTACAGGCCGCAGGAGGGCCAGAGCTAAGCTGCTGTTAAGCTTGTCATTACCTTTCCCACCTGCAGGGGCCACCAGCTACATGTCTGGGTTCACTCAGCTCGACACACAGGGGAAGGACGACGAGTCCTTCGATAGTGACGCCACCTCGCACTTACTCAGGTGGTCAGGCTTTCTTTGATGCTGTCTAATTAGCTTTAACATGTCATTACACTGCAGTTGCTATGCTAGGCATGGTTTGCTAGAGGCTTTGTTAGAGTGTTCTGGGAGATCATTTTGGCTAAACAGAAGTGGCTGTGGGGGCTGTAGACTTGGTGACTGGTCTGTCGGTGCCTTCTGGGTGTGACCGTGACCTTGTGCCCCCCCCCCGTCCCAGCAGTGCCCCGGTGCTGGCGTCACCCACCTTGTCCTTCAGTGGCCTGGATGACCTCTTCCCCCGGTACTCCCGCCTGCTGCCTGACGGGGGCCCGCCGATGTCCGCGGAGGGACAGGTCCTGCAGGATTGTCTGGACAGGGAGCGCACACGGCGGAAGGTACTGCACGCCGCCAGTATGTGATTTCAGGTGCACCCAGTGAGACCACTTCAGAATTAAAAAATGAAACTAGGTTCAGCTTGCCAAATGTGTGCATTTTTCCACTATCACCAAGAACTGAGCAGAACCCAAGCCGTAGTGAAAAAATTACGATTTTCCATTGTAAATTATTCGAACCACACCTGCGCTGACATGGCCTGCTTGCTAGCAGTGCCGCAAACGTGACCAAACTGAGCTGGTTGCATCACCACCATCTGATTGGTCGAAATGCACAGAGATACCAGTGTTCTGCCTCAATATCCGTGGATTATCTGAAGGAAAAAAAGGCATAGTTTATATATTATTCATTATAAGTAGTTTTGCACTATATGTATTGATTCATTCCCAAAAAGTTTGAACTTGAAAATTTCCACCCTCGTATGCAAATTTACACAAGCGAATGCTAATTCCACTAGCGTTTGATGCTAACATAAAACAGTGATTCTCACAGACTTGGTAACGGAAATTAGCACATAATTATGATGTAAACTATGTGAACAGTAAATAAGTGTGTCTTCAGTTTTACGTCACTCTCGCTTACCTAATCCTCTTAGACATTTTTGTTTGTCCGGCTCCCCTCCACCACCGACACGCATCTGAAAGTGTCTTGACTGTCCCCAAAAGACCCTAAGGGGACAGGGAGGGCTGGAGGGCTCATCAAGCCCCTTTTTGCTCCTTTCGTTAGGTCTCTGAACCTGCTGGTGTGCGTAATACACTTTGACGGTGAACTCATTAAGGAGGTTTGGTGATCACACCTCATTTCACTGCACTCTCCAGTATGTCTCCGATTTGTGCATAATTTTTTTTGTATGTTTTTCTGCTTCACCAGAATCAGAAAATTATAAATATTTAAACTGTTGACCTCCATAAACTGCAGAATACCTGTGCAGGTAAAATGATTTTGTTCTTGAAAGACTTCGTAAGAATTAATCGATTGATTTCTTTTAGTCCTGCTCTGGCTTGTGCTCGTTAATGAACATGTGTGTCGTGGTATGGCGTGTGCCATCATGTGAAGGGAGCTCCCTCATCAAACACTGCATTCGTTTAAAAGCAACATTAGAAAGGATGTCACGGCGTAATCGGTCTCTTTTGAGCAGATGCAACTGAAAGAGATGATGGGACTGGAAGTGAGGTCATGTCCCCGTTGGTTTCTCTGCCCCTGTCTCTCTTGCTCCCCTGCCCGCGATACTAAGCAGCTTGTATGCCGAGCCTGTGCTGTGCCTTGATTTAGTGGCCAGGGGCCCAGGTAGGCTAATCCCATCACATCACATGGGCCTCGCTACTGGTAGCACAGGCAGCTGCCCTGGGTCCTGGATGCCGACTGTGACGTCCCCTGGCAATATCCTTTCTCTCCTCTTTAAAATCCTCTTAAAGTGCCTTTTGTTTGTTTGGTCAGTGATGGTAGTGTTGGGATTGATGTATCCATGCACTGGGGTCTCCATCAGTGGCTGTGTTGATAATGTCCTGGTCTCACTGTGTGGGTGTGCGCCCGGTGACCCCCCCCATCTTGGTTTTCCGCAGCACTGCGAAAGGCAGATCCGTGCCTTACAGAACAAGGCCCTTCAGTTCCAGCAGCAGTTGGCCCTGGCCGCCTCCGCCGACAGGAAGAAGAATGTCATGATTGAGCAGCTGGACAAGGTGGGCAGCTGCACACAGGCAATCGGCATGCACAAATGCCCAGAAGTATGCAGTGAATCGGCATGCACAAATGCCCAGAAGTATGCAGTGAATCGGCATGCACAAATGCCCAGAAGTATGCAGTGAATCGCTATGCACAAATGCCCAGAAGTATGCAGTGAATCGGCATGCACAAACACCCGGACGCAGGCAGCCAATTGGCATTCACAATGCCCAGAAGCACACAGCCAATCAACACTCACAAAAGCACAGCAGCACACAACCAATCGGCACTCACAAACCCTGAGAAGCACACAGCCAATCAGCACACACAAATGCTCAGAAGCAAGCAGCCAACCGGCACGCACAAAAGCCCAGTAGCATACAACCAATTGGCACTCACAAACGCTCAGAAGCACACAGCCAATCGGCACACACAAATGCTCAGAAGCATGCAGCCAATCGGCACGCACAAACACCCAAACACACACAGAGAATTGGCATGCACCGATATCCAGATACATGCAGTGAATTGGCATGCATAACCACCCAGATGATGCAGCTCTGTACACTCTACACCAAGGGTGGGCAATCCTATCTGCAAAGGGCCAGTGTGTATCCAGCTGTCCAATCCCAGGACTCTTCATCCAATCAGTTGTCAATTTTTAATCTAATTAGGGAGTTGCAGCGAAATCCTGCACACACAATGGCCCATTCTGGGTAAGATTGGCCACCCCTGCTCTACACACTCTGCATGCTACAATGACGGTCTGAAACATGCCTGCCCCCCTCACCCCAGACTCTGGCCAAAGTGGTGGCAGGCTGGAGGAGACATGAGCTGGAGCAGAGTGAGAGAATTGGGAGGCTGCATGAGGAGAAGGAGGCGGCACAGAAGACCCGGGCCAAGCAGCAGGAGGTCAGCGAGCACTTGCACTACATCTGTAGTGTGTCTACCTGTCTGCATGTGTCTGCTTCAATGTCTGCGTCTGCTTGTCTGCAAGCATTTGAGTATGTCTGTCTGTCGGTGTGTCTCTGTGCCCTGTTCCCTTAACCATCTGCGTACGTCTCTGCACCTAACTTCCTCTGTCTGCATGTGTTTCTGCCTGTATTGCTGCAAGACTGCATATGTCTTCACCCATCTTCATCTGTCCTCTCTGCATGCATTTTTGTGTGGTTGTGTGTCTGCCTGTGTGGATATGACTCTTATGTGCTTGTCTGTGTCTAGATGTCTGCATGTACTCTTGCCTGTTTGCCTGCCTGCATCTGTCTCCCTGCGTATGCCTGTCTCCGTTTGTCTGTCTGCCTGTGACTGTGAGCTACGCTCTTTACCTCTCTGTATCCTGTGGCCATCTGCTCTTGATAAGGCTCCACAAATGTGCATGTGTACACATCTCTGCAGGCATCTCTGCGCTTGGAGCAGTCCCTCTCCCAGGCCGTCGAGACGTTGGACAGGGAGCAGAAGCACGGAGAGGAGCTGAGGAGCACCAACCAGCTGTTGGTACATGGCCCTCAGGCGCACACACACACACACACACGCGCGCACAGGCACGCACCTCATACATCATGCTTAGAGTAACCCTCCCCGCAGGAGCGGCAGCTGGCCGACCTCCGCGCACGGCTGGAGGAGCAGGACCGGAGGAGGGAACGCGAGCTGGAGGAGGTGCACAGGGAGGTCCAGGAAGCGCATAGCACTTTGTCCCGGCACAGGGAGGCCTGGGCCAGTAGGGAGAGGGAGCTGGAGGAGCGGTTGGTGCTGCAGGTTGCCGAGCTGGACAGGGAGAAGGTGAGGAACGGGAGCTGGGGGGCTGGGGGGTGGGTGGGGGACTGGAGGGGCCCACTCTCAACTCTGACCCCTCCCTCCCAGGCTGGCCGAGGGCATGAGACCCAGCAGCTGAAGGAGGCTCAGCAGGAGCTGCGGGCGGCCCAAGCCAGACTGCAACAGCTGGACGGGGAGCTGGAGGAGGCGCGCAGGGAGAGGGATGCAGCACGGATGGACAGGGCACTGGAGCAGGTCCGCTGGGAATGTGTGTGTGTGTGTGTAGGCGGGAGGTGTGTGGGGTTATCCTGAAGCTAATGGCAGCTGTCCGTGTGCCCCGTTGGGTCTCAGGCTCGCTCCGAGGCCCAGCGCTCCCACCTGGAGGTGGAGCTGAAACTCTCGCTGGAGCAGCAGGTGACGGAGCGGCTGGTAGCCCTACAGAAGGAGAACGAGGAGAGCACGGCCTCGCTGAGGGAGCAGCACAGGTACACCTGTCCCGTCCAGGGTGACTGTGGCCCTACTGATGTTCTGCAGCTGGTGCTTGTGGCCCTGGTTAACATCTCCATGTTCTCCGGCTGCCCTTGTCACTCAGGAAGCAGCTGCTGGACCTCGGTGCCCATCAAGAGAGGGAGCTGTCCAAACAGATGGCCGAGTTCAGGGCCGAGCTACAGGGGCGTGACGATCGTCACCGGCGGCTTGCTGAAGACTATGAGAGAAGGTGGGGCCGCTCAGGAGGCCTCTCAGCCGCATGGCAGGCGGGGGTGGGGGGCGTTGTTCAAGCCACATCCTACTGGCCCCTCCTCTGCCCACCTCCAGGCTGGCCTTAAAGCAGGAGGAGGTGCAGAGTTTGGAGAGCAGCAAGAGGAAGCTGGAGGCGCAGAGGGCGGAGCTGGGGTCTCGCCTGCAGGAACTGTTGCGCTCCCATTGGGCAGAAGCACTCAGGCTGCTGGCCAATCAGAACCAGGTCTGGGATGGGTGGGAGGGGCTTACAAGATAATCAGCATAGCTGCTGGGTGAAAGTGCTGAATCAATGTTGAATAATTTTCTCCATATACTGGTAATTTAAATAATGTATAATATAGAGCGTTGGCGGGAGTAGTGTTCTGGAAATGCCCATGTATTTCAAACTTTTCAGATTTTAAACACATTTTTTCCTTATTAGTCCCTTATTAGAAAAAACAGTATAATTATTTTATTTTTGCAGCATAATTTAAAGGAAAATATGGCATTGCTTTAAGCTGATCTCAGATCAGAATCTGCTGTGTTATATGCTGTCTGTACCATATAAACATAAATCATATCTATCATGTTTGGTATTTGAGCATGAGTGTCCCCCATTGCCTGTTTGCTCTCAGGTGGAGGGCCCCCCCTCACACCCTCCAAGCAACAGGGCGGAGCTGCCGGTGAAGTCGGATCGGGAGCTGGATCAGGCTGGCTCATTGTTACAGCGTGTGCCAGGTATGAGGGGGTGCGTGTGCGGGGCTGGGGCAGCATCGAACCCTGTGTGACGTCTCACTGATTTACCCTGCCCCCCCCAAGACCCCCACCAAGTCCCCCCACAGCCCCTAGAGTTCATGATGTCCAGGGAGACGGCTCACACGAGACTGGAGTCACCCTCCCACAAAGCTCTTGGCTCTCGTGCCCCCCAGCCGGACCTGAGCAGCCTATTTGACCACAGCAGCTCCTTCTGCCCCCTGGAGCCTCAGCTGGCTGACACAGCGATCACAGGTCCGGGGGGGGGGGGGGGGGGGGGGGGGGGGGGGGGGGGGGGGGGGGGGGGGGGGGGGGGGGGGGGGGGGGGGG
>JAODKC010000002.1:26393757-26416312 GCA_026777985.1 Mormyrops attenuatus
CCCCCCCCCCCCCCCCCCCCCCCCCCCCCCCGCCGCGCCCCCCCCCCCCCCCCCCAGATCCGGGCTGATGATGAGTATACAGCAAAGCTCTGTGGGATCTCTAAGCCAACCTTCAGATCATCTTACCGCTTAATTCTCTTATGTCTTAGCTTTAGTTATTGATTAATTTATATGTTTGTTTGACAAATGCATCTTATTACTGCAGAGAGGCCCTTTATACGGATTTAAAGTGGCAGGATGTAAATATGGGGGGCACACCACGAACATATCATGCTTTAAACCGGTCTGGCTGCACGGTCCCTTGGCACGCATCTCTCTGCCACAGCCATATGGGCCTTGCTTTCTCTGATCCACTTACAGCTTCGTAAAGTGATGGCTCTCCCCACCTTCAGCTGTCACAGGAGGATATCGCAAGCAGATCTGTCCACTCCAGTCAAGCGCCACCTCCTGTCTGCTCATAGAATTGCGAGGGCTAATCAATTAAATAGAGAACATTATACAGGAAGTCTTTGATGTTGTACCGTAGACGACTTTCAGTGTAATCATACATGTCAGCGTCCGGGAAAACCTAGTGAATCCCAGCATAATGAAACCGATACAATTAATTAATAGGACTGTTTAGTTGCCATTCCATCAATCATTTTCAGCCTCATATTCAAGATATTTTCATTTTGTATTCATTTTAGTAAATAAGTATAACATTCATAAAGATGAAGTATTGGCATTTTTTCCTGATTCTGTACATTCAGAATATGGTCAAAATGGACCACTGCTGTTACCTTGGACCAAATTAGCGGACACTAAACGTGGCCCAGGGTTAATGTGCTTATAAGCTTACGCACTGTCCCTGCCAAAGGCCCTTTCGTGATTAATCTCTGTGGCCAGTATGTTTCCCAGCCCCAGTACTGCCCCAGGGCCACAGTTACGTGCCCCGAATGAATCACTCTTCAGGATCAAACATTAGGACGATTCTGTCAGTGATGGAGGTCAGTGTGTCATTCGATTGGATGTGTGGATGCTGGGTCACACTTAGCATTTGATTATGTTAATGTAACATTTCTCATGCAGCTTACAGTATGTGTTTGACAGTTAGTACAAAGGCCCAGAGGTGGCAGTGTAGAGCCATCCGGGCTTATAGGGCTGGCTGGCTGACCGGAGGAGGTGTCACGGCCTGTTTACTCTGCTTGTATCCTCAGCTGGAGGCTGTGACCTGGAGGAACTTTGCGAGAAACCCCTGGCCAAAGAGAAGCATGCAGCTCCAGGGCTGGACCGAGGACTTCCGTGGAAGGGCAGAGAGAACAGGAGGCCTGTGGGGGTCCATGACATGGAGAGCGGCAGAGAGGAGCGCTCTGGGGACAGAGTGACGAGGGATGCCCGCTTGTCCTCTCTCCAGGGGCAGGCTGGTTACCATGGAGATGGAGGCAGACTGAGTCAGACAGGGTACTGTACAGAGAGGGGTGTCTCTCTGGGAATCAGCACAGAGAGGGACAGACATTTGGGGGGGAGTGGACACAGTGCCCCTAGTGGCAGGGAGGTTGTTTCGCAGAAGGATACCAGGTTAGACCTGAGTGTAGGTAGTGTGATGGCACAGGGCGGACACCACGCTGGACTGGAGCACTACAGGTCGGGTGTCCTGGGAGACAGCTCATGGGGGCCGAAGCTGGGAGAGATTGGGGGGCCCAGGTCCAATTGGGGGGCCCTTGAAGGTGCCCAGTACAACACTGCACTGGAAAGTGGTTTAGAGCGTGTAGTGATTCCCGGTCATTCTGGCACCGGCCAGTACCTGGAGAGGAGTACAGAGAACCAGCCAGGGACCCCAGCACAGACAGGCAGGCCGGGGGGGCAGGACGAGTACAGACAGGCCCAGCTGCAGTACTACATCAGCAAGGTAAGCTTGTCAGTACTGCACTTCACACACCGATAACTGTGCCACACAGCATGTCTGCCTGTGTTTGCTGTTTGTAGTAATCCCTGTGCCGTTCCGGGTTCTTGATCTGTGTTGGATGTTCTGTGATTGATTGCTTTGTGTGCCTCCCCCAGCTGCTGGATCGCTGCCCTGGCGAGCCTCTGGATCTGCCCATCTCGGGCAGCGGGCATCACTCTGTGACATCTGGTTCTGGCCCAGCTCAGACCGGTATCTCTCCCCTGTAGCTTGGCAGGTTCTGACCCCCCTAGTATACTATCGGTGCTGTGAGCAGCCACTGGAACCACAACTTTCTGCTCTGGCTCCAGGTCTGCGGGCACCCTGGGAAGTTGAGGGTGACCCTCAGTCCCCGGCGCCCCCCGTGGTCACCCTCAGTAGACCCCTGTCTTTGGCCGTCACCAAAACCAAGCTGCAAGCCTCCCCCTCGCATCAGCAGCCGGCCGGCAGGCCGGAGACCGGCTTCCTCCCTCAGAGTGGTAAGGGCATGCACCCTGGAAATGCCGGCCCATGGGGGGACATCCTGTGCACACAGGTAATGTGATCGCTGGGTGTCCCCACAGACTCGGAACCCACTAAAGGCTCCCTGGCCGGGCAGCAGCTGGCCCAGGTCACACGGCTCCTGTCGGAGTGCCAGGCCCAGCCGGATTCGGCCATGCCCTCTCTGGAGAAGCTCCTTGCCCAGCTCCTCTCCGCTCAGTCTGACAGGTCCGTGGGACATGGTGGAATGGGCGGGGGGGAGCCTGGGACCTTCCGGATGGGATGATCTGAGCCCTGGACTGATATGCAGTAAGGCTGCTTTCTGGTATTAAGGTGAGGGGTGTGTGTGACCTGTGTCATGGGCTTCCAGGACTTTAGGCTCTGAAGGCAGGGAAAGCAGTGCATCCATACAGCACCTGCAGCAGACCCTGAGCCAGACTGACCAGAAGGAGGTGAGACTGGTCAGGTGACCTCTTGGCCGTCACTTCCTCCCACATGTCCTGTGACGGACACGCCTTTTGCCATACTTTGGTTTTCCCCCTTGTACCACAGGTTGGCATGTCGGCTATGCGGCGGAGAAGCCAGCTGCAGCGGCCCACTGAAGGAGGCAGGAGCCAGAGCCTCAGGGGCAGGAGAAGCGCCCCCCAAGCCCACAGGGCATCTGTCACCCGGGGCAGTGCGTGGAGGTGAAGGTGGACAAGGAGCCTCCCCCGGAGGAGGCGGGCAGGTCTCAGCGTTATCCGTTTGCTCACATGCCAGAGCTTCCAGATGGTTCTGTGTGCTGGTGGAACTGGTGCATTGTCGGGAGCTTCTGATGCTGGGCGCTCTGCCATTCAGGGAGGGATGATAGAGGCCCTTCAGGGCCCCTTCAGCATTACGCAGAGGGAACAACGATGGATTTAAAGTCAACTTTCTCACTGCGCAGCCTGGACTGAAAGACAGCTAAATCGAAATGAAATCGACAGCCTGCTCTTTTAACCAAAGTTTTGAAACAAACTTTTTTGTTACATGCTATATGTTTTTGATTTTTTTTGTACAGATGTCTCTTGAAGATCACATTGTGCCATGCAGTCATTAAAGGTCTAGTTTTGCTACATGTGGTTGTGTTTTGTGTAGTTTTGTAACCATCTGCATAAAACCTCCAGTCCTGCAAGATCCCTGCATGTCCTCGTATGCCTGTGTGTGCATGTGCACTTATGTGCTGGTAATTGATACATATGGTTGTATCCTGTTCTCAAGTGAACAAGGGCTAAAAAAGCATTTCTGTTTGCACCATGAAGGCTATGCAGTCAGCTGTGCTGATCCTTGGCCAGTGGTTTTCAAGGCCACATATAACCTTCTCTTACAATGGATATCTAAACAGCTGATGTCAAAAGCAGAGGATTTTCTCTCTTTAATCATTGTGACTTTAATAAAAGCTGTATTGTGTCAGCTGCTCGTGCAGGAATGTTTTTTTGTTAAAATCACATTACAGTCACACCTGGGAAAAATCTTGAAATCTGGAAAGTGCTGGTGTCCAGGTTGGATAGAGCAGTACTACACAGGTTTGCAGCAGGTACACATACAGCCCCATATTCTAAGTGGCTTAACGACTAATGAACTCAGAGGTGATCTTTGGCCTGTACTTCCCTCGTCCTCTCTCGCTCTCTCACACACACACCCCCTCTCTCTCGTTGTATTGCAGGGGTGTGAGAATATACATAACCTCTCCATCCTCATCCCTTGCTCTGGGACTGGTCCCTGCCCAAACAGGGCTACGGGCCCCTAGGAGGAACTAAAGGAAGTCCCTTATGAAGTGGAGGTGAAAAGAAATCTGGGGGACACAACATGGTGCGATATTTTGACATATTTAATTTTTTTTCTTTCAATCTGATTCTTGAGCCTGCGAATTCTTGTCAACGCGACGAGGACAAAATGTCTTTTCTTGGTTGATTTGTTCCAAGGGATATGTTTTCAGGATATGTAACTGGGTGTACTATTTCCATGTGACTTGTACCTGTTTTTCCCATCTGCTGGGATTATAATAGCCTTTCTCTAACATCGGCTTCCCAAGCATCAGGAATACCGGATGGTTGAGAAAGCATGCTAAATGAGTCTCTGGGCTGCTGGAAGATAGAGCCCCCCCCACACCCCCCAGCCAGACTGGGATCGTCCACCTCATGCAGCAGACATACGGCTGGCCACCTGCTGTAGCTTGGCTCTGCAGGTTTGTGCCATTTAACATCCATCTGTAACTGATTGTCCATGTCCCTCCTGTCTATCATGGTTTTGATTCTCTTCCTTAGTTTATTGCATATAATTTCTTTTCCTTTTGTGTTCTAGATTTTTTCATCTACAGTATAATCCCGTTATAGTGGACTCGCTTATAACAGAATATCGTCTATGATGAACGAGGTCCATTGGTCCCGGCTGTGCGCCTTTACGAACATGCAGAAAAAACATCGGATATAGCAGACTTGCATATAACGGAATTTCGCTTATAACGGACAAACAATGTGGTCCCCAAGGCCGCATTTAGCTGTAGTTTTGTTTGGCTATAACAGACATGCAGGCTTCGCCGACAAGGTGTGTGGCGTGCCGGTGATATCCAGCGCAGATATGTAGTCGGGATTATGAATAGTCACGCTCTATAAATAGGCATGGCATAACAGCAGGCAACACTGATTGGTCTGTGCGGCTGTCCATCACCAGGCATGCTGTTCGTCGGCAGACAACGCTCGCAGCTGGAGGGATGCAGTAAGCAATGAGGTCAAGGTTACTACTGTACCGAACATGTATAACCACTTATAGGCCATATATACCTCCCACAGTCAGGTAAAGTTGGATTACTACATGTACAATATAATAATCTATACCACAAGTGTGTCTGCTGGGGTGTGGCACAAGTAAATGGTGTCCCGTAGTTGTATTCTGGGCATACAGCAACTCTGGATATAACGGACTTTGGATATAACGGACTGTTTTGCCAGATCCCTTAAAGTCCGTTATAACGGGATTGTACTGTATATGACTTATTGGTCAGTGCAAAAAATGACTCCAGAACACCATGCAAAGATCATCAACGCAAAGATATACCTCTATGACATATTACTGTATAGTATTTATCTAACACTGACCAGAGATCAGGAAAGTTTGTGTGGTAAAGACAGCAGGGGTGACCTACCTGCAGCTATGCAGAGCGTTGATGTCACCCACCCACTACCAGATTAAAGTGCTCGCATGTCATTCAAATATCAGCTGTAGATCACTGTTTGAAATTATTCACCAGAGAATTCACTTTGAATGTCCTCTGAAACACATCAATCTAATGTCCTCCATATCATTTTGCTTCATTTAAGACCGGCTACACTAATGCTTCCCTGAAGTCCCCTCATAATCTAAAACCATGGTTTTGCTTATTACCTATTATCTCATACTTGTGGCTGTCCCCAAAGCCATGCTTATCATACCAATGTTGACACTAGTCAGTAAGTTTTTCCCTCAGGATTTTAGTGTTGTGTGATTCATCTAATCGCATTGACGCATCTACCTACATGCAATTTATATACTCAAGTAGGTCTACCACCTTCACTGCATTGTTCTTATGAATTAGATGCTGCATCTACACTTTGTTATAGGTATTGTTAAGCATATTGTTGCAACAGTAATTTGATCTGACACTTTCAAAGGTGTTGCAATAGATGTGAATGCCCCTCTGCTATTAGACATAGTAATGCCTTTTCCAGTAGGGTTTGTATGAATTACACAGGACCCTCAGTAGTGCATTTGTTAATCAGCAAGCAAACAAGGACCGGTACTGTACAGACGCTGGTAAAGATGGCGGCTTTTGCTGACTGTGTAGTAATCCTATTGGTTGGATATGATGCACTGCCTTACCTGGCCCTGGTCTATTTTTGGGTGGTTGGGGATGATGGAGCCAAGACTACCCTGATTCTCTGAACCTGCTTCATTACCTCTCTTTCTCTCTGTATTTGAGAGAGAGAGTGTTTCATGTTACTGACTTACTAGGCTGGTTCATAAGCTAACAGGGTACATAAACCAACATGGACATCGATATATTTAATGCTGTTGAGACTCTATCTGTATATTTAGCCATATGTTTGTGTGTATGTGGGTAATATGTATACAATAGCAGAATGTGAATACAGCCTGTCCCCTGGTTACAATGGAACGTATAAACCTATCGCTTATAAGACGAAAATACCGTAAGCCAAACATGCATTTTAATACAGTACACCTAACCTAACAAACCTCGTAGCCTAGCCGAGCCTGCCTTAAAAGCATGCTTAGAACACTTACATTAGCCTACAGTTGGACAAAATCATTAATACAATTTTATAATTGTGTCATTTATTGAATAATGTACTGAAAGTGAAAAACATTTACCCATTGTAAAGTCGAAATATCGTAGCACGGACCATCATAACCTGGGGAGTGTCTGAATAGTTATTCTGTTTTTTAGTCTAATAATGGGCCTCCCATCGCAAGTCCTGTTACATTGTGACGTGCACCTGAATTTTACTGAGTGAGCCCAAAATTAAGACAAATTTATGTGCCTCTGGCTGGAGCAAAAGATTTAAGAAACTTAACTCAAACTTGGTGTCGAAAACCAACAGTCATTTTGATTTCAGGTCATTAACATCAGGCTGCCTAATGTCAGCAAGCTGCAGTATTTGCTGTCCTAGGCAAACACATGACTTCCTGCACCATGCAGACATCCTGACCGATCACTTTCTTTGCTCTTAATCCAACAAATTTGCTTGTTCCAGCCTTTCTTTTCCCACTAGGGCTTTGCGTCCAGTCATGGTTAATGGGCAGTTCTCCTATTTGATATTGTTACATTTTGGATTTTCTGGACTGATAGTCTGTTTGAAACTTTGGGAGAAGTCTGCTGAAAATTACTCTAAGGTAATTTTTTTGCAACTTATGTGGGGTATAGACTGTTGTCCTTGTATTATATGTACTATAGTCATTGTGTCTGAGACTTTTGTTGTTTCTGCATATTGATAAATCATATGGTGGTTTTGATCATTTGTTCCAGTGTAACTCTCATCCCCTGCATATTGTTTAAAGTCTGGAGATGTTGAATCTTTCTATAGCAATTCTACTCGGGTATAGTCTGAAAGGGTTATTTTTGGCTCTTGAGTGTGCAATCACATGACTCAGCTAAACCAATTAATGTTGGGATTGGACCAATTTAGGGCTTCTTGCAGTTCTGGGAATGTAAGTAATCTAAAGACAGCTGGGAATTCACATGAGGAAAAGCTGACTGAAGAGCGTCTGCACTGTCTAAGATAGTGGGGACAACAGAGCCACATAAGCCATTTAGATAGAGGTTTATTTTGTACAAAAATGTACGGTATTGACAAACAAATGAGCATTACAGTTTTAGCTTTCAACAAAATGCCATTATGTAATGATCAGAGAATAACTTGCAATTTGGGTAGGGGGTTAATTAGATGATCACGTCATCAGGGCCTGACTTTCTGGCCAAACAGAACTGTGCGTTTGAGTCCTTTCTGGGAACAGCTATGGAGAACATGGATGGTTTGATGATTGTAATTGCTGCCTGCTGGACCGTGGATGGTGATACTTACTGGATATTTAATGATAGATGCCTACCTTTGCATGATGGTTTTTGGCATTTTTTGGATGATGTGAATAGTGAATGCTGGAGGATAGATAGTTGGCTAGTTGGATGTTCAATGATGGTACGTTACTTTTTGATTGTTAGATGATGGGTGTTAGAAGATGAATGCTGGAACATATCCATTGGTTTGAGGATGTTGTTATAATGGTATTTGTTGGATGTTAGTACTTGGATGTTGATAATTGAATAGTATTACTCGTTATCTGTTGGCTGAGTGATGGATTTTGAGACCCGCTATCTGTTTGCTGATAGATGTTGGTACTTGTTTGATGTTAATAGTTGGCTGGTGGAGAATAGACTTTGGTACTTTTGCGGATATTGACACTTGGATGGTAAATGATGGATGTTTATATTTTTTGGGCGGTGAATAATGGATATTGGTTCCTGCTGGCTATTGGATAATGCAAGCTGGTAATTGTTACCTCTTGGATGATGGATGTTAATCCTTAGGTCAACATCAAGTAATTAAGTAGTCCAATTAACTTTTCTTAATATCCTTGAATCCTTTGAAGTCAAATTTAGGCAGAGGTTTTATTCCTGAGTATTGAGAGTGTATGTTTTATTTGTTTAAACTCATATTTCATATGTGTGCAAAAGAGGTCTATAAAAGCCTTCATGGTGAATTTTTCACTATCATATATTTTTCATGCCATTATTGCCGCACTCTCACAGAGGGTGGGGTTTCTGGGTGTGGCTCCCCCTGCTGGCTGTAGCCTTATTGTCCTACCTGGCCTGGACTGCCACTTACAAGGTGGCCATCGTGGGGCCCTGGACATGCGATCCTCTGTATTCCAAAGCTCTACCTGAACAGGCCACCAGCCGCATCAACAAGGACCCCCACCTGAATAAGGGCTACTGGTATGACTACACCTTAGTCAACGAGGACTGCCAGACGTCACAGGCTTTGGCCCGCTTTGCCGAGCTGGAGGGGTACGCCTCAGCCATTCTGGGCCCTGCCAGCCCGGGCTACTGTACATCTGTGCCCTGTTAGCAGATAACATTGTATAGCCCAAGCAGATAACATTTTTCTTGTTGCTCTTTGTTTGAAATTTGGCTTTTCTTGTTCTTCCGCTCCGAACACTTAATTCTGAGAGGCCAACACTTTCTCTCTGCACTTTCTCTCTTTCTCTCTTGGCTGCAATTTGAGGAGGTACTAATAGGCTTGTGTGATATAAGAGGAACCTCTTCTTAGTTAATTTTGGGATGTCAGTGTATTTTCGTAGCCTATGGTACATGGCTGTGGTGTTTGTCCTTCTTACAACCTCTCTCCATCTTACAGTCTTCATTTCACACATGGATATGACCACACTGATGGAACATCCAGACTTGAGATGCTTTAGTTTGTCCTGGGGGCACAAAGGAGAGTAGCTAATTGCTCCCACACAGCACCTGTGCCCAGAGCAACCCCGTGCCTCACCCCTAGTGCAGTGTTCCACAGCTGAGCCATGGCGACCCGCTCAGGATCCTGTTGGTACTACATTCTCTCCCATCACCCTCGGTGGTATGGGCCACCTTACAAGACCAGGGTGTGGGGTGTGTGTCAGTCAGGACCAAGCTGGGGAGCCATCTCGGGGGCTGTCAGCATGCCATTGGTGCAGCACTCTCACAGAGGGTGGGGTTTCTGGGTGTGGCTCCCCCTGCTGGCTGTAACCTTATTGCCCTACCCGGCCTGGACTGCCACTTACAAGGTGGCCATCGTAGGGCCCTGGACATGCGATCCTCTGTATTCCAAAGCTCTACCTGAACAGGCAGCTCGTTTGGCCACCAGCCGCATCAACAAGGACCCCCACCTGAATAAGGGTTACTGGTATGACTACACCTTAGTCAACGAGGACTGCCAGACGTCACAGGCTCTGGCCCGCTTTGCCCAGCTGGAGGGGTACGCCTCAGCCATCCTGGGCCCTGCCAACCCGGGCTACTGTACATCTGCTGCCCTGCTAGCCAAGAACTGGAACACTGCCGTCTTGTCATGGTCCTGCCTGGACCCGATCATGGATAAGGACAAGTACCCCACCTTTCTGCGACCTCTGCCTCTGTCGGCGCGTGTACTGTTCTCCGTGCTGCGCTTCTTCCGCTGGGCTCATATGGCCATCGTGACCTCAGGGGATGACGTGTGGGAAGCTACCGGGGAGGAGCTGGCCTCCTCGCTGCGAGCCCTCGGGCTTCCGGTCGCAGCCGTGGTCTCCATGGAGACGGAAGGGCATGGTCCCCGCAAGGCGCTGAGGACCATCAAAGATCTGGATCAAGTCAGAGGTGGGTGTGCGGATCCTGCCAGCGGATGGTGCTCAGAATGATCATCAAAGGCAATTCTTATGTCTTTTATGAAGATTCTTCTCCATTTTGTTATTCAGAAGGAAGTTTTAATAAATATTGCTTTTAACAGATCAACATCATCATGGTTTTTCACCCCCCAAAATGTACAGTTAGAAATTTGTTTGCACTAATACTGAATTTGTAACCCATGAACCCTGAATGCTAACATAGGTGGTGGGTGACCGGTCTACATTTAGGTGATTGATGCATCCATCATGGCAAGGGTTCTCCATAAAAATCCATAGAACTTTTTCCCCCTTTGAGTTAACAATCTGAAGAATAGTACATACTACTAAAAGTCTTTGGCAAGGTTAAAAAAAAAAGACATGCCCCGCCCCTCTCTCCTCAGTGGTCATTATGTGCATGCACTCGGTGCTGATTGGTGGAGAGGCTCAAAGGGACCTGCTGAACACGGCCCTAGACATGCGCATGGCGGATGGGGGCTATGTCTTCATCCCTTATGACACGCTGCTGTATGCCCTGCCCTACAAGGGCGTGGTCTACCCAGCCCTGGTCAATGACACCAATCTGCGGAGGGCCTATGATGCTGTGCTCACAGTCACCATGGACTCAGGGGAGCGCAGCTTTTATGAGGCCTTCAGGGACGTTCAGGAGAGCCGCGAGCTCCACTCTGGCACCCCAGCTGAGCAGGCAAGTGTGTGACCCAAGCCATGTTGTCATGTGATCATGAGCATGTCACTTCACCCCGCATAGGTGCACTGTATGGGGGTTCAGCAAACCTGTACCTGCAGAGACCCTAAGAGAAAAACCTTCCTGGTTCCTGCAATGATCTTATTAAAAACAGCAGTTTGCAGTTAACATGGTAACATCGGGAAACATTATCTCAATTCAGAGAACTGTCTGTGAGAACAAGCAAGTCTGACCGAGAAGTTAATCTTAAAAACAGAATACTTTGTCTAAAATGTTTTTGTAATGCTGTAAATTAAAGATTTGATCTAAATATCCCATGAATACTGCTGAGATGTGATGTAAGATCTTGTTGAATTCAGGAATTTTTCTTGTCCTCCTTTCCTGTAGGTGTCACCATTCTTTGGGACTATTTACAATGCCGTGTACTTCCTGGCCACGTCTGTGGAGCAGGCACGAACGGGGAAGAGCCGTTGGGTGTCGGGGGAGGCTCTAGCCCGTACCAAGGGTGGTTTCAAGTTTTCTGGCTTTAATCAGCCTCTGTCAGCAGGCAGAAATGGGCTGGAGGCCCGGTACGTGGTGCTGGACACTGATGGACAGGGCCCAGCGTTTCACGTGACCCATGTGCTCGAGGCTCCACACACCCACGGTGATATCGGTGGCCTCAAGTACCTCGGACATGCCATTCACTTCCCAGGAGGATCTCCTAGCAGCGACTCCACTTGCTGGTTCAGTCCATACATCACCTGCAGAGGGGGTGAGACAACCACAGCCGGGGGAGTCTAGTCTGTCATATGAAGGAGATTTTCTGTGTTGAATGCGTGAACCTATGGACGTTATCCTATTGTCAACACCTAGGAGCAGGGAAAATAGTTTTCATTGAAAACATCCAGTTTTGTAGAACATAATATGGGACACCAGCAGAGCCTTCCACTGAGTAGCTCTAGGGTGAGTTGCTCCACAGATCTACAGCAGGATGGAGATCGCCCTCTCCATTAGGGGAACTACTGGTTCAGTAAAGAATTTCAGCACAGCATCACCACCAACCAGAGGTGGAGATTTGAGGTCCAGAGAGTACAAATCCAGACCAAGATTTTGTTTCAGCCGACCAGTTGAGTACTCTGTGACTGTGACTGTTTATACTCAACTGGTTGACTAAAACAAAATCTTGGTCTGGATTTGTACTCTCTGGACCTCAGATCCCTACTTCTGCCAACAACAACATTATTTCTCCTGGAAATGAGAAGAAAACCTATTGTGATTTATATGCAAGAAAAACCAGTTTGTCATTCAGCGAACTTGCTCCATGACTTTGGGCAGGATGGTGCCCACAGGTCCATGAGGAGCAGCACGTACACATTAGTTCTCAGGTTGGCTTGTTTATGAACCACTTCTCCCAACAGGCATTGATGGAGCTTCCCTTTTGCTCATTTTCATCCTGGTGAGCTTCTTGGTGGGAACTGGACTGTTTTTCAGGTGGGCCAGCAATTTAGTATGTAGCCTTTTTAGCGCAGTGGTGTATAATGAAATCTACACACCACGTTGCATGTATCCTTTTTACTATGGTCCAGTGTGGGTAATTAAACATAGATACCATGTACCGTGCACATTGCCACTCACTGACCACCTCCACATGTCTTTCGATTTGTACGTAACCGTTCATCGCTCTGCTTGTCCATCCACCTGGTCATGTGACTGTCTGTCCAGGGAAAAGATTCAGAAAGTCTGGTCAACATTTGGAGAAGATGAACATGAAGAAGGTGGCACCAAACTGGTGCTGACACTCGAAAATCTGGTGTTCATCAACACACAGTTCAGCCGAAGGGTCAGTATGATCGTGTGCATGTGCAGGGGCATAGCTAGAGATGCTGGCCTCTTCACCCAAATCTGCCAGGGTATGGCCACACACACACACACACACACAAACACACACACACACAGGTGCAGTAGGGACATGGCCATTAGTTTGGGCGACACGGGTCACCATGTACAAGAAACGACAACGGAATCCGCAACCACAATGTGATCCAGAGCTCCGCCCACTGACCGCTCCAATTAACATATATTTGCAGGTTGTGAACTTGAAAATGAAAAGGCAAAGTAGGAAATGAAAAGTCAAACTGGAAAATGAAAAGACAAAAAGGTTAATTTTATTTTTTCACATCTGACTCATACATGAGTAGAAAATTAAAATGCAAATGGTGCTATTTCATTTTAATTTTCAATTTTGCAGGATTTTTGCACATAGACTTTGAAAACTAAATGGCAAAGTGGAGATTGTATTTTCATTTTATTTTTTGCAGAAAATACCTCCCATACTAAGCTAGCTATCGCCAGTAAAAAAAAAAAACTTTACCACAGACGTCACAGGAATCGCATTGGAGTTCCTCACACACTTTACGCCCCTCGACCGTCGCACTCCAGGGCTTAAAACTTCCGTCCTTACTCACCAAAACCAGCGCTGCCAACCACAACCAAAAAAAAGCGTCGCCTCACTCTCCTCTCCTCAACCGGCGTTCCCTCTCCTCCAGCGCAAAATCCTCCGCGCGCTTGCGATTTCGGAGGCATTAGATGTTGCTCATTATCATTGGTCAATAGTGATGTCATTTGAACCCCAAAGCATGCTAGTAAATGGAGTTAATACAGCATATAAAAAAACAGTACAGTAGAGCAAACAGGGCAGTACAATTGTACAGTACACAGAAATATATAGAAATAATAATACCCATATTCTAGAGGTCCCTACATATTTAAATGTAATTTATATTTATATAGATGTATATTTATTTAATATATATTTATTCATTTATATATGTATATATTTTATATTCATATATTTTAAATTATACATGTATATATATTGTAATTCTGCCTTTATGTCTTCCCCATATCTCTGTGTTTTTGTCATTTATGTGAATTGCTACTGCAACACAAAAGTTTCCTTTTGGGGGTAAATAAAGTACTCTGAATCGAAATACTCCAGAACAGCTCAGTGTGGGCTGAAGTAAGTCCAGTTTTCTGTTTTTCACTCTCTCTCCTTCTCTCCTCATCTAGAAGCTGAATGAAGGAAACATAATAAAGAGTATCTTGTATGTGAAGACATCCAGCCAATCGATATCTGGGCAGAGTTACATCTACACTTCTCCTGACAGCTCCAACATTGCCGTCTTTGAGGTGATTATCGCTCATTCCCAGCCACTCCCCCACGCACATATGCATGATTGGCTGGTTCACAAAGTGACTGAACATGCTAAAAGGAGACTCCAGCAGCTTCTTTGATTTGCGGTTAATCAAAAAGAAAATCAGTGGCTTGTGCGATTGAGAGTCGTAATGTTCGTTTGTGTAATGACTTTGTTTCCCAGTCAGCTCCTGCTCTCATATCTTACCTTTGCACTGCCTAAAATGGAAAAGTCATGTTTGGTCATGGTGTTCTGCAGAGTGTATAACTCCTATTGTCATCCCCCAGGGTGACTGGGTCTGGCTGAAAAAGTGGTTTGTTGGTGACCGGGTGACAGAGATTAATGAAAGCACCAAAGCCGTTTTCAGCAAGGTGAGGTCGGTGGCTGGGAAAGAAGGCATAGGGAGTAGCAGAAAGCTGTGAGATACCTGGCCATTTGAGACCACAATGTAAAATTTGACCCTTTGTCTTTAAAGACATTCTGAACATACAGATATAACCATTATCCTGGATTAGAAGTTCCCAGGACTAGGCTTTGTGGTCTGATTATACAAAGGGCACCTGAGAGGATAAATGGTGATTTTCTAAAGTGACATTCACAAATATGCCCTTCATCTAGTGTAAACTTCCTAAAGTGTGCACTTCATGTAGTGTAAACTTCCTAAAGTATGCACTTCATCTAGTGTAAACTTCCTAAAGTGTGCACTTCATCCAGTGTAAACTTCCTAATGTATGCACTTCATCTAGTGTAAACTTCCTAAAGTGTGCACTTCATCTAGTGTAAACTTCCTAAAGTGTGCACTTCATCTAGTCATCTAGTGCAAATTTCCTAAAGTATGCACTTCATCTAGTGTAAACTTCCTAAAGTGTGCACTTCATCTAGTGTAAACTTCCTAAAGTGTCCACTTCATCTAGTCATCTAGTGTAAATTTCCTAAAGTATGCACTTCATCTAGTGTAAACTTCCTAAAGTGTGCACTTCATCTAGTGTAAACTTCCTAAAATGTCCACTTAATTGAATGAGACATGATGCTGCTTCTTGACTTCTTCTCCCTAAACAGCTAAGGGTCATGAGGCAAGAGAATCTGAACCTGTACCTTGGCCTGTTTCTGGACTGTAACATCTTTGGTATCGTGATGGAGTACTGTCCAAGGGGAAGTCTGCAGGATCTCATCAATAACGAGGACATGCGTCTGGACTGGATGTTCAAGTCCTCCCTTATCATGGACCTCATTCGGGTCAGACAGATGGAACACGATCCTGTACTGAATACAACAATGGGATATAGTGTTATGTATGTGTTTATGTCTATGTTTAAAGTAACCTGATTATACACACTCTAATATCTCACGCCTCTTTGTCCACCATCCTTTAGGGGATGAAGTACCTTCACAACCACAACATCATCCATGGCCGTCTCAAGTCTCGTAACTGTGTGGTGGATGGGAGGTTCGTTCTGAAGGTCTCTGAGTACGGCTACAACAGCATCATGGACTGTCAGAATATCAGCATAGAGTCCCAGAACGCTGAGGGTGAGAGTGGGTCTGAAGCCCAGGGGAGGGTGAGAGGTTCTCACATCACTTACCCCACTTTGCGTGTTGATCTTCTTATGCCCCATTTCTTTCCATGTTTATTTGCTTATCAACGAAATTTGCTTTGCATCAAAGTGCATTACGATATTGAACAATAATAGCTTATTCGTTATGCAGAATATTTCAAGGGAGACCAGCTGTCATGGGATTTGGTCACTATTTCTCCACGATTTCATTTCTTTAACAGTGTTTTCCCTTCCATGTTTCCCATTTTTCATGTAACTGAATTTACTTTTCACCTGTTCACAGATTATCTTTGGACTGCTCCAGAACTTCTGAGGAACTCTGCCCTGGAAAAGAAGGGCACCTACCAGGGCGATGTCTACGGCTTTTCCATCATCCTCCAGGAGGTTGTTACCCGCAACACCCCCTTCTGCATGCTGGACATGCCCTCAGACGGTGAGACCACAATGTCTTCTTAGTTAGGAATAGATAGGGGGGTTGGTCTCTGACCAGCCCCCGAGCAAGGGCGAGTCTGGCATGCTTTTTATAAGGTGTAGGGCACCTTTCACCTCAGGTCAGTTCTCCTGTAGCCCTGCCCCTGTATATGCCTCTGACCCTGTGTTCTTACACGTTTCTCAACGGCAGAGATCATCCAGAAGCTGAAGTCCCCTCCACCACTGTGCCGGCCCATAGTCCCTATCGAGAAGGCCCCAATTGATTGCCTACAGATAATGAAGCAGTGCTGGAGTGAGGACCCCGAGAAGAGGCCAACATTTGAGGAGATCTTCCATCAGGTGAGATGGATACACACCTGCAAGAACTTCTCCAGGAAGACCACAAATTCATATGGTGATCCACAAACTTCAGACTCATCACTGACAATCCCCCCCAGTTCAGAAATGTGAATAAAGGGAAGAAGACCAACCTCATTGACTCTATGCTGAGAATGTTGGAGCAATACTCCAGCAACCTGGAAGACCTGATCCGGGAAAGGACGGAGGAGCTTGAGGTGGAGCGGCAGAAGACCGACCACCTGTTGGCTCAGATGCTTCCCCGGTCCGTGAGCCCCACTTCTTACAGTACAAAATTGCTCACTGATGTGTTTTTTTGTTATTCAGTATTCTTGCCTATACAGCCTTTGCCTGCTTCTTCAACCTTCTCCAGGTCAGTGGCCCAGGCCCTGAAGGTGGGCAAGCCGGTGGAGCCAGAGCATTTTAACGAGGCTACACTGTACTTTAGTGACATTGTGGGCTTCACCACCATCTCGGCCCTGAGCGAGCCCATCGAGGTGGTGGACCTACTCAATGACCTCTACACACTCTTTGATGCTATCATTGGAGAGCACGATGTATATAAGGTCTGTTATTATGTTTGCGTGTGAATAAGTCTGTATGTGATTGCATGTTATTTATGCTGCGTGTGTGGCCCACCTCAGGTGGAAACCATTGGTGATGCATACATGGTGGCATCAGGGGTTCCCAACCGCAATGGGAACCGGCACGCCGCTGAGGTGTCCAACATGTCCCTGGACATCCTGCACTGCATTGGGGCCTTTAAGATGAGGCACATGCCTGATGTCAAGGTCAGGATCCGTATCGGCCTGCACTCAGGTGAGGGGGTCTTATCCACATATCTCCAGTACATTCTTCATTCCAAAAACACTGTTAGGTGTCAATTTAGCTGATACTGTCCACATGGTATAGCCGGATCTGTAAAAGATGAACATGTCATGTCACATTCATGGTTGTCATGGTAAGTTATAGGACTATTTATTTTCAGCGAATGTTGGAAACCTTCACCAAAGAGCTGGCTATATATCTCACATGTATGCTCAGCATGCCTACTCATGTTCAGGAGAACAAACTCTGCTGTGCACAGGCCCACCTACCCCTCTCATGTCCCCTTCCTTGCTTGGCAGGTCCGGTGGTGGCAGGAGTAGTGGGCCTCACAATGCCTCGCTACTGTCTCTTTGGAGACACAGTCAACACGGCCTCACGAATGGAGTCCACAGGGTTGTGTGAGTACCAGAGAAATGTTACCAGCTCCAAACTGTACTCTACGTCCATCATTGTTTACAGATCTGTGACCTTCTTGTCTGTCCCATCTCACCGTTGCTGCTCATAGTTGCTGATCATAGTTGCTGATCATAATTGCTGCTTCAGTAGAGCTTAACAATAAGGTGGTATTATGAAGGTTATGGTGTTTGAACTGAAACTGGAATATTTTAGGTTCTGATCCAAAGGGTGTTGGGTGTTTTATGCTTTATTCATGAAGTGCTTGAGCTAAATAACACCAGTAAAGCACCTATCTGTAATCATTCATAAAAACACATTTGACATGTTTGGTCATGGGCTTCTGGTGATGCTTTATGGTTTTTCTGTTTCATGTAAGCCCGTAATTACCAAACTGGGTCAATGGTTCCACTCAATGAATGCCGATTTCCATCTTGCTTGGTATTAAAAAAACCAGTCTTCACTCTGTTAAGTGTTGTAGAGAATGAGAACTTATAAGAGAAGTTGCCACCCAATTTTTGTTGGCTAGGAGATTGTCTTTCCCATTCCTACACCCATTTTTTTAAGTAGCAGAGAAAGATGCACACATTTAAATAGACCTGGAAATTCAAGATTCTTTATTGTCATTGTACACAATTCCACACCAAAATTGGGATTGCAACTTGTAGTAGTGCATGAATGAGTGATGAGGAAATTTCCTGGACGGTACCCCCTGGATCTTTACCCACTTCTTTTACCTTACTGTGAGTTTTATGGGTCCAGCACTGTCAGAGGTACCCAAAAATTCTTACATCACACCAAGAATTCAATTGAGGCTTCGTTTGTCAAAGGAACCATGTCTGCCCAGATACAGTGTTTTAACTTCCACTTGAGGTAGCAGGAGACCTACCACTGAGCTAGATGTGCACTATTTGCAAGAATTACAGCCATCTGGGGAAAGGGCAGCTCTGAAGAATTATGGTTTTGTAGATTTGTATTTTAGCCACAAGTCAAGGAAGGTCATTGATGCTGTCTTTGCTGCCAGGAGGAGAGGAGGTAAGGAGCATGCACTGATTACAGTGCATTGCCACACACACCCACCACAGGGATGACATCCTGAGTGCAGCCATGTGGCGGGTAATACCTCAGCACCACACTAGTCCAAATGGACCAATGTGAGTTTTTTTTCCCCCAGTGGTTGGAGTGCCAATCCTGCCACCAACCCCCAAACTTTTCCCTGTAAGTTGGAGGACCTGGATGGAGGGCTGGATGTAGATTAATGTCATACCCAGGATGAAACAATTGCAGGTTAAGGGCCTTGCTCAAGGGCCCAATGGAGTAGAATCACTCCAGGAATTCATGGGATTTGAACCTGCAACCTTCCAGTTGCTGGTATATATCCCTAGCCTCAGAGCCACCACTCCACCCTTACCTGAATTTTTTTGGTACTTGTTATAAATCTGGCTTTTGTGGTTTTGCCACCAGTACCGATTAACCTTCATCCAAACGCAAGGACTTTGCCATGTACCGTATGACCTTCAGTGACCCAGAGGACTGACTCAGTAGAGGACTCCCTGCTGTGTGTGAGCACAGCTGCCCAGAATATGCAGGAGCACCGGCTTTAAGGGCGGATGCAGGAGAGGTGGGATTAGTAAGGGTACGGAAAGATGTCTCCTGCTCAAGTTCAGCCAGTCAAGGCGATTAGTGGTTTAGGGATCACTTATTAAAGACTGCACTGTTGGCCCACGATTAAGAGGGTATGCAATCCAGCTTTACTTCGTCTAAGTGTGGAGGACACTTACCTCAATGCTTCCTTTGCTGATTTGAGAGAAGCCTGGAAGTGCTGCCTGTTTTTACCCAAAGCAGCTTTTAACTTGTACATGACTGGATATTTTCTAGAGGAGTTAAACTCTAGTTTGCCAGTCAAGGGAACTAGCATGCCCTCTGTGAGACTGAAACTGGAAATGAGTCCTAACAGCCGTGAGAGTGGAGAAACCTCATTAGAACTTGGCTCGAGTGCCACACTTGCTTGGCTGTCACACCTGGGTTGAGGATGAGACCAGGTTGGCTGTGAGGAGATTTTTTGAAGTGTTGATGAGGGAATGTTGGCAGACAGATCCAGCAACACCAAGTGACATGCTAAGATGTCGAGGAGCCAAAAAGCCTAATGTGGACCTACATGCTATGACAGCACTGCATTGTCAGATTATACCCAAGGTAGAATTAACATCATACCATCACAGTGTATTGAGCGTGGTCAGGCAAAGCACCAAATAACTGGTAGGTGTCTTATCTCTGACATAATGATATAAATAATATGTTTCCGCATTAACATAAGTGTTGTTTTTTAGGAATTGGTGTTACTGTCAAATTACTGCTGGCAGTGCTACTCCTGCTCCATCACACCGTGAACATTTGAATTGCTCACCTTAAATAATGTTTTAAAGTAAATAATGCTTGTATTCATATATTCGTATGGCGTGTGACCAGCACAGCTTTGCATGTGCGTGTGTTGTGTATGGGGTATGTATATATTTCATTGTGGAAGCCAAATGTCCCCACAGTGTGATAAAAACCTGTTATTTTGACTTTGTGGGGACATTTTTTCCAGTCCCCAGAATGGGAAACTCAATTTATGAACATCTGTAACTGCAGTCAAAAAACTAAAACAGCAAAAAGTCTTGTATTTTGCTTGGTTATTTATGATTAAGGTTAGGGCTGGATATGGGTGAAAGATGTCATTGTTGGGATAAGCGTTGTTCCAATAGAAATGAATGGACAGTCCCCACAAACATATGATTTCAAATGTGTGTGTGTGTGTGCATATGTGTGTGCGTGTGTGTGTGTGCACGCACATGTGTCACAGGGGTGTCTATGGAGTGGGCCGGATTCCCTGATCCTTTAAGAGGATGCTCAGGATTAGCAGGAACATTCAGGACTCTGTTCAGTTTGCCAGTTGTGCTCCGTTCAAAGTCACGCAAAGCACTTCATTAAAAGAAGTCGATCTCCTTTCCTTCCTCTCTAATTGCATCCCTTTTACTAAATGAAAGAACGACAGCTAACCCTCAGTCAGGGTCATGTGGCCTTGAGGCCTCATTACAGCCACAGATGAAGTGACGAGTGACAGTATAAAGAGCAGAAGTAAGAATAAACTGAACAGCATGCAACCCACAAGGTGGAGCTTAGGAACATTTGTGGCCACATGCAGATCAATGGCATGATAAAACATGATCAGGCACCATGATCTGTTTTTCTTTGGTGCTCCTGGTTGCCTGCATTGTACAGCATATGACTTTCAGTGTGACAAGACAATTTAATGGTGAATTTGTTTACTCATTTTAACAATAATTAGAATTTTTAAAGATCGCAATATGTATTGTTTCCATATACTTAAATAATAAGATTTGTTTAATTTAGTATCTTAGTTTTGACCTGGTTTCCTCCGGGTACTCTGGTTTCCCCCCACAGTCCAAAGACATGCTGAGGCTGATTGGAGTTGCTAAATTGCCCATAGGTGTGCATGTGTGAATGACTGATGTGTGAGTGTGCCCTGCGATCGGCTGGCCCCCCATCCTGGGTTGTTCCCTGCCTCGTGCCCGTAGTTTCCGGGATAGGCTCCGGACTCCCCGCGACCCACTGGGATAAGCGGTTTGGACAATGGATGGATGGATGGTTTTGACCTGGTAATGGAATACATGGTAAAGCTTGTCCCTCTAGTCTAGTGGGTGTTTAGTGCACTGCAATTTTTTGTTTCTCATTTAGTACCAATACCTTTTTTGAAGCACGCGACAGCCATCGCCCATATCCGTCGCACAAACAATGACACACATATACAAACAGCTTAAGTGAAAGGCACACAGAAATGTTAATAAAAAGCCACACACTCATATAAATAAACACAGCTACCATGTGTTTAATGCTGCTGTTATATACCCCAGCTTACAGGATACATGTCAACCAGAGTACTGTTGATATTCTGAGGAAGCTGAATATGGGCTATAAACTGGACATACGAGGCAAGACAGAGCTGAAGGTAGGCGCATTCCCAGCATGCACTGCACTGACTCGCTCACTTGGATGGTAGGTACACTGTTGGAACTTTCCAGAAGCAGGCCTCCAAGCAGTGAAACATTTATACTTACTAATATAGATACAGAATGTGCCCATTCATCCTGTGTAATGAATGTCTCAAAAACTGATCTTTGTTGAAGTCACATATTTTAGATGTGAAAGCCATTTAATTAGATGAGATTAGTTGTGTGTAAAGAGTGGTTCATAAAGGTATGGTATTTTATTGGTCTTTTAACAGTCTGTATTTCTTGTATATTAATTGGAATTCAATTTATACTCCTTCATTTAGCTAGTATGTTCAAATTGAGACACATCAGTAAGGGAAACACAGATATGGGTCATGGGAGAGCTTTACATGTACATGTACACACACACACACACACACACACACACACACACACATACACACATTTGCATTCATATCTTTGTGGGGACCATCCATTGATTTCTATGGGAAAAACCCTAATCCCAACTACAGTATGACACCCTTAACCCCCACCCAGCTCTAACCTTAACAATAAGTAACCAAACAAAGTACAAGTCTTTTGGCAATTTTAACTTTTTTATTGCAATCACAGATTTTATAAATTTGAGTTTCCTCTTGTGGGGATCAAAAAATTGTCAAATTAACAGGTTTTTGTCACATGTTTTTGTTACATTTGGTATCAACGATGTAATGCATACATAACCCCCTCCCACACACACACACACACACACACACACACACACACACACACACACACACACACACACACACACACACACACAC
>JAODKC010000002.1:26430405-26451166 GCA_026777985.1 Mormyrops attenuatus
ACCTCTAAGAGATTCCCATTTCTTTTAACTGCAGTTAAAGGCCAAAGTAGGTATTTGTTCATGAGTGAAGGAAGGAGGCTGTGGGATATCAACAGGTGGAGTGGTGAAGCAGTGGCAGTAATGTGGAGACCGTTCTGTTGTGGAAAAAAGGGAGCTGAGCTGGAAGGCAAAGATCGATTTACTGGTTAATCTACATCCTTACCCTCACCTATGGTCACAAGCTCTGGGTAGTGACTGAAAGAATGAGATTGCAGATACAAGTGACAGAGATGGGTTTCCTCCGCAAGTTGTCTGGGCTTAGCCTTTGACATAGGGTGAGGAGCTCAGATATTTGGAAGGAGCTCAATAGCAAGCTGCTGCACCTCCAAAGGGGTCAGTTGAGGTGGTTCAGGCATCTATCTAGGATGCCTCCTGGATGGCTCCCTGGGGAGGTGTTTCGGGCATGTCCAACCAGGAGGAGGCACCGGGGCAGACCCAGCACAAGCTGGAGAGATTATATCTCTCGGCTTGCCTGGGAACGTAGTATCCCGCTGGAAAAGCTGGTGGCTGGGGAGAGGGAGATTTGGCCATCTCTAAGAGACTCGGACCCATGCAGATACGCGCGACAAAATGGATGCATAGGTCGAGGTAGTAGACATAACCTGCCCACTATGTGTGGAGTTACTGTGTCTACATAGTGGGTATTAGCATTGGCATGTAACACAAGGCTTTTTAAATGGTTATTACTGCTACCCTTAACACTTAATATCAGTTGGAAATTCATGGTGGGGCTACTCCTGTAAGAAGTGTAAGGTACCACTCTACAAAGAGCAGAGCTTGAACAGTAGGGGATTTCTTGCTAAAAAATTAATTGGTGTTGTTATGTATTAAAACCTGTGGCGCTCATCTAGGGTGTCCACTGCCCTGGCTCCAGGTAATCCCTGTCCCAGTATGGGAAGGCAGTTATAAAACACAGATGGATGTAAACAGGCTGTGTGCACCCAATTAAACTATACAGCAAACAACTCCATTGTTTTATAAGTTTGATTATTGCTTGTATGGTCTAGGACCGCCCTCTCCCCCTTTATTACCAAAAAGAGAGTTTATTCAGAGTGATTCTTCTACCCTACCAAAATGAGACCTTTGTAATTAATTCAATACTATGTGTGTGTGTGTATGTGTACGGTTTTTTTGAGTAGCACTCCTAACTAAACATAACTGTTAATTGATATTTATGATACAGTGAATCTTACGCTTGATATGTTGAGATTATATTTATTTAATAATTCGTTCAGCAATATTTTATTAATGAACATTAACCTGTTCCTTCAAGCATTTGACAAACGAAGTACTTGAAAGATTACTTAATTAACAATCTGATAGTTTCAGTATTTAAATATAGATGCGACACCACCTCGCTATACAATCTGAAACGTGCCATATCACTTAAAATCTTGATTGAAACAGAAGCGATCATATACTGTGGGTCTCCATGGATGAAATACTTTGTTCTAAAAGCACATGCTGTCAAGGGCTCATCTGACGAGCAAGGGAGGAAGTTAATCATCATTCGTTTAACAAATCGATAGACCCTTCGCTGGACTGTCTGGAGCGGCGCCAGCGACAATACTTTCCATCACCATCAAATCACAGAAGAATGAAGTCTTTATGAAGGAAGGCACCAGATTCCTATACAGGAATTACAGATTCTTGGTCTCATAACACTTCATCGTATCCATCCTAATGGCAATACCCTCCATGGCATGAAAAATGAGGAGTTACATTTTTGTTTTGGTAATTTTCCCTACTGCGCGTGTACTGGTAAAGGTGTCATGACAGAAACGTTTCATGCCGCTGACATTGCAAACGCGCCAGCCCATGTCTGCACATCTAGACACATGATAACTCTCGGCAAAATAAAAAAAAAATCGCGTACAGTTGCTTAACAACCAAATCGTGTATTCGCCATTCACATGTATGTAAGAGTTTGTCATTGCTGTATTTGAATAGTACTGTAGGTTCAGTTACACCCATTCATCTCGGCTTCCTTGTCTATTGCATCCTCTGTTGCGTGAGATTAGCAATTTACAACAATACGCCATCCGTGCCGCGTTTCAGCCGCCGTTGCGCAAAAGCACAAACACAAACGACAACGATCTTACCTCCGCCATAGACCCCGCCACTCATATTGTCATCTAAATATTATTCTAATCTCCCAGGGAAAATCAACAGCTAGCTGGCCGCGGAGTAGCTAAGGAACACCTTATATCAAAACAAATTAAATGTTAGAGGACTGTGATTTCGGGTCAGTTCGAACTGGGATAAGGTGGTGAATTTCTGATTTTTTGGGTTTGCGGGGTGATGCACGCACAGAGGGCGGATTGCCCAAAAATACGCCGCTATCCTCACAGCCCCCCCCCCCACGCCCGTTCCCAATTATTTCCTCGTTGTCTCTCGATTTCCCAGAGCTGGCCAATCAGATATCGGAACAACGGCAGTGGGCTCATGCCATTGGCTGAAGATGCCGGCCGGAGCTTTTAAAGGTCCCCGTTCGCGCATGTAACGCGGCCAGCAATTGTCGGTCAAAGACATTAGGGTGATTTTGCCCGCAAAGCCTGCTCTTGCCAAGCTGAATGGCACGATGCGGCAGTTTGGTTAGTGATTGATTACTGGCATATGATGTCCACAAAAGACAATGAATGACCCCAAAAGTAGCCCTTTGCTCGCTAATTATAAGCCTATAGGCATCCCACAATCTACCAGTTTTGAACTTATTAACATATATCATTGCCACAAGTATTTTTAAAAAATCTCTGTAATATTTACCGTGATCTACAACGAGCAAAAAGGACACTGGAAGGTGTTACCACCACCAGAGAACACGCAGGATGCTAACTTTCCTTTTCGCATGTTGGGGTCGGTAGGTAACCTACCTAGCCTGCTTATACGTCTTCACATAATCTCTTAATGCATTCATTGTATCAACTCAGTCCTTTACTCAGCCGATCAGAGTTGCATGTAGACGTTTGCCAGCAGAAGTCAGGATAGGTAAAATGTAAGGCTTCAAATGTTAATATCCAAATGATGAACATACGATATTACGATGACATCATTAATTGAAGACGACGATGGTATTTATTTTCTATTTCAAATATATCAATATACCCCAACTACATAAATACGATACATATGGATACTTACAAGACTGTGTAAAGAATATCCTATCCATGCACGTTATGCTTTACTCAGCGTAGCTAACTGCTACAATGTATATCATTAAGCTCATTTCTTGTGCTTATCTCCGTCACATGGTGTTTGTTAGTTTTATTCACTCAATGCATTTGCAACTTAAGCATAAAGAAACATTTTTCAGTGGCCATATTTTTGTCCATCGCCTCTATAGGAAAGAGAAAAATATATTTTTATCCATAGAGCCGACGTTGTTGCTAGGCAACCGTTCTTCTGTCACAACACTCTTTAATAAGACCTGAAGAAGAAATCAGGTGGGATAAACCATTCTGTGCTTTTATGCGGGTAGATAGCTGACACCTCCTTGCACACCATGGTTATCTGGTTGCTCATTGGGTTGCAGGGTGAAGCCCCTATTAATTCACCAAGACTCAAAAACTCTGACGTGTACTGTATATTGATTTAGTGGAAAGATTTAAAGGGTCTTGGGGAGTCAGAAAAAAAAAGTAAATGCACATTTGTGGGTTAAGTGAGTGAGAGGGAGTACAAGATAATCACCTCAGGACCGGGTCATAGTTGTAAGGAGGCCATAAACTCTCACAGTTGAAGCGGAAATACAAATATCGGACTCTGACCTCCCATTGACACATGCTTCCCATGAATCTGAACAGGAAAACAAACATTAATATTCAGTTTGTCAGGCCTTCAAAGCTACCTAAATATATTTAGATTCACAGTCCTTAACCAAATATGAAACTCATGTAATTATCGTGGATTTGACTTTCCCAATGTAATGTTAACATTTCGTCATACTTGTAGATAGAAATTGTTGTATGTATACACACACGCATGCACGCACACACACACAGAAGAATTACATCATATTGAACACTTTCTATTTCATTATTCCACCAGAACAACTTAAAGTGCACTTTACCTGGTTATACTGTTAGATATATAACGAAACTTTTCAGTTTCGAGTCCAGTCATTTTATCACTGGATGTTGTGTGGAGCTAAATATGCCTGCATTAAAACCATGTACTCAGCCCTCATTAAACACAATATTAGAAAAATAATGTTAAAGAACTTGACGTCCGGTTATTCTGTCATGTAATACAAAAACGTGGTCTCCAACAAATAGTTTAAAATGGGAAGTGAAAAAAAACATTGTTCATGTTTCAATTTTTCGGTAGACTTCCTGCAGTTAGAGCCTCGCGACTACTAGAGGACAAGAGAGTCGAGTAATTGGTTGTAATTTGTCACAATACGAATTAAAATGTTCCACCAACTGATAACACGGGCTTTTTACATGTAGCAGTCAGATTTTGCGGAAAAAGTGCGAATCACGTGACCGGTATTCGGCCGCAGGCGAACTGGGAGCGTTCGCGTTCGTGCATAAAAAAGTCAATTGAAAGTGAAAACGTGATTTTTTTGTTCAGTGCCGTATCTTTATACCTACAGCTTATGCATGATATGTGAAAAAAATAGGACAAATATTGAAATATCTTTTTTTTAACATATATTCAACGCTACTGTGACTGAAAATCTCGTTTCAGTGATAGTGGCTGTGGACCCTGCCTTGCCTGTATCTACTCTTCCTAGAAGCAGCGGCGTTGCCGAATGGTATGGTCTCTCTCCGAATGGGTGTGGTTGAATTTCTCTCAACGCTAATGTCCGTGCAGAAGAAGGTGATTTGTGTAGTGTACGAGTCAGAATCGTTTGCATGTGCCTAGGTATAGGCATACGTGCATTTCTGCTTCGGAGCGTGTTAGTTGTAGTAGCATCGTTTCCTTTATTTATGCGCCAACAGGCGCGTCTCCAGATCAGCCGACAAGATAAGTCGATTTTGGTTCTATTTCTTATTTTTTTATTTTGCAATCAAAAACCCGAGTCCGATCCTCTTTCTGGTCTTCGTAGTTTATGTAGTCATTCATTTTTGGACAAGGGTGCGACGGGCATAACGGAAAAGGGGAGAGGGAGGAGAGAAGAAGAAGGAGAGTACCGAGCCGAGCGAGGAAGGAAGCGAGGGATCAGAAAAATATATGCAGCAAGATAGCACTCAAACCCCAAAAAAGAATCTTTGATATATGTTTGGTGCTAATTCTCTCAAATACCGAGTGAGCAAACATACTACGCGTCGTGTTTGTAACAAATTTGTAACAGTAAGTTTCAGGACTTTCAAAAACCATCTGAAGCAGAGAAGAGGATTTAGCGGTGTAATACACATACTGCATGTTTGAGGAGGCCCTGAATCGACTTGATGTTCTTCTCAAAACACTACTACTTAAAAAAAAAGCCCGCATGACATGCATATCATTCAGCGTTTGGTAGTGGATTGAAACTACTGGAAATCCGAACGGCGTGTCTTGCAGTGAGCACACGCGAAGAGAAGATCAAGTCATCTCCGTGTACTGAATACCCCCGGCAGCCTTTCTTCTATTTCTCGCCGGAGATAAAATACGCCAGGAAATTCAAGAAAATAGCAGGTACCACGTCGCCTGTCGACAGACGACCAACATCTGTGGGCCACCGCCGCTGTTCTTATGATTATGAATTAACCCCATAATTAACACGCAGATCAGCCGTGCTTCCGCATATTACTGATGGCAGAGGATTGATAATATATATATATTTTTGATAAGGTGATGAGTTGCATAGCTGAACGGCAACTGTAATGACACATACCGTGGCCGTCATAGACAGTTGTGTTATGATATGTTGCCCATGGACGCAGTGATGACTTTACATCCTAGGTTTTTTTTCTTTTTTTTTTTTTGGTGGGGGGATACGGGTTAACAGCTAACGTGGCAGATGAGTGTGCGGTAAAAGGTTTTTCTTCATGCAAGCTTGTCTCCAGCCCATCCATATATCATATTAATTCTAAGTACTTTCTTTTCATAACTGTATTCTAAATTGAATCATAAAAAGTGGAGTATTTAATATCATCAGCGTGTAACGTCAGGGTGTCAGAGCGAGCTGGGAGGGGACGGCCCTTCATCTTCTTGTACTGCACCTGAACGGAGTTGGCAGGTCACTAATAATGGCCCCGCGTACCGAACACGTTAACGTCGATGCCTTCTTTCGTACAACATCCATTATTGTCGTTCTTGGCGATATTAAGGTTTAATTTAACCCCTTGTCATTTTTAGAGATGGCAGGTTTTGTAGTGGAAAAAAAATGATCTAAACATTTTAAACAAATGAACTTGGCATGTGTTCTTGAATGGGACTAAGCACCAGATGGACATATTGTAACAAAGTAAATGTTTAATTTTAATTCATAGTAATAACTTGTCGTCGTAGACTACAGATGTGCAGCCCGACATATGGAAAGAGACATTGTCCTAAATGAATTAGTTTTATATTACAGTCTCTGCTAAATAATTCATATTTTAGGATATGATTGGCCAAGTGGTTAACATAGAGAAGTTATAAGTGCCGCTTTTTAAAAACGTTTGACACCCAATCGAAACTGCAATAGATGCTCAGACGAGCGCTTACTTTCTGTACATCCTGTTTACACTCTTATCTTTCGAAGCGGCATTTACGGATTAAGGCGATCCGTGTCACCCTGAAAGGCGAAACAAGGTTTTTATTCGCAGGTTTGCCGCTGTTTGCGCCTACAGATCGAACGCGCAGGCCCAGCGGCAGACCGTGGCAGCGTGTCCCGGGAGCTGGAGCGAGTTACTGAGGCTGGAAGCAGACTGAGATCCATAAGGCCTTCTTTCCATTCGGTGCCGTTTCTGTCATCCTTTCTTCATCTTCATTCATTTATCCCTAACCCCCTGTATCCAGAACATGATTGCGGTGAGTGGAGGAAGCATAGGTCTCTATAAAGGGTACACCCTCCACAGCTTGTCAATACGTCAATCTTTCTGCATAAGTACCCTGATCTTTCAGGCAGATCGCATGAATATAGGGTGTATTAAAATCAAATTGTATTTGTTATTCTATTATGTATTATTTAATTCCATTGCTGCATTTCTGAGGAGTGTGCAGTGAGTGTGTCTTTGTCTTGCTCTCACCTGTCACTTAATTTTTTAATGACTTCCTGGAGATTGGAAGTTCCATGTTGCCAGAGCTGTGTTGGGGGCCCTTTAAAATACTGTGACCCTGTAATGTTTTAGGGACCTTTCCAGCCAGATGGGGGTGTTGCCTAATTGAGCTGAATAGTCGTCGATGGGTAATTTCCCCCAGTTGCTCTCTATTAGTTGCATGATCTGTGTGTTTCTAGCCCCCGTGAGGGAAGGCAGTGCTGCTTAATTGCCTCCTGCAGGATGTGCTTGTGATGCAGAGGGACTCTTCAAAATGCAACATAGGTGCACACTGGTGCAATTTTAACATGAATCATTTACTTTGTGTAGCAGATGCTTTTATTCAAAGCGACACACATCTGAGACAGCAGGATCAGCCAGTCCCTTGAGCAATTGGGGGTTAAGGGCCTCACTCAGGGGCCCAACAGCGAATCCGGTTTCTCTGCATTAACACAAATGCTTGTGGGGAAAAATGTAGTTTTAACGTCTCCAGCAGAGAGTCCATTGAAGAACAACAGCAAAAATCTTAGCTAAGACCTAGTTTGAGAGACATGAAGGTATCGCGGGCCAGATTTTAATGGAGTCATCCATCCATCCATCCATCTGTCCATTTTTCCCATAACTGCTTATCAATACAGGGACATGGTTATCCTGGGGATTATTCTAGGAAGCATGAAGAAGGGGACTTCCTGGAAGGACAGTACTGTAGTCAAACGCTGAATTCAAATGACTTAAAATTTCCTTGATATTAAATTTCAGCTGCAGTAAAAGGCACCTGTAAATGGCAGTTTAGACATTTTGAAGGTAGTCATAACCCGCTAACAAAAGCTGCAGTGAAATAACCATTGCAGGTTGCCAGAACACAAGGCTGGGGCCTTGATTATTATCTTAAACTTAAATTGATAGTATTTGGCGAGTTTAGCTGACAGCATGAGACAAGGAAGAGATTTGAAACGTGGAACTTGGGGGGATAAAACCGCGTTTTGCCATCACATGTGGAAGTGCTTTGTGTGACTAGCTGACCATCCATAATGGAGACAAACAAGGAAATGGCTCTGTTGCCAAGAGCGGCTGCGATGCAAATGCCGTGCAAACCTGCAGCGGCTGCATGGCTGCGCTGATGAACAGCGGAGGGAGGGATTTGAATGGGTTTGCAGACGTATGCAAACGTGTTGCTGCTTCTGTTAAGCCTGCAATTAAATGCATGATTTGAATGGCCTGCTGTACTCGGAAATGACTCTGAGGTCCAGGTTGTGGACCCTTGGGTTTCGTGTTGTGGCGACACCTAAAGAGAAAATATTCCAGGAGGATGTTTCAATGTCAGAGTAGTAGCTGAACGTGAAGATTTCCGAAGGATACGTTCCGGGCTGCATTGAGGCAATGTCCAAAGGTCAGAGTGCTAGCTGAACCATCAGTATCTAAAGGACAGGCGTCTGACCGCAATGAGTTGATTTTCAAAGATGTGATTGGTGCCTCCGCTGAACACCAGCTGCACTCGTAGATCTCCAGAGGGTGGGGTCTTGGCTGCACTGAGATCTGGATACACTGAGGTAACACCCAAAGGGGCAGCCTGTGGCTGAGGGTTTAGGTCGCAGTGGTAGCAGCTCTGCTCTGCCCATGAGGAAGGCGTGGTAATTATGTTAGGTGGACGTCTCGCTGTAAGTGTGTCTGCGAAATGTAATCGCTGTTACTGAAGCGTAACGGCGGCCTGCTGTAATGTGGACTGAGCGGAGCCCGTGGTTACACACAGACCACAGAGGTAGTGCAACCATCGGGTAATTTGGAGCAGACTCAGGACTTTTTTTTTTGTTTAATTGAGCCTGTTGGTAAGTCACACCAGGAACTGTCAGATCCAGGCGTATGAAGACTTCTGTATGGTTTGTAATGATGATTTAGAGATCAGACTGGTAGATGCAGTTTAGAAAGCACTTTTAGAGGAACCACTCAGGGGGGTGCATCCCAGCCTCTGGGGTGGTCAGCTGACTGGTCAGTGGTTGAGCGAACTGCGAGGCGGCAGCTCACTTCCGTATTGTAGTTTAATGTTCGTTAAGACCGTTTAGAAGCGGTTCAGTGCTGCACATTGTATATCGTTACGGAAGAAATCCAGTCTATGTATTTTATCTGGTGCCTGGCGCTGCTGGGTATACTGTACACAGAAAGCGACACTGTGCTGTGTGATTTGTAATAAACAAAAGAGGTTTGGCATATAAAAATAAATCAGTCTGGAAAAAGCTTAGCAGATCTGGATTGATGCTCGTGTTATCCTAAATGTTATAATGAAATAAATGCTACTATCTGTGGGTCAGAGTTTTGGGGCCACCTGTTCTAATCCTGGGGCAGTCGTATTCCAGAATATTATAAGATTTCAAATTACAAGAGCAGGAAGATAACTCGCCTCAAATCACAGATTGCGAGACAAAACTAGACATTGTGGGTGATTCCCACACACAAACAGGAAGTGGTAGGTTATGTGAATGTGAAGGTTATGTACATGCTACGCAGAGATTGTGTTCAGTGGATGGTTGGGACACACATTCACTTATCTTTGGGATCTTTGGGACTTCATTTTGACCTCTACATCTTACATCTTCTTGTCCTGTCGTGCTGTCTGTGTGTTCCAGGAGATATGGTTTCATATGGGGTCTATTTTGGTTTCGTATTGATCTTTGAAGGTGGGTCACGTGTGTGTTTTTTATCTTAAAATCAGATTAGCATGGGACACATAGCGGCTTGCTGGGCCGCAGCATCATGGCTTACCGTATAGCATGCTAATGCTACTACACTAACTGTTGGACCCTTTCTTTGCCTACCCCTGCAGGTTGCTGATTGGCTGAAAGGTGGTGGGATTAAGAGTATAGCACCAATCAAGTATGAGTGAGCTGGAGCAGCTGCGCCAAGAGGCGGAGCAACTGAGGAACCAGATTAGGGTAAGAGAAGGAGCTTGGGGGTAGGAAAAATGAATGGAAAGGCCTTATTAGAGAACTTGTTGGGTCTTGAAGTAACAAAATCGCAGTTAAAATAGGTATGCTTTAGTTGGTTGGCTTGGATCAGACCACTAATTGCCAACAGGTTTTGAAATTTTTGTTTTGAAAAAGGCATTTTTAAATTGCTCTTTTAAGGCCCAAGTTTAAAGTAACTTGAAGGGGATTGGTGTCAGTTACAGAAACAGGCAAGAGTGGAGGGGAAAAATGTAAGAAAAAAGCATTGAATGGAATGCCATTGTAGCAAGTTACAACAAAAATGTGTAATTGACCAGTGATGCTTGGAGGTACATGTAAATATTAAGGAAACAAATTTAAACCAGGGGAAGAAAAATCTTGCTGCCAACCAGGAGAAGCTCGAAAAAACAGGGAAGGGGAGTCTGTAGCGCCAGGTAGAGGCTAACCGACAGAGCAGGTGGATGTTTAACAGCATAGTAACTTTCTGTGGGGTGATGGGCTCAAAAACGACCACAGACTCAGATGACCACCACTGTCACCCATTCTCAGAGTTACTGTGGATTTGAAAAGCTGTTAATCAAAATTGTTTGATCCACTGAGCTGAAGACCTGGCCGGCCGGCTTTGTGGACTGCAGCATTGAGGGGAACGTCTTTGCAGGTCGCATGAACCGGGCTGAAAGATCGTTGAGCTTTTATAGAAAGTTCTGGAATGCGGTGTGGCTCGGGTTTCCACCCCCATCCCCCAAGGGCCCAATATGTGAATCATCACATATCGCGCAGTCAGTATTTCAAAATGATTAATATTGCATTACGATATTTTAAGTTATCATGAAGGCAAATGACGACCTAATCGATATGTGTATAGTTTTCATTAAGAATAATGAAGTTTCCATGTTTTGTCCGTTCCCTGGACTGGGGAGAGGCATCTATTTTGTAAGCAGGTCACACTATAGCTCAGGGGGTCTTTGGACTCTCGAGTGACGTGCCTTAATCGAATAACCTTGCCTGACACCTGTAACGCACAGTAAACCCAGCGGCCTGCCGCGATTGACCCACCCGTCTCATCTCTCTGATTTCAGGATGCCCGGAAAGCCTGTGGGGACTCCACCCTGACACAGGTGTGTCCGAGATGGTGGGGCCCTGGGGGCGGTTCATCTGTCCCTCGTCCTGCCGCTTTCCTCCACACTGCATGCGTGTATGACTCCCCCGGCAACCGCTGCTGACCCTGTGACGTTCACATGTGCTTTTCAGATATCCGCCGGACTCGACCCCGTGGGCCGGATCCAGATGCGGACGCGGCGGACGCTACGAGGGCACCTGGCTAAGATCTATGCCATGCACTGGGGCTCCGATTCCAGGTGGGGCATCACTGCATGCACACACATGCGCACACACCCATGCATAGCACAGTGTTTAACCGTCTGACACCGCACTTACTATGCAGGACACGTGACTAGTAACTGTCCTAAAAAGTGGCACGTTTATGCAGTCTCACAGATTGGACAGATGGTCCATCTGACCTTCAATCCATCCATCCATCCATCCACTCAGGGGTGATTCTAGGATTTTTTTAAGGTGGGGGGCAAAAGAAGAGCCATAATTCATACTGTTTTGAACTGATGAGTGACAGCAGAGGGAGCACACTGGGGCCCCCCCTCCTCTTTCAGCTGGGACCAGTGGCCCCGCCCCCATATAGGTCCTTGCATCCTCTCATCCACCTGTCCACCTTCCATAAGCACTTATTCAGTAAAGGCTGACAGTGAGTCTGGGGTCTGTCCCAGCAAGGACAGGAAGCCAGACAGGAGCCGCCCTGGAGGCCTTCCTATGCCGGCAAAATATGCTCTAAACTCTCCAAGAGTGTGGTGCTGCTCTGCATTTCAGCAGGGGACCTCATTCAGCCTCGGCTTGGGGCCGGGCCCCCGCCGGCTTATTGAAAGCCAGGCTCAAGGTACCCAGCGGATGCTTCCCGCAGGAAACGGGCCTCTGTTAGCGCATAGCGTGAGAGCGCTGTCGGTCAGCTGCATTTGCATGGCATGCAAAGCATTAGCGCGCTAACAGCGCTGCGGCAGGGTCAGGCGTAGCAGAAACAACCTGCTCTTTTATTGTTTGTCTTTTGTGGTATCCAAAGGCCCAAGCTACGTTATTTTAAGGATAAAATAAAATGTAGGCTAAAAATGATTTGCACTGCACTAATATACATAATTTACTGTTCATTTTTACATGTCATCCGTAAATGTAAACGCTTCATTTGCAAGTCAAAGGAGTCATTTGGGGTCTTTACCTGTCACGCAATGTGGTTTTGCTCCCTCTGTAGTGTCTCAATTACGCCGGCAGCTTAACAGAGTGAGATCTTTGCTTAATCCCCCCCCCCCCAATCCCCTCCCACCACAGGCTCCTTGTCAGTGCCTCACAGGACGGTAAGCTGATCATCTGGGACAGCTACAGCACCAACAAGGTGAGGGCTCTCCATCCTCCGTGCGGGGGGGGATGGGGGGCAGCAGGAACTCCACCCCGGATTAACCAAGTGACTTAGGCAGGCAATTAGGAGTGTGTCTGACGACCCCTCCCCGGAAAAGCCATTGGGAAGTAGTTTGACACTGACTCTCACATGCACAGCTCTGGATTGAGAGGGGCAGTGTGCGGCTCAGCGGGTTATGGACTCTGTGCCTGTGATCGGAAGGTCGCCAGTTCAAATCCCAGCGTCAGCATGATGATGTCACTGTTGGGCCCCTGAGCAAGGCCCTTAACCCAGAGTTGCTGCAGGGACAGTCTGACCCTACATTCTCAATGACATGTCAATTTTAGTAAATGTTTGCTAAATAAATGTAAGGTGTAAATCGCTGATGGCTCATTGCTTGGTGATCAAAGCCAACAGGGGGCTCAACAAGTCCCCGTGACCCTTTGTAATCATGCACAGTGCAGATTAACACCTCGTCCTGCTCCCTTGTCACCCAGGTCCACGCCATCCCTCTGCGCTCCTCCTGGGTGATGACGTGTGCGTACGCCCCCTCTGGGAATTATGTGGCCTGCGGGGGCCTGGACAACATCTGCTCCATCTACAGCCTGAAGACGCGCGAGGGCAACGTGCGAGTCAGCAGGGAGCTCCCAGGACACACAGGTAGCGTTGTTCCAGATCTGATACTTGGGGTCATTGAAAAGTGGTTCCTCTCAGCTGGAGTACCGGGCCATCATGCCATCATTTCATTTCATTTATTTAACAGATGCTTTTGTCCAAAGTGACGTACAATTGAGAGTGCAGTGTCAGCCAGTCCCTGGGGAAATTGGGAGTTAAGGACCTTGCTCAACATCACAAGGGTGACATCACTCTAGGATATGAACCAGCAACCTTCTGATCATAGGCACTGTATCTGTACCCACTGAGCCTCACACCATCTCCATACAGTAGTTTCAGTTTTAATTACTGAGGATTAATTCATTTGTCAAAACCACAAGGGTAATTCACAAACTGGACAGGGATACGTAATTTTCCCAGCAGCAGTAGCGGGGGGTTGGGGGGGGGGGGTTGTCTTCCTCCTCAAGGTCCCTGACATGCAGTGGCTGGCCGTGGGGCGCCAGTCAGGTGAGCGCATTGTCAGACGATCTGGCTGGAGACAGGCTGTGACATCGTGACATTGAGGCCGGGGTCTCCCTCTTCAGGAAGCTTGCCGCATGGGCCGTGATGGGCTGGGTGTCAGATATCGGCACACGTCGGTGACAGGGTGACCGCTGCAGTGGGGGAGGGGGGGGGGCGGCTCCTGACAGAGTCATCACTGCTGTAACTGAAGCTGCAGGGAGTGGGATCAGGGTGGGGAGGGGGGTGTCCCACCGGCCTCAACAAGGGCAGCAGAGTCATTACATCCGAACATAAAATGAATATAATGAACCGTTGCCTAAAACCAATGAGCGAAATGCTTCCTGCTTGTCCTTCCTGTTCCTCCCTCTCAGAAAAAACCCTATATAAGGCCCTTGTTTGATCCTCCCATCCTAGCACCGTGCTATATCAGTGTTTCTCAACCTGGTCCTCAGAGACCCCCCCACAGTCCACGTTTTTGCTCCAACCCGGAGCTGGGAGGCCGCAAGAATGTGGACTGTCAGGGGTCCCCGAGGACCTGGCTGAGAAACACTGCTCTTTATTTCCCTGGAACATACTGTGTGTGTGTGTGTGTGTGTGTTTAGAAAAAGCTGCCGGGGCATTCTTCATGCAAACAGGCTTCTGTGAACCTGCAGCTGTGGTAAAAAAAAAAAAATAGGTTTTAATTTTCCCCTGATCCGGTCCGTCATCAAATGGGACTTGGGTATGAGAGTGTGTTACTGTTGTGGCTTTCATGAGAATACACCCCAACCCTCTACCTGCCTCTGTGTTTTTGCTCACACTTGTTTTTGCATGCTATGCAAAGCATTATGGGTCATCCACCTCTGGAGAATCGGAGGTGCAGGATTTTGGGAATTTAAACAAAAAATGGAGGGAGAATATAGAGGGGAAGGTATGGTAATCTTGTGTAAAAAAATGAGGGAGTGAGTATAGGGAGAGAGGTATTGTAATCTTATGTAAAAAATGGAGGGAGTGTATGTAAAAAAACAAAACAAATGGAGAGTGTTGTGGGAGAAGTATGGTCATATGTTCAAAAAACGTAGGGAGTGCGCTGAGGGAGAAGTATGGTGATCTTATGTAAAATGACACTGTTGGAGGCCTAATTTTGCTTGCTCTGAAATCAGTGCAGGATTTTTAACGTCTTTAATAGGGGTGTAATGAAAAGCCATTTCTAAGCGGAAGTCTGGGCTGGTACGGATGGATCGATAAAAAAAAAAAAAAAAACAATCTGGCTCAAATTCAGATGGAAATAAGCCATAATCCAATAAAGTCGGCACAACGCGAAACACCTGCTGCATCACTGTCTATTGATTAACTTAAGTTACTTAGTCTCAGATGGTTTCTGCAGTACCATTCCTCATGCCTCATGTCCACTGGGTTACCTAGGTTACCATTCCTCATGTCAGGTGGTCTGTACAGTGCCTTGCAAAAGTATCCACCCCCTTGGCATTCTCTCTATCTTGTTCTCTTACAACATAGAATTTAAAAGGAATTTTGGGGGGGTTGTATATTTTAATTTACACAACACAATTACCACTTTGCAGATGCAAATTTTATTTATTGTGAAAAAAAGAGGAAATAAGACCAAAAAAGAAGCGTGCATAACTATTCACCCCCTCCCAGAGTCAATACTTTGTACCGCCACCTTTTTGCAGTAATTACAGCGACAAGTTTCTTCGGGTTCATCTCCACAAGCTTGGCACATCTAGACAATGGGATTTTGGCCCGTTCTTCATGGCAAAACTGCTCCAGCTCCCTCAAGTTGGATGGGCGCCGCGTGTGCACAGCGATCTTTAAATCATACCAGAGATTCTCAATTGGAATAAGGTCTGGGCTTTGACTGCGCCATTCCAGGATGTTTACCTGTTTCTCTGTAAACCACTGGAGTGTTGCTTTAGCAGTGTGTTTAGGGTCTTTGTCCTGCTGGAAGGTGAATCTCCGTCCCAGTCTCAAATCTCTGGAAGACTCAAACAGGTTTCCCTCAAGAACTTCTCTATATTTTGCACCATCCATCTTTCCTTCAATTCTGACCAGTTTCCCAGTCCCTGTCGATGGAAAAACATCCCCACAGCATGGATGGTGTTCTCAGCTTGATGAGAGGTGTCATGTTTGTGCCAGACATGGCGTTGTCCTTGGTGGCCAAAAAATTCAATTTTAGTCTCGTCTGACCACAGCACCTTCTTCCACGTGTTTGGGGAGTCTCCAATATGTATTCTGGCACGTTCCAAACGGTCTACCTTATGTTTTTGGTAAGCAATGGTTTCTCCCATCTCTGCAGTAGAGCCGCCCAGCTCCATCAGGGTTATCTTTAGCTTCTTGGTTGCTGCTCTGATTAATGCCCTTCTTTCCCGGTCTGTGAGTTTTGGTGGACGACCCTCTCTTGGCAGGTTTGCTGTGGTGCCATAATCTTTCCATTTTCTAATAATGGATTTAATGGTGCTCCTTGGGATGTTCAGGGTTTGGGATATTACAGATATAGATCTCTGTAACTTGTGTGGAGTTCCTTGCTCTTCATGCTGTCACTTGCTTGGTGGTAGCCCTTACTTAGTGGTGTTATACTGGTGTTGACTCTGGGGGCTGTCAGAACAGGTGTATGTACACTGAGATCATTTGACACTTAAATAAGATCCACCTGTGAGCAATCTAACTAATTAAGTGTCTTTTGAAGGTAGTGGTTGGGTCTTCAACGCAAAGGGGGTGAAAACATATGCACGCACCACTTTTCAGTTTTATATTTTTTAGAATTTATTTTAAAGTTTTTCTCCCTTTTAACTTCATTAATCTGTATTTTTTTGTAGGTCCATCACTTAAAATCAAATTGAAAATCCATTTAAATTCCAGGTTGCAAGGGAACAAAATAGAGAGAATGCCTAGGGGAGTGAATACTTTTACAAGGCACTGTATGTCCAATGGGTTACCTAGGTTACCATTCCTCATGTCAGGTGGTCTGTATGTCCAATGGGTTACCTAGGTTACCATTCCTCATGTCAGGTGGTCTGTATGTCCAATGGGTTACCCAGGTTACCATTCCTCATGCCTGGTGATCTGTATGTCCTCTAGGTTACCATTCCTTATGTCAGGTGGTCGGTTTGTCCTCTAGGTTACCATTCCTTATGTCAGGTGGTCTGTTTGTCCTCTAGGTTACCTGTCCTGCTGCCGCTTTATCAGTGACAATCAAATCATCACAAGTTCTGGAGACACCAGCTGGTGAGTCTCACTGTCTGCTTTAGGAATGTGTTTATTTGAACTTCTTCTCTTAATCTAATAATGAGAAACTACGGCCTTCACTTTCACATTACATTTTAAACTACATCTCTCGTGTCACTTTCTGTGGTGCAGTGCATTGTGGGACATGGAGACGGGGCAGCAGATCACAGTGTTTTCAGGCCACAGTGGCGACGTCATGAGCCTGTCCCTGTCTCCTGACTCGCGCATCTTTGTGTCGGGTGCGTGTGACGCCTCTGCCAAGCTTTGGGACGTCCGCGACAGCATGTGCCGGCAGACGTTTGTGGGGCACGAGTCCGACATCAACGCCATCTGTGTGAGTGCTGCCTTTACACCCAGTTTCCCTCCTCAACACACTTAATGAAGGTGAACCGAGAGCAGCATGAACAGGATGGGATATCGCAGCTCTATGCCAATGCTAAGAATCCTCTTCTGTGTTGAGCTGTTGTGGTGATGTCACCGTATTCAGTGAGCTGAAGGGCCCTCCTGTGTGTGTGTGACCCAGACTCCTTTGTACATGTTTTTGGTGTTTATTCTGACCCTGTGGGATTGAAAGCTCTTAGAACACATATGATCTTCTTTTGTTCATTTAACTTTGAATCCATTTTCCATGTCACTCACACCCTCCTCCTCTTCCTCACAGTTCTTCCCCAACGGCTATGCCTTCGCCACAGGCTCCGACGATGCTACCTGCCGCCTCTTTGACCTGCGGGCCGACCAGGAGTTGAACCTCTACGCTCACGACAACATCATCTGCGGCATCACCTCGGTGGCCTTCTCCTGCTCAGGGCGCCTTCTGCTGGCCGGATACGACGACTTCAACTGCAACATCTGGGATGCCATGAAGGGAGACCGCGCTGGTGAGGGCCCCCGCCTCGTCTCGCTCCCACCATCCAGGCTGTCACTCTTCTTCATCTGCTTCACTTCATCTCTAGTATCATTTCATTTCTTTTTTTAGTTGGTATTGCTTTAAATTCCCTAGAACTTTCTGGAAAGTTTAATAAATGACAGGCAGCAACAGTAACAGTAATCTCATGTGGACTAATCAATTTTGGGTGGGTAAATAAATTTAAGAATCACCCAAATCTTAAACGCAAGTTAAAGCATAACCCATAGGTTTAGATGCTCTCAATGATGGGGGGTAGTTAGAGCATTTATCATGGCCCTACTATTTTGTCTTCCTGTGCCCCCCCCATTTTCAGGAGTTCTAGCGGGTCACGACAACCGCGTCAGCTGTCTGGGTGTGACGAACGATGGCATGGCCGTTGCCACCGGTTCCTGGGACAGCTTCCTCAAGATCTGGAATTGATTGACCACTGGACATGGACATGCAGACACACATATACACACACACACACACACACACAGAGTACATATGCTATGTAATGTCACTGTACATATTGCGTTAATAATACATGCAGCAGTGCAGTTAAGGCACACAAATGTCCAGAAGCGCATAACGCTGCGCGGACAGCAGTGGCACCGTGCCTGGGTGGACGTGGACTATACGACCACTCACAGCCTGGCGGCCTGTCATGTGACTTTCTGCAACACAGCTGGAGTGATGCATCATTACGCAAAATTGCACATACATGCTTTTTCCAAAAGAGATGTACATAAGTATGTATGAGGGGTGGGACACCAATAGACCTTGAAAACATGGAAGAGGAAGTGATATTTGCAGGATTGATCCTAATCTCATTCATTTTCAAAACACGTGAGGGGGTGGGGGGAAGCAGGATCCCCTAGATAACTGATCTCTGGTCTGTGCCTGGTAAGGCAGGACAAACCGCACGTCAGGGCTGGGGGGATGAATATAGAGTGGCTGTGTTGTTGGGAATGAACTGTAGGTGGCGCTGTGACAGCTGACTGGCCAGAGGGGGTTTGAGACTTGGGGTCCACATGACACACATGGTGATCTGTGAGCTCCTATCCTGATATGTCTACATATATAAATGTACAGGAAATGGATTGTTTTTCTGAATTTTTAATGGAATTTTGTTTCTGCGCCTCTTTTAATGTAATATTAATAAATGAATAATGAGACAGTCAACAAAATGATACATAAGAATACATATATGCTTGTTATCCTAAGTTTTGAAGAACGTGGCAAAGTATTAGCGTCCTGTTTGTCAGAAATTTACACATATAAGATCGCTTCCATTCTAGAACAGGGGTGGGCCATCTTAGCCAGAAAGGGTTGCTGTGTGTGCACACAGGATATATGCACAAAAGCGAAAGTCTGGTGTAATAATCTCGTGACATTTTGACAAATCTCAGCTTTTTATATATGTTAATTTTGTTATTCAAACTGAAGGGGATTCAGGCTGATATGGGCAAGTTTTACAAAACCTCTTCAAAGAAAACGTGTCCAGTTAAAGCTTTTGGGTACTCCAGTGTTGGTAAGCAGGGTACTCCAGTGTCGGTAGCAGTGACTGCAAGAGGCCTCTTTACAGTGTAAGAGCCGTTTTTATTGCAGAGACTCAACTGTCATCCTCAGTAATTTGCGGTCAATGGTAATAAGTAAATGACATGGAAACAATTTTGTAAACAGCTGTAATATACAGAATCCTCATTGTCTGGGGTGAGAATACAACAAACCATCAGTTTACAAACTGAATACAAAAACAAATGCAGAATTAAGCTTTTACTCTAAGCATAAATGAAAACAATACGTTTAAACTGTGTTGTGAAAACTATTGAGTGTATGTATAACATTTATTTCAAAGTCACCTTTTAAAGATATTTAACACATTTTTACATTTCAGTTACAACAGGTGAAATATTAATATATCCTAATGTCACGGATTGCTTCTGTACTACTACAAAAACTGGCTCGCGTTAATCATGACAATCACTACCACGGTCAACGGATACCAGTGTTTTTATTTTGTTTTACATTAGTTTTTGCATAAAGAAATTTAAACCCAAATCGTTTTCAGCACAGTCTCAAGACCTGGAAACTCACAGTCCTATGAAGGCTGCTTCTTAAAAAATAAAAATAAATAAATAAAAACTTATCTGAAAGGTTTTTCCACCTGTCACAAAAAAACATCACCATCGAGCATTCACAACAGATCAATAAAAAGTAGAAATAAACAAATCCATTCAGATTGTATTTAGATCAAGCTTAGCAACTGAATTAACACAGTTTGTCAGACGTGTTTTAAACAGCAGTTTTGTTAGAGAACATTAACATCAACTTTTATAAACAGCACAGTCTCTAAATTCTGTCAGACTTATATATTTATGGAAAACTAAAGAAAATTGTACAATTAACATCTGTATATATTACTAAAAATCAAAATATGGAATTAGCATCAGCTGAGATAAAGTGTCTGGACCCTGGTCATCAGTAAACTTAACACATCCATTTAATGTGAAATAATCCAACAGCAATGGGGAAAACCTGTACACATCTAACACCTGCCTATCTCACAGCTGAGCAACACAGACATGACATTTAGATTAAATGTGCATACTGACCACTGGCGGGACCCTAAACTACACATGTAAATGGTAGATGTGGGTTGTGTTTTGGCCCAGTGTTGTGACTCTGTACTGTGTTGCAAGGGCAACATTTCAGTTCAGCACTTGCATGGTGACGGTATGTGTCGGGGGGGTGGGACCCGTAACATCATCCGATTCAGTGCAAATGTCACACACAGCTTCTCTCTGCTGTGGTACAACATCATACCATCATCCATGGAAAACAACTGTGGTTTGACCACGGGGGGGGGGGGGGGGGGGGGGGGGGGGGGGGGGGGGGGGGGGGGGGGGGGGGGGGGGGGGGGGGGGGGGGG
>JAODKC010000002.1:26451266-26466049 GCA_026777985.1 Mormyrops attenuatus
ACTCCCACCCCCCCAGCACAGACACATAACAAACCAAAGCCTTACTTTTTCTGGTGGGTGCCTTTTGCAGTCCGAATGGACGCTCTCACTACTGCAGATTTCCATTTGGCTCCGAAAAGAAACTCTGTCCATTAAGCTCAAAACCAAACAAAACGCACTTCCTTTGATTTAATTTACACATACCTACAATCAATATTTTCCATAAAATAATTCAATATGTATTATGTATAACAGATTAATAGAATGTTTCAATAGTAAAAATATATCAAATGTTGGCACTCTTCTAAATTACTCCTTCCTGTAAGGTACCTATTTTCTTAATATACATTTGACTCTTCATTGGGTCCACATACAAGTGCAAAAAATGTAGTAACTTTTTAAAAATGGTTTAAATGATACAGCTAAATGACAACTCAATGCTGAAAAATGCAACAGCACCCCCTACCTAAAAAAAATCTGTCCACACACATTGTATTAAAACAAAATCAACATAAAACTACTAATAAAACAAGCATTTTGTTGTACTGATGGTCTTTAAAAAAAAAAACAGTTCCAGAACTGGTCAGATTTGAGCCCACAGGGAAGTCTAAAATTCCCCAATCCTGCCAGTTAGTCCAGGAGCATCTGACTCCATTTCCCAATTCAACTGCTGCTGGGGTACGACATCTTCTGGCTAATCTCCTATCTGGGGGGAGGGGGGGTCAATTAATATCAAAAGTGCCACCCCCCCCCCCAAATTCTCCTTCAAGGCACTTTGTTCGGTTCCGCACGTTTCAGTCCAGTGCAATACCATGGCCCCCAAAGCGCACCACCGCTAGATCCGATTTATTCTCATTGGACAAGTGCAAAACGCGTGAAGACAGACAAGCATCTAGATGTATTTTAAACAGGTTATACTGCTTAAAAACAAACAATAAAAGGGTTTTCTACAAGGCACCAATGTACTCACCCAGGCCACTATTCAGATTAACATTTATCAAGCTTTCGTCCCAAAGTTTAAAAATCAATATCTATCTAATTGGTGACGCAGGCTGCAGACCAACAAGATCAGTGCAAATGACGTCAGGGAATGGGCAGTATTTGCCTCAGCGCAGAGCAGTTGCCACAGACGTCTCCATCAACGCAAGCTGAAACGTTACGGTTATCGGGTTTGGAAAAGTATTTCACCTGGACATTCAAATGTCATCACCCCCACCCCCCACCCCATCTACATTGTGCTGTTCAAACACTAAAATAAAGGGTACATCTCTTTCAGTTGCTTTACTATGAAACCACAAATTTTTCCGTTTTCAAAAACTGGTCTTTAACGAGGCCACAGGCTGCGGTCTACATCCTCTTTGTGATAAATTCTAACCTGAGAAAATGACATGGCCTCTTTCCTTCAAAGCTGATGTAAGGGACCTAAACCAAGACATCGGATGGAAAGATGGGGGCTCAACACTTCAGATCAGGGGCAGAAATCGGTATGAATACGACCTACCACTATACTTTCACATCAGTTATTTTTGGACAGATGACTAAACTTCAGTACAGTCTATAAAGAATTTAGTATACATATATACAGACCACAAAGTGTATTCCAGGCTGTTAGAGTGAGCTCATCCCCTAAGACCTGCCAAATTCAAACAACATTCCCACAACGTTCCCATGATATTCCCACAATGTGAGAATAACTCAGAACTTGTGGACCGAACAGAGACTTCCCTTGTCCAAAGAAAGCATGGTGGAAGTTTTCTGTGGCATCTCTGAGTGCTCAAGCCCCAAGAGACTAAGGTAAAAGTACATACAAACACTGTCAGCAACATGCGTCCAAGGACTTTATTCCTTCAGCTGCAGTGCAGTCTAACAATAATGATTGTTTTTGCTTATTTAGTGTGCAAATGTTCATGAGCATACAAAAAAGCAAAGGCTCTCTGTGATGTAATGATGGTGTTCCTGGCAACCAGTGTGATATTTAAAGTTATGACAGTGAGCAACACCGGGGGGCACCCTTGTTGCACATTTCACTCCTCAAGCTACTGTAAAAACAGCCGTATGAGAAGAAGCCGGCTCATTTGCCAATGAAAACCGGACGTGTTCAGACATTTTCAAGGAACTGTGACACATGGTGACTGTCGTTGTTGAGAGTGGATGAAATCTTTGAAGCAGTTATTAAAAACACTCCAGATATCAAATTTCAGACCATTAGAGGATACATTTCCGGAAGGGTTGAACACAGAAAACAGGCCGGTAATTCTCGGTGCCGGAGCTGGCAGTTAAAGAATAAAATTAGGAGGGACACAAATTGCGGGGTGCATAAGGTCGTCGGTAACGGAGAGCCTCCCTTTGTCGCCAAGGCAACGGAGGCCTGACCACCCGTGGCCGTGAGGACAGGGCAACAAGCAGTGATCAGGACAGGGACGGCACCAGGGATTAGGTGAAGAATGTGATGTCAATGCCTCTCCCCGCAGCTGCGCAGGACAGACGGATGTGTAGGTGGCTGGCTGGATAGACGGACGGACGTACAGGTGCTTCTCAGCGGTCGCGTCACCAATTCATGATGCAGTTCCTGTTCAGTGTCATGAAGTATACCTGGCTGCTGCCCCCCGCTCGTACAGAGGCGAAGAACACCTGGGACGGGAGGGGGACACCATGCAGAGCCATGTCAGCCAGGGGCAATGTGGGGGGGCACAATTCATACAGAGGGGCCAACCTTACCATCAGCCTCTGATATATTTTGAACCAGTGAGTGACAGGGGAAGGCGTACTCAGGCGGCCAATCAGCTTTCAGCTGGGGCTAGAGCTTGTGTGGCCCCACCCCTGTATACGCCCCCAATGTCAGCGTGTATGAGGATCTCCTCCACGTGAGCCCTTTGGCATCCCCCCCATGTCTCTGCATGAGGCTGTCCCCACCTTGTCATTCCTCTCGCACAGGAACTTCAACCTCTGTGCTCTCTTATGCATGAAGACCCCGTCCAGGTGACCCGTGTCCACGGAGCGGATCTCGATGGCCTTCTCTCCCCAGCCCATGATCTGATTGGAGCAGATGTATGCTGCAGCGACAGAGAGAGACACGATCTGGTGACGCACACTTTGGGAGCAGGGCCAAGACTCGCCCCAGGGCAACTGACGGACCTCAGGGTTGGTGACAGACTCTGCGAGGCTGGGGATGGACTGCAGGAATGTATCTGTACTTTTCCGTTATGTTTAGACGGTCAGCATGCGGCGTAAGCCCTAAACCGAACCTGTATGAATAGGTTTGGAAGACTTTCTGCCTATGAACTGTAAAATATCTTTTAGCTTCTCTGTCTCCTTTCTACATGATTCAGGAAGCTTCATCCACGCTTTGGAAATATTAACATTAAATACAACTAGAGAATTTACTGGAGATTTATGCAACCTTGTTAGTCAATTACCGGATGTCTACATCTTTTAGGGAGAATTCCCTGAAAATGACATCAACTCACTATTCATTTTGTTGACGTTCTGTTCACATGAAGTTACACCCTTGTTTTTGTAAACAACAACATTTTCATTTCCATAATCGATTTTCCTGGTCTGAGGATGCAGAATTATGTTTGGCAACTTTCCCACAATTCCCAGTGAGCATTCTGCCTTATTCCACAGAATTTGCCAAAGATTCATGGGAAATTGAGGTCTACAGCCCAGACAAAAAGCAGATAACGTAAATATTTACAAATAAGAGGAAAATGGTTTACTGTAAGTAAATCAAACACTAAAAAACAACAAATAGTGATGTGTTGGGCCCACAATTTATCTTAGTTTCTCAAAACGGGGAAATCTGCCAGGCCCGAGATCTATGTGCTCGATTTCAGTTACATACAGTTTGCTCAGGGCACACAAAACTACATCCACAGGAAAGAAACAGCATGTCCAATTTGCTGGACCGGGCTCCCTCACCCACTGAGGTGGGCATCTCGCCCCACTGCAGCACCACGTCCTTCACGATGCGCCCGTAGGTGTTGACATAGACCCCCTCGTCCTCGTAGCACAGCAGCATCTCCATGCCATCCGAGCCAGACAAGAAGACGATGGCATGCGGCATCACCTGGCTCTGGATCTGCGGGATACAGGCGCTCAGTGTCGGGACCCGTCGGATCTGAGGGGTTGCTAGGTAACAGAGGATCTACCATCATCTGTGGCTGTGGGCGGGGCTCTCTCTCTGCACATCACCAGTCTGTACAAAAGCCCAGGGCTTAGCAGGGACACAGTCTCAAAAAACAAATCCCTTTGTAAAGTAATACAACTAGTCACTCACAGATTTGAACCATTCATATCCTTTCTTACAGTACAGAGTTCCAGTTAGTCTGGAGCCTAGCACAGGGCTTATAGGTATGAATGCCCTGCAAGTCTCATGCGATCGGACACCTGACCCTGGGGTCAAACTCACATGCACGGGGATATATATGTCATAGTTGGTTCCAGAGTCAACGTCGATAGCATGGAAACCGGCACTGGAGCCGTAGATGACTTTCAACCTTTGACCTTCCTCCACTGTCAGGTCAACCAGTTGGGGTTTATGCGGCAGGTCAGAGAAGGACTGGGAAAAGAGGGAGATACTGTCAGGGCGAGGGTGGGGGGGAGTGGCAGGTCACAGAAAGGATGGAGGATCAGGGTAAGAGACATGGAAGTAGACCCCCCAGTGGGCCTCAGTCAAGCTCCTCCCCACCTTGAAGGCCATGAACTTGTGGTAGGGCTTGGGAGCCCAAGCGTACACCTCCACTGCGTTCTTCAGGGCGATGACCAGGAACTTAATCCTCTCATACTTCACTGCAGACAGAGGATGCAGGGGAATGAGGGCCAGAACTCAGCAGGACATAAAGTAAGCATACTACGACAAACACAGTGTGGTGTCCTTGCAATGCACACATCCATCCTTCTGGGTTCACCACTCACTCACCCACTTTGTAGTGGACACATCCCTCCATCTCGCCCACTGTGGTCCACCCCTGCTTCTTCTCCACCTCTGGGTCATTATGGAGGATCTTGTTCCTCAGCCAGGAGAGATAGTACACTCGGACCTTGTTCTTCTTACCTTTGAGGGAGAACCAGGATGTGGGCGTGTTAAGGGGCAGGGACAGACGCCGGTGTGTTAAGGGGCAGGGACAGACGCCGGTGTGTTAAGGGGCAGGGACAGATCTGAGACACTGACGGAGACCCGGGTGTGTTAAGGGGCGGGAACAGACCCAAGACACTGATGGAGACATGGGTGTGTTAAGGGACAGACGCTGGTGTGTTAACGGGCAGGGACAGAAGTGAGCATGTTAAGGCAGTGTTTCTCAAACCAGTCCTTGGGGACCTCCAGGTCCTCAGACGGTTCATGTCCATCCTCCCTCCCAACTCTCAGGGAATTGGGGGAGAGCAAAACTGTGGACCATCTGGAGGTCCCTGAGGACTGGTTGGAGAAACACTGTGTTAAGGGGCAGACGCTGGTGTGTTAAGGGCCAGGGTCTGACAATGACAGAGACACAGGCATGTTAAGGCGTGGGACGTGTCACCTGAGATGGTGATGAGCAGGTTGAGGCCCTCCAGGACATCCATCTGCTGGAAGCGGCGGGAATTGATGAGGGGGTAGACCTTCCCCTGACCACTGCGGTCTAGCAGCTTCAGGCCGTTCTCTGTGCCCACCAGGAGGTTGACACCTGCAGACACACACACACACACTTAAAACAGACATGCTAACAGCCAGCAAGGCGCATGTTCATATTCTATTTACTCAATACCTGTGTCCTAGCTCTCTCCGCCCTAAAACTCATCTGTCTCCCCTCACCCCCCCTCTTACCCCAGAGGGCAGCACACAGGATCTCGGAGTTGAACCTCTTCTTGTACTTGCGGATCTCGGGGGTGTCGCTGTGGGGGCGGGTGTTGGCCGGGTTGACATTCACCACAGAGCCCTTGCGCGTCTCCAGCTTCAGCTGCTCGAACCTGGTGCTGAAACCTGGGGGAATCACCCGTTATCAGCAGGTATGCCTCTGCAGGTATGGCTGGGTATTATCCGTCACCTCATCTGTCAACCTGTCATTTCTGAGAGCATCATCATACATGTCAGCAAAATAATTCAGAGAGTCATGGCCGTGAATAAACAATGACTGGGGGAGGCGGGAGACGGCGAGGGACAGTGAGACGCAGCCAGAGACAAAGCCTCACTGTCCCAAGGCCAACAAACACAAGCCATTATTGCCCCCCCACCCCCACCCGGAGTTGCGTCGGCACGTGGTGCCCAGGGTCCCGGGGGCTCGGCTGACGTCATCTGGCCTCTCTGTGGATAGCGTCGCATGACACCGACTCACCCGATACGGAGATGGGCTCGCCGGCGGCCTCCTGTGGCTGGTACATCCCCAGGTCCACAAAGGTGGTGAAAGAGGACTTGGCAGAGGCCTTGACCAAGCCGCGGGACTGATACTGACACAGCAAAATAAAACAAAACAAAACAACAAGTGAGAAATACCGCTACCATGTCTGCCCGCCTGTGCCAGTCACGACTGTTCTGGGACTGAACACCAGGCTCTGTCTGGAAGCATAGAGACACAGACACTGTATCTCTGGGAACTACTGTCTGCCTCCCGTTTTAACAGGATGTATGATCCCTCACCGCACCCAAGAAATATCAGAGGAAAATGAAATGGTACATTTTAGGAAGGAAGAGATGGCACTGCACTGTGTTGTGTCACAAAGAAAGAGAGAGAGAGAGAGAGAGAGAGAGAGAGAGAGAGAGAAGCCCACACACTATGATACTCAGTACATTCTTGGGGTGTCTACTTGAGCACTTGGATTTTTATTAATATTTTCAAAATAAATATGTGTTACGCCTTGTGCCGTGTGCTTCCCTGCAGCACTGATATAACCACATAAACCCCCCCCAAAAGTAGTAGGCCGACACTGCTGACTGTAGCTGGCCTGACACACAGACAGAATACCCCAGGGGGGGGCTCACATCGAAAGCGGTTTCCCTCCCCGGGGGCTGTGGCTCGGTCGGGGACTGCGATGGCTGCACCACGTCTGGCAGGTTGGTGTAGCCGTTGTGGTTCCGTTTCTCTGGGGTCTTTGAGCGGGACAAACAAGATCAGGATAAATTAATACATTTTTAAAAAGTTGTGTTTTTCTGTAACCGTGAACCCTTGGGCCAGCCCACTCTGGGGTAGGAGAGGGGGGCCTTACTCTCTGGGCCGGCATGGTCTGGTCCCCATAGCCCCCAGCCTGCCCCTCCTCCTCTCCGTCGACGTCGTGAACCACCATGGTGTTGACAGAGTCAGAGTCAGGGTCCCGAATGCTGCAGGACGGGTAAGGGGGTAAGACGGTTAGCAAGTAAACCCCACGACCCACAGCATAGCCCTGCCATCTGGCCTCTGACTTCCGGAACCACCCTCCATCAGGGCCTCCCTCTCTCTCACCGGTCTGAGGGGCTCTCCTTCTCCTCCTCCGGTCCCTCCCCACTCTCGCTCTCCTCACTGCTCTCGCTGCTGTCTGAGGAGGAGGAGTAGTCCATGGCCTTGGCTGGGGGCCGGGGCGCCTCCTCCGGACGCTCCTTGGCGTATGGGGTGCGATCCTGTAAGTGGGAGAGAGCGAGAGGGAGAGAGAGAGAATGAGCAAGAGAGAGACGGGTGGGGTGGTGAATGACAGAGATGAAGAGACAGGTACAGAAAGACAGACAGATGGACAGACCGGGGACATACAGACAGGTACAGACTGAGACAGGTGGGAAAGTAGGCAGAGAAATCTAAAACAAACACCTACAGAAGCCAAAACAAACACGTGGTTTACGCACCACTGATATTTCCCATGAAAACAATTCTTCATACAGAGGAAACATTGAAAGTAATTTCATTAATACAAAAAGAGTATAAATGGCCAAGAAAAACATTGAATTCCCATGACGTGATTAACGCACAGGGACCACGCCTGCGTGAGTCACACAGGCACACACGGACACCAACACTGACCTCTCCTATAGCTCTCTTGTAACTCTGCCGCAGGAAGGAAGGAGAAAGAAAGAAAGAAAAAAAGTATTAAGGAAGAGCACAGCATGAAAGTGCACAGAGTGAAGATAAACGGAGCAGGCAGGCAGGGACAGTGGGGGACCGACACGTCTGATCCTGTGTTAGTATTACGCAAGGGGGGAGAGCCTGTTTGCAGAGTTGGCTGCTGGGACTGTGAGAATAAGCGTGAAGGACACGCGATCGGCAAGGGGGGAGAGGGAGCAGGCTGACCGCGGGTCGACCGGGTCGAGATGAGGTCCGGGATTCGTCAGGCTTGTGGTGCCCATCTTGCGGCAGGATGGGGGACGAGTCCATTTTCGCCGAGGCTGGGGGATACAGTTATTCCTGTTATTTGCTATTATGGAAACACACATAAAACACACACACATACACACACAGACCGGTACTCATACCTTTGTGGGCACCATATATTCATCTCTATGAGCATAACATTAATCTCAACATTGACAACCTTAACCCCTACCCAGCCCTAACCTTAATCATAAGAAACCAAACAAAATACAAGGTTTCTGGCATTTTTAGGTTTTTGATTGCAGTCACAAACCTTTATAAAACTGAGTTTCCCCTTGAGGGGACCGACAAAATGGTCCCCACTTCATCAAAATAACAGGTTGTGTCAAATTGTGGGGTCGCCACAATGAAATATATACATGCACACACAAAATTTAGTACTATAAGCAATTCTTGACTGACATCTCTCCCACAAACCCTTGTGCGAGTCAAATTTACCTTCCCGTACAATTTAAGACACTTTATAGTAAAAGCACACAAGACAAGAATATACCAGTATTACATGCTAAAGAACAAATATTAAATAAATTGAAAGAAAGTGTGCATTATTTCCGGGCGTAAAGGCGTTATGTCACCTTTTTGTAGTAGCACTTCTACAAACTCTGTATCTTGGTGATTTTCTGCATTAGTGCGAATTTACTTAAGTCAGGTTTTACACAAGGTCATGAGCTGCCTGTATATTACAATCCTACAGCACATATGTGCCGTATAGATTTCTCTGCTGAAGCTAAACTATTTTTAATAACCGTACATGACCTCAATGGCTTCTTTATTAGGAACCTCCACGTAGTACCAGGTAGGACCCCTGTTTGTTGACCGGTTGTTGAGTGTGTGTTTGCACACCACTGTTGTACTAAAACTTATTCTGCATTTGCGGCCTTCCTGTAACCTTTGCTGAGTCTGGCTGTTCCCCTCCGACCTCCCCCATTACGTTAGGTGTTTTTGGCCACGGACCTGCCCCTCACTGGACCGTATTTTTGTTTACTACACCATTTCATGTAAACTCTAGACCAGGGGTCACCAACCTTTTTGAAACAGAGCTACTTCACGGGTACTGAGCCATACGAAGAGCTACCAGTTTGAAACGCCCTCCTAAACTTATCTAAACTTCATGTATAATAAACATGTTTTAAATGCTTTTTTTTTTAGATATTGTCATTTTCAAATCTATATAAATGCAAATGTGATTAAAGAAGAATAGTAACAGGATAAAATTAAATTTTAGACGCTGCTCACTGGTGAGTTGTGCTATTTTTAGAACAGGTCTGCGGGCGACTCATGTGGTCTTTGGGGGCACCGTGTCGGTGCCCCCTGCACTAGACACTGCAGTGTGTGATAATCGCAGGACGGTGGTCGTTTCTGTGACGCTGCACCCACCATGCCTGCCACAAATCACACAACATTTATGATAAATTAAAAAAGGGCATTTTGCCCATTCTTACTTGAACAGTAACTGATTCCTTTTGACCACGTGTCTCCTTTATATAATGTGTCACAGTCATGCAGTTCATTGTGTGGTGCGGCAGGCTGTTTGTGTTAATGTGGGTAAGTGTCATAAAGTAGATGACTGAGTGTATATACACACACATTATACTGCACAAAGTGCCACTCACTTGATCACTAGCTTACCGACGCACGCGTGGGTAGACACACACACTCACACACACTCACACTCACACTCACACTCACACTCACACTCACACTCACACTCACCCGGGATACGGTGTCTCTCCAGAGAGCCCGTCTGAGGTAGGTTGGACACGACACTCAGGCTGTCGCCCCTTTCCCAGCGGTCATTGCGACTCAGGTCCGGGTTACTGGCAGGATGGAAATTCTGGGTGAGGGCACTTTAAATCAGGAGGGAGGCGGGGCTCAAGGGGAACACACCCCCTTTCTTGTCATGTCACCCACCTGGCCCTTACTGGGTGCCTCATGCCAGACAGCAGATTGGCATTCAGAGCTGCGGCAATGGAGGTGGTTCTCTGGGGCACCTGTGGCATGACAGGATATGGCATCAGGCTCATGTGACCTTGCCCTCATTATGTGCTCACGTTCAATTGGTTCAGACACATCACAAGGCGAAGGATTGAGGGACTGGCCAAAGTTTGATGCCGAAATATGTAATTTATGAAATGAATACTACAGTAGTTCATCTATATCTGCAGTTTACCACGGTCCAAATGAAAAGTTGTAAAATGTGTAACAATCTTGTTCTTATTGTCCTTTTGTCCTTCGAGGGGCATAAAAACCATGATTTTCATTTTCATCGTGTACCTCCCCTCCCTCCCCCTTGCTATGTGACATTTTACTTTTCTCGCTCGATCGTCTCTTGAGAATCAAGCTAAAACATCCTGATCCCTTTCATTCAAGAGAGTACACTTCTGTACAGTGCTGTATAATAATGTACAATGTACTTTATGATTACTGTATTTAATGCTGGTATTGTCTTACTGTGCATAATTTATCAAATTCCATATGTAAATACACAAAAGTAATGTTATATATTGGGTCCGCTAATGGCTCACTATTATCCGCAGTAGGTCCTGGAATGTACCACCTGCGGATACGGGGTGACTACTCAACTTTAAGCTCATATAACCTTTATACAGCTGCTAAAAAGTCTTAATGTGTAACAAAAGTGCACAAAGTTGATTAATTTATACTAAATTTCTATCAGCTTTATAAATATAAACAGAAAGAACAAGCAGACTTACAATAAGTCAACCATCTCCGCAGTGCAGGAGTTCAATTACAAATGGAAAGTCAATGTAATTGAAATAAACTGATATATTATTATTACTAGTACTCAGTCTTTTGTCTCTCTGTTTTTATAGGAAAGAATGTCAGATAACAGACAAGCTGCAAATGATAGTCAAATAGGGGTTGTCATAGCAACAGGTGGACCCCCCCCCTACCGCACCTGGGGAGGCTGCTCCAGCTCCTGCATGCGGACCCAGGGTCCCCGGTCATCTCTCACAGCCCGGGGGTAGGGGGCAGGGCTCTCAGAAGTGGGGTCAGCGTTCTGCCGCACGTGCTCCCTGGGGGGGGCAGCGCGGGGGCTGGGGGAGGGGGTGGGGTCCTGGGTGGGGAAGGCAGACATGTTCTTAGTGGGCTGGTCGCACAGGGACTGGGAGCGTGGGACAGGGGCCCCGTAGGGCTTCAGGGGAACCAGGTGGGCCATCTGAGCCTGGGGGCATGGGGTGAAGGCATGAAGGAAGGGGAAATCATCATGGGGGGGTTAGATGCCAGTTTGAAAGGAGGGCAGTTTGGGTAGGAGGAGGAGAGGACGGGGGAGGGGGAAGAGAGAGACAGAGAAAGAGTTAACAAGAAGTTGTGAGAAACCCCCAGGGCAATTCACAGGGAGGAATTCACAAAGCCAGAATACAGATCAACCTCATATCAAGCAGGAATGCCACCTAGCGGCCCAGCACCACCCCAACCCCCCCCCCCCACCCCACCCCACCTTGCCCTGGCCCTGTGGCTCCACAGGCCTCTGCATAGGCGGGGTCTGGCCGGCCACCCCCGGCTGGCTGATGGAGTCGGACCGCGACTGGATGGCCGTGTCGGAGACGGTGCTGCAGATCTTGGGGGAGCCCTGCCTGTTCATCTTACTGCGCTCCTCCACCTGGGGGGCAGGGTGTATTGGGGGGAGGGGGGGTGTTGCAGGGTTAAACAGACAACACAACAGAGCCTTTAAAGGCTGAATGAGGTATTTAACCAACATGTAATTTAATTAGGTTTATATGTAGTAGTACTAGTAATATATTATTTATTATTAATGGTAATATTACTATTATTATTATTATTTATTATTATAACAACAACAACCACCAACAATAACCTTACTACTAAGAACAATAGTAGTAGTACTACTACTAATAATAATAATAATAATAATAATAATAACAATATCAACAACAATGGGAGAACACAAGCAGCCAGACTATCTGGACCAGTAACTGGGCCATACTGCGCTCCTGTAATTAGGATGAAGATAAACATGTTCCGGGGGGAGGGCGATTGCAATAGCAGAGCAAAGCGAAACAGGACTGGCCCGACACAGTACCTCTCGGGCCCAAGCGGGCTTGTTGTTGGGCTCCAGGTTCTTGCTGTAATGATAGAGCTGGACCTTTCTGTCCTGCTGCTGCTGCTGTTGCTGCTGCAGGGACACCAGGTACGCATGCTCCTGCTGCAGCTGTCTCTGCAGCCGCTCCGACTGCCGCTGCTCCTCCAGCTGCTTGCGTTTATACTCCTGCGGACGACGGAGGGGCAATGGTGTCACGCAGTACCATGGGGAACTGCAAAGACCCATGAGGAACCATGGTGGAACCACAAGGAATCATAAGAAACCATGAGTAACCTCTAAGAACCGCAAGGTGCTGCAAAGATCCATAAGAAAACAGGAGGAACCTCGAAGAACCGTGAGGAACCACAAGGAACAGCGAGGAACCACAAGGAACAGCGAGGAACCACAAGGAACAGCGAGGAACCACAAGATAAGACTCTGCAAAAGAGGAATTGAACATCTGGAAGTGACAAGTCCTCCCCACAAGCATCAGGAGCTGAGCGGGTTTTCTCAGATCCCTTCTGGTTCTCTAAATTTCATAGATTCTCTATTTAACATTAGCTTTTAATCAGAGATGGCACCGATGCAATACCGACTATTGGTGTTAAGCCAATACTGGCAAAACATGCTGGATCGGATATCGGGGGGCGGGGTAGCATGAAACAGACCTGATTTCCCATCAGAGATCGGTCTAGTCTGAAAAATTGTGAAAATGCTTGTAGCCTTAGCGCCACATACCGTAAACAGACCTGAGGGTCACATGACGGTTCACTGTTCAGCATCGGAGCTGTCATGTCCACTGAGTGGAAATAAATTACCGTACATTACGCTGAAGGAAGAAACAAGCAAAACTGCAACGTGTCAGGCTAGTGCTGATTTTTTATAAGTCAGAACACAGTAAAATTGAAAAAAAACGATGTCTTGAGACTTGTATTCTTTGTAAAGTTTAAATTGCTAAATTAACAGTTTTATCTGTGCTCCGTTATATATTGTGTACTTTGACCAGAAATGGTTAGGTATGCAGTGATATGATGACTGACTGTTTTATGATATTTAATTTGGCAACAGATTGCACAATTTGCACTATTTGTTCATTTTTATGAAATGTTACCGAATAAGACAAAGAAGCAGACTTGTGTAAATCATGCTGGCCGCGGATGGCAAAGTGTAACCTTTATATTTTCGTACTATAAGCATACTCAAACAGTGCTGCTACAACATTAAATGCAGGTTGCCATGTTAATTGGAATGTATTGATACGAATCTCATTTATTGCCTAGCAGTTGATATATTTTTCCTCATTTATCGGGTTGGTATCCACAGATTGTCAAATTTTGATACTCAAAATTTTAAGTATCGGGCCAGAACAAATAGAGTTGGTGCCAACTCTATTTTTAATATTATTTATAATGTTTAATAATGTTAAAGGCCATTATAACCTCCCAGAATGCTTTTCCAAGCCAAAGAATTTGTTAAATCTTAGTTCAGTGTTTTAGATGGTCCTAAGCAACCAATAAATTGAATTGAACCACATTGAATATCTAAAGAAGAATCACATCACATCAGATCATAGTGAGAACAAGGTGATCAGGACCTTCCGTTCTCCACTGCTGACATCACTGGGAGACTTTTCTGCCACCTTGCAGCGATGTCTTTTGAACTCGATACCAATACCCTGCCGAGGGTGTTGGTCTGCTGATGTCTCTTTGGTATTTAAGCTGAAGCAGCTCCACCTGGGGAGTCTAATCCTGTTTCCCCATAAATGCCATAGAAATGTAATCAGTATCGGCGACGGCCAAACGCTCGCCTGGATCATAAGAAATCGTCAAGCACAGAGTGTGACGGACCTGCCAGGCAAGCGAGCATGAAAAACTCCGGTATTTATAACTCGCAAAAAAGCAGAACACAACAGGCCAAGCCTTATTCGATGCAGCTTTCTGTCGCAGCTAATGTGGAGTTGAATCTCATTTCGGGAAAAATTCCCCACTGAGGATGCAGACCGGTCGGGTTTTGGAGTTAGAAACGACGAAAGTGGCGTCCAGTGTGGCCAAACGTGAAGGGGGAGGGGGGCGGGCGGGGGCGCCTCCTTACCATGAGCAGAGCCTGTTCCTGTAAGAGCTGCTGCTGCAGCACCTCCAGCTGTCTCTGCTCCTCCTCCAGCTTATGCCTGATGAACTCCTAAAGGAGAGGGCGGGGGGGTCAGACACGAGGGCGGGAAGGAGAGCCAGCTGTGAAACCTAACACAGGCCTCGCAGTAACACCACGCACTGAAAATAGGTTCACTTCATTTGCGTGACATTAATATGCTGTCAACAATCTGTTTGCAGGGGAATACACGTGTTCGAGATTTTTATGCTGCAAAATGGGTAAGTACTGTCTAACTGTGACATTTTGTTATATCAATATCATGGCATTAAGGCAAAACTGGC
>JAODKC010000002.1:26476563-26499942 GCA_026777985.1 Mormyrops attenuatus
AAATGGACTCTAAGGAACATCCCGGAGGTACAAACAGGATCAATGTATCATCAGTGGTACAGAAATGTTCCTCAGAGCCCATTTCTGTACCTTAAAAGGCACAATTACCTACAGCTAAGGGTACAATTGGTAGACCCTTGAGGGTACAGCCCCAGTGACAAGCAAAGGCACAAATCTGTACCTTTTTTTTCTAAGAGTGTATAACATCTGTCCTACCCTTACTAACAAGTCACCGAAACCATCAGATTGCAACACACAATATCATGACGAGGATTAATTACAAATAATTATCCTCATCCATGTTTCTTAACCACACCTCTCGAAATGTATTCGACTTTTTCACCGACAAGGCCACACAATGACCAGGAGAGCCAGCGGAATAACGAAGTTATTTCAAGCATGGATGGACGAAAACGGCTTTTTAGATTACACAGGTGAACCAGCTTCTACAGCAATAAACTTTACAGCTTCCAATTTAGTGTGTTAGCCTATAGTCAATTCGGATGTTAATGGGAACGGGAAATACAGGGCAAATCGCTACAAATGAACTGTCACACACACTCTATGCTGACTGTATACAGTAGGATTTGAATGTAAGAGACAAAAAAAGCTTAATACGGGAGGCGTGGTTCCCATATCGAAACTAAACGACAATATAGGTGACGTTTGGGGGAGTCTGCAACAATATAGAGATATCCATCTTGAATAATGGATTAATAATTAATATAATCAGCTTAGATCACGTCAGATATATATGTTCAGGGTACGTTTAATGAGGGGTCGTTCTGATTAACCCGTTTTCATCTGCCATATATCGGGCTGGTTATAATGTCGGAGAAAGCCAAGTTAACTGTTGCGCGGACTTGCTAAGAAACTAGTCAAGCCGCGTTCTCGGAATCCAATCTTGATTCACATACTATTAAGGTTGGTTCGTGGTAGTAATAATAATAGTTATTATTATTATTATATTATAGAGAGGAATGTGTCTGGAGAGAGGCCACACATACGTCCCTGCAGAGAGAATAAGAGTCGCTTACCCTCAGCGCCGACAGGTCGATCTCATCCAGGCTTCTCGTAGGAGCGTTTTCGGACATTTTCTTGCCCAAAGTTTATTCCCAACCCAGCCACGTAAAAAAGAGATTACACTGAAACGGACCGACTCCCGGCTTCGGCAGCACGACAGGCCCGAAAATCCGAAATGTTTACAAATAAATTAAAGCAATGTTACAAATTGGTAGCAGTGCCGATCTACGTAACTTGGGGAATACAAGACGCAAATACAGGATGGATAAGAAAATCCCACTTAAATGGGGCGTGTTTTCAGGGGCGTCTTCGATCAGATTAGATGATTTGAAACCTAAATCAAAACCATCGCAACAAAAGTAACGCAAGTGAGAGACGGACGAAGCGGAGATTGCCATGCGGCGCTGATCTCAAACACACTGCGTATGTCTCACACAAACCGGTTCACACCCATCGGACCAGGGAAAAAAATACACATTCAGTTAAAAGAAAAAAAAACATAAACACTGGTTCAACAATGTCAATGCCCGGATAATATTTCACACGTCTTGATATATATGCTTATTAATTTCCACGCAGTGGTTCGTGAAAAAAAGCCGTGCGTCTTATTTGCTGGGTTAAGACGTCGATTAGCCAGCAAAGATACGGTGCCCGTGCCGGTCTGAAAATCACGGCGAAAACCCTCCTCGGCGAAAAGGGACCCCCGCTATCCCCAAACTTAGAAGGAAAAAAAAAATCACCAGCTTAGCCCTTTCGCTTTGATTTTAATCCTAAAAAAAAGTCTGCTGGAGATGCAATGAAAGCAGCTCAAGATTAAGCGTAAAAAAATGAATCGACCCAGCGCCAAAGTACATAAAAATTGTGCAAGGTTTCCATGCAAATCACATTACATTATGTTTAATGTCCCCAGCAGCAAACTTTGCGTTTATGTTTGGTTACCATGCAAAAACACACGGCTGCATGCACTAAATCTCGCGGAACGGCGAACACCCAAACATTGCCGTCGCTGGATATCTCACTAATGCATTACCGGGCAAAAAATAAAAATGGAGAAAATGAAAAAAAAAGAAACGACCGACGCCCCCTAAACCCTTGATCCTGGTTTAATGGATAGGGCTGACTTAATGCATTTGTTTTGCCGACATGTTCTCGGTACCGTCCGCCCCTGTGCTGTCCAGTAATGACGTTTGTCGTCCGCAGGAAGGCATGCACTGCCTTCCCTTCAGCACATTTCTCTTTTCGCCCCCCTCTCTCTCCTTCTCTCTCTCCACTCTTTTCCTCTCACTTCTTCCTGGATCGGGTTGGACTACGGTAATACATCAGGGACAAATGAGCCCTTGCAGGTATTTCTACAAGGGCTCTCCTATGTCCTCCTCACACTAGCTGCTCGACATAAATAACATCAAATAAGTATATTATACCTCCTTAGCCTAAGTTATGCAATCGGGACATACACTTGTGTTCTGCCATGTAAGAAGTATTTGCGTGCTTATTTTGGATCGGCATCTTGCACAATAAGTTGCGATAAGTTTGTAAGTTCATAGAATTGGTTTTTGTTTCATTTGTTTCATTTACAGTAATGCAATTTTAAAACCCGTGTATAAAATATAGGCTAATTTTAGTTATCTGTATATAAATATATATTTAAAACTATCAGCGAATTGGGTTCTATAAAGGATAAGTGTTACACGAAATCTCACAACATGTATCCAAATATGCCAAAATGAAACTGAACGTACTAGGGAAAAAAACCGACAGAATTTAGAAGGATTCTCCGGTTGCTGGATATACGCGAACACGCTGACACCCAAAACGAGTTGGAACAGATCCGTAAGACAGTCATACTGCGTGACTCGTAATTGCTCGAGAAGCAAGTTTGTGAGGACGCTTAATACTCATAATTAAGAGACAAACTGACGTGACAATTTAAAGTATTCTACAGCTGAATAATTAATCGGAACCACTCCGAATCAAGTTGCTCAAGGTTATTGGGATTTGAAACCACAACTTCAAGGTTCAAAATGTCATCGACATTAAAATATCATCGACGAACACTATTTAGTAGAAAAAAAGAGTCTCGCACCTTACAGAGATGTTTACAGAAAGACTTAACTTTAATTGCATTTATGTGTAACAGTTTAACAGTTTTTATACTCAGAGTTTTTGCTATAATAATAATAATTAACACGATAAACCAAAACACAACGCAACATTCATGAGGGAATAAGAGAGAAACAGAAAAATAAAATAAAACATGAAATAAAAGTAATAAAAGGAAGAGTGTAAAATGTCACGTGTTGCTCTTTAAACGTGTGGACGGTGTTAAACTCTGTGTACCTGAAGATCCATTTCTACTGAAAATGTATTTCAGTACGTCCGACTTCACAGATGCACAGATATCACAGATGGAGCCAAAACACTTTCACTGCTTTGGTGTGTGTGTGTGTGTGTATTTGTGGTATGCTTGCATTGCATTCTGGGAGCAGTCAAAGGTGACATACAAGGAACACACAAGGTAATAGCTGATTATATATGTAACATTATTAAATGAGCAGCTATAGCTCTGGATTCACAGCACTATTTCAATGAATGAATGAGTCAATCAGTCATCTTACAATATTCCTGCAGCACAATTAATCTATCAGATGAATGTTCAAATGCTTATGTAGTACCTTCAGTAGCTAATTTGTCCCTGGTGGATGGATGGAAGAATATCTGAAGAATGTTAAAAATGACAGGGTTTTAGTGCTCGGTCCTTGACTGTGAACAGTACATTGTGCTTGTGGATTAGTCAGCAGAACAACACCAGTATCCAAGATCCTTCCTCACTAGAGTATAATTGACCAGAGGTCATATTGTCAGTGATGTTCAACGCAAAATACTACATAATCATATCAATATCTATCATCTTCATTATATCCACTTCCACCAATAAAGTATTAGGGATTGGTGTGATAACTTACACTTCAAAAGTCACTAATAAGTTAGTAAGTTGCTTAGGTATGCTGGTTATTTTAAACTGGCATGAGTCACGATTCAAGTAATTTATGGGTTTGAATCCTTGTCTGTATTAATGGGTAATAGTTAATGGGTAATAATGGGTGGTTAACTACTAAATCATGCATCATGTCAGAAAACTAAGAGCCTGATTAATAAATAAATGGCATAAAATGGAAAAATAACAGCAGGGTTTAAACTGTTCTGAGTCAGATCCTATTTTGTCAGCTTTACACCTGCAGAAGGCCCTCACTTCATTCTTCCTCCACTAAACGCTCTTTTCCAACCAATAACACCTTTTTTTCCCTCTGCATCTAATCTTCTTGTCACTCAACGCTGTTCCCATCACCCCCCCCCCACACACAAAGACTCAGACTGTGAAAAAGATAGCTCTCTATACACCCTGGCCTCCCCTCATCATGGAAAGGAATATTCTGGGCAAATAAAAACAGTGTCACAGAAATTATAATTTCCTCGGTTGCCAAGGAGATGTAGGCAAAGGGTATTACCATCAGCTGACGTTAATATGTTACTCTCTCGACTGTTTGCTTTCATCCTATTCAACATTCATGGTTCCTGTCCTTCATGGTTTACTTCTTCATCGTACCCTCCCTCACTTTTCTTTTCCTTAATTTCACCCCCTGGACCATTTCCCCCAATACTCCTTTGCCTCTGAACCCAGTCCTTAAACCACCACCACCCCCCCACCGACCACAATTAGTTTTTTTTTTCCTTTTTTCAATTTCTTGTTCCATAGCCATCCCTCCCTCGGTCCATCTCTGTTCCCTTCGTTCTCACACAATCCAGTCAGCTTTTTATATCCGTTGCCATAACAACCACTACAAATGTTCTGACAGTTTTTGCTGGCATGGAGAGAGAGAGGCAGAAGAAAAGGGAGGGTGAGCTAGAGAGAGAGATAGAGAGAGAGTGATACCACCTACACCATCTCACAGGCTTTAATGTATTCCACTCCCCGTCTCAGTCGCGGCCTCCGTTGACCATGTGACGCTGAAATCGTCGTCGGCGGCCACAAGGCAGAGCGAAACAACGGCTGGGGGAAACACGAGCACCCGCTCCCTACCCCCTTTGCAACGCGAGGTTACAAAGGACCCTCCGGCTGCGCACGTCTCAGGCTACTGCGTTAAACAGCTGGCAAGTGGAAGCATTAAATTATTCAACCTGAAATCATCATCCAGTGAAGCAGTCAGTAGATGCCTGAAAAGGCCATAATGTCCAGCTGACCGTGACTGGCCCTGAAGACCAGGACCAGAAGAGCACAGCCGCGTCTTGGCATGACAGCTCTGGACAGAAGTGCATGTGCAAACGTTTGGATGAATCCCTGTACTGCATGTGTCCATTTCTTTATACATGGTCAAGGTCGAGATGTCAGTAATAAATGCTACAACAGGAATAAAAATTAAATGTATCTTCCTCCTATGACCTTGTACTCTATAAGTGATTGAAAAACAGATAGATGGCGTGTTTTCTATAGTCTTCCTGCTTTCCATTATTCTCCAAAATCCTGATCCACAACACTTACAGTTACCAAAGGTATAACTTATATTTAAAGATACATCATTCATTTACTGTGGAGCCTTTAAAACCTTCAGAACTGTGCAAAAGTCTTAGGCAATCAAAGAAAATGATGTTTAAATGATCTTCATCTTGATGTAAAGCTACAGTATGATGTCCATCAAAGTGTGTCAGCTTAGCATTTCATAACCTCTCCTAAAGTCACCCCTGTATTACTGAAACCATCCAAGGCAGCCATGCATTATTTGACTCAATCCCCACCACACCTGGTTTCACTAATCAATACCTCAGCTTAAGTAATTAAATTAATTCATTGATTGATTAATTGGTTGATTGACTGATTGACCTGGAGGTGAAATGTAACAAGCACTTGGATAGGCTGAGGTACCACTGGGGAGAGGGTTGGGAACTGCAGTGCAGTTCATCTAGCCATTGAATTAGATATCAGCAAAGTTTTGGAGAATAGGGGAAATTCTTGCTGGTTTTCAATGTTACTATTCATTTACATATGCTCTAATGTTAAATTGCAGTTTTTTTGGAGCAAATATACACTTACTACCCAGATAAATAGCTTTGAACATTCCATTTAACTGCCTATGACTTTTGCACAGTACTGTAGATGTATTGTAAAGCTTATAAATGAACTGATGTTTACTGTAGAGAAGACAAACAGACATAAATAAGGTCTTTAAGTGCTCGATAAAACAGATCACCAGTGGAGTAATATGAGGATTCTGCACTTTAGCCAGTGGACCGTCTGAAGTCTGTATCTGTGACTTCTGCCATGTTGGAGTGTCTCACGCAATGGATCTGCTTTACAAATGGAGGGATCTTACAGAGCTCCCTTGTGGTTGAGGGTGACTGCCCCCTTGCTCCATATAGGTAGCCCCCCCCTCGAGCACAAGCCCTGCTGTTTGTGTGTGCATCTTTCTCCGCACCCCATTGACTGACCCTTGACTTCAAACTTAATGGGCTTCAGCCTGGAGCTCCTGATCTCCCCTATTTGAAGACACAGCCTCCGTGTCTCACTCACTGTCCCAACTGCCGGCATGCTGCAGTCGTTTATGTCTGCTGAGCCTGGCTCGGGCAAGAGGGGTCACACATTCATCCTGTTTTACACTGAGAGACAGAGAAAGACAGAGGAAGACAGGGAGAGAGAGAGGGAAAAGAGGAGGATATGGATGACTGTAATCCTGTTCTACAGATGGGGACAGACAGACAAAAGTGAGAGAGAGAATGATGACTTTGTAATCCTGTTTTACAGGGAGAGTGAGACAGATAAACAAAGTGTGAGAGAAAGGAAGAACGATGAGAAACTAGGAATCGGAGGTACCTGTATGACAGCAGAGGGGATCATTTGGAAAGAATCCAGAGGAGGTCAGGAGATAATGACAGCTATGAAGAACAGAGCAGAGAAGAATGAAAACTATGTCTAATGCTTCACTGCAGAGTGACAGATAAGTTCTGAATAGAGCGAGAGGTATGTATACCAGGCCAGAAATTTGTGATAAGAATGTAGAACAGTCCAGGAAACAATAGTCAGTAAGTAGAAGGGCTGGGGTACAAGGTGGAGGCAAAATATAAGGTTAAATTTGTGGGCTTGATTACGGAAATGCAAGTGCTGCCATGTGTTTGAGGACTGTAAGCGTTCCAACGGGACATTAGATCATACAGGCGAAAGAACATCGTGTCTTTAAAATATACCAACACGTTCCCAAAGACTGACAGCAGAGGGCGATCTTTCAGTATCTACTAGACTTTGGACACGTTTTTACGTGACATACTCACCAGTGTACCAGTACCAGTGATTCAATACCTTGTGAATATATACACTACTACATAAGTGTCAATTTACATATTTCAAAAATATAAATATACTTACATTTTATACTTTTTTATAAACATTTAACATTCAGTGTTGGTAATTAACTCTTATGACCTGACATTTGGTGGTTTTGACACATGGTGGATGTCTAAAATGTAATAATATTCGTTATTGTAAGTCCTAATGCAAACCACAAATACCAATAGCTGATTCTGGGGTATCAGCTGCACTGGTAGTTATCTGTCTCTGCTGAGCATCTTGCTGTAAACTGCAGGTTCTCGGACTGCGGGGAAAAGCAGAGAACCCGGAGCAAATCCGTGCAAACACGCGGACCTCATGCAGACTCCATGAGCACAGAGGCGCTGTGCTGTGGAAACAGAAATGAAGAGTCCTTGAGAGGTTTTCTGAGTGGCAACTTGAAGAGAAAAAAGCAAAGTGAATGGTGCTCCTTAATTCTGCTCAGAATGCATGAAACAAAGAGACACAATTATTAGACATTTGTGGTAACAGTATTCTGCTCAGAGAAACAGTACACAGTCCTGTCACCTGCACTGAAGCAGTACACGGTGCTGTCGCCTGCTCTGAAGCAGTACACGGTCCTGTCGCCTGTACTGAAGCAGTACACGGTCCTGTCGCCTGCACTGAAGCAGTACACGGTCCTGTCGCCTGCACTGAAGCAGTACACGGTGCTGTCGCCTGCACTGAAGCAGTACACGGTGCTGTCGCCTGCACTGAAGCAGTACACGGTGCTGTCGCCTGCTCTGAAGCAGTACACGGTGCTGTCGCCTGCACTGAAGCAGTACACAGTGCTGTCACTGTCACTGCTGCTTTATTCCCACGTTCAGCCTTGTCTTCCTCCGTAATTCGAGTCGTCTGCCCACATACTGTACTGCCAGACATCAGTTCTCTCTCCTCAAATAAGCAGTTTTTTGGAGGTTGTTCCTGCTGTTATGCAGCTATTAGCATTTTACAGTGTTAGCAGCTGCTGGCTCACCACCCTTAGTTCCCGGCCTCTTACAGCTAACCGCGTGTTTGATGTTCTCTGCTTTTGACCACGGAGTAATTATTTTGTCAGATGTATTGGCCAAGCTAACTTATCCTGTTTATGAGTTTTACTAATATCCGAATGTAGTGCTATATTTGCTCTAGTTATTCTGGCTGGCAAATAGTAGTAATGGTGCACATATTATAGTAGTAGTATTACTCTCTTACATCAATGCACCCTACATATATATTTATATATATTTTTTTTTTTCCAGACACACATGCACACAGATTTAGGCAGCAATTTGCAGCGTGTGTGGGAGCATGGTGGCGACAGTAAGGGAGGGAAGGTTGGATCATGTCATGCTTCTCTGGTTCACTGATTTTGTGAGCAGCAGATCCTGGATTTTCCTACCCTCAGTGTGCCTGAAATGCTTTGTGTAGGAAGTGACCGGCTGGTAGCTGTATGAATGTACGCGAGAGTGCGTTTGTCTGTGTTGATGAAATGTGGAATAGCTCATCTTCGTGCCAAGAAAAAGAGGAGGAAGAGGAGCAGCAGTGACATGATTACTGTTTCTGCACCTCTCGTGTAATCGGAGATGCCACAACGACAGGTTTCACTAAGACCATTGCAAGGTGATACTTCAAACCCCCTACCCCCCCCCAGTCTGCCCCCAGTTTGAAGTACCCTTCCCCCACTGAAACCCGAAGCACCTCCACCTCCTGGAGAGGTGTGGCAACCAGCGGACTTGCCACCCTCCAGTTTCTCCCCCCTTCACGTGGCCCCCGCCTTGTCCGGCAGCCTTATGTACCGGGAGGAGAACATGTTTTGCTTAATTCCACCCCTAGGCCCTGTACATAATAGTTGTTACCGTAGTATGACCAGGGAGATGGGGTTCCTTAACTCGGCAAGGAGGGTCTGTGCTAACAAGGCATCCATGCTATGGTTAACTAATGCAGGACAATGAGGATGGAAAGGCCATCAGCGCTGTGAATCTGCTTATAGCAGGGAGATGTACAGGGGCGGGGCTACAGGGGCCCTGGCCCCAGCTGAAAGCAGATTGGCCCCTGGAGTGCTCCCTTCCCTGTCACTCACTGATTCAAAACCGTTAATGATAAGGCTGGCCCCTCTGTATGAATTATGCCCCCTCTTATGCTCCCTACCTTAAAAAAATTCCTAGAATTGTCCCCGGCTTAATGTGTTAATGAAGAATGCTAAAATGACATGAACATGAGGCAGATACACTAGGGATGAGAATGTGAAACTAAAACTAAAAAATGAAAGTAATGGTAATGTGAATCCGAATTCGATGCCAGTAAGGTTGTCAGTGTAATAGGTGTGTACAGTTAGGAACTGCTTTTCAGGGAATTCCAGGGAAAAACCACAGAAAGATAGATGTTTGACCTTTTAACAACTTTTATAAGTTTATCTTCTAACTAAAAATGTCAAGACCTCTTCATCTGTTTCTGAATCTTGGTGATGTGGGATTTGGGATCGGTAATCACCCAGAGTCATTGAGAAATCCTCCCAAATATAGCAGTGTGTGTGTGTGTGTGTGTGTGTGTGTTATTAGCCTGGTGAAGCCCCCTGGCCCTTTCAGCACACAGCATTCTGGGAATTGATCTGTGATGGGGCTCCTTAGTTACCTGTGGACATCATAACGCAGAGACACTGGGGGTGAAAGAGGAGAGGGAGAGATGAATGAGAGGGAGGAAAGGTGTGAATGTAGGACAGGAGAGGAGAAAAGTGAATGAAGGAAAGAAGAGAGAAAACATAAATGAAGGAGGAGAGAGGAGTGAATGAAGCAGTAAAGGAGGTGAATAGAAGAGTGGAGGAAAGAATTATTGAAGGAAACAGGTGAAGATTGGCAGCACTGTTAGAGGAGTGTCCGTGGTCCACCGATCATTTGATACCTTCAGAGGTGTGTACGGTCATAGTGAGGATAGAAAGGCCATCAGCACTGTGAATCTGCCTAATGCAGGGGCGGGGCCAAAGGGGCATTGGCCCCGGGTGAAAGCGGATTGGGCCCTGGAGTGCCCCCTCCCCTGTCACTCATCGATACAAAACACATCATCTGCTAATAATAAGGTTGGGCCCTCTGTATGACATATGGCCCCTCTTATGCCCCCCACCTCAAAAAATCCTAGAATCAAACCTGTATCCCATCCTTCAACACAAAGACAGGGGAAGTGAGGAGAGCTACAATTACTGCAGCCAGACAGCATGGAGCAGAGTGCAGACGGCATGCAGCGAAGCAGCTTACAGCCACGACCACCCTCAGTAAAGCTGACAGGAGGCAGCAGGGAGACCAGCAAACACAATAACAGGAGTGAGTCCCGCGGGCCGGCTGCCCCTAATGTGACATACAAGGAGCCAAACTAGGCAGTTATGGGTTCAAAAACACCGGAAATGTAGTGAGGAAAACCAATTCTCTCCTTATCAAGTCTTCAAGCGCAGTGTCTCTTTGAGTACTCTACTTCCCAGCTACTCTGGATAAACAAACACATCATCCTAGATCTAGGAAACCCTCCCGGAGGCCCAACTAGAAAACTCTGAAACATTTTCCAGGACAGAGTGCCGACCTCAGCCTGTTAAAACAACTTCTGGATGAGTTTGACTTCAGAATTAGCACAAGGCCAAGAAGTGGTGAAGCTACTACTGGTCAATAGAGGAGAAACTACAGTAAACACACTAGCAGGAGGCCCTGCGAATCGGGTGTTAAAGCCCAAGTGGGACCCATACAATTCTCAGGTACTTTGATATCTACAGTATCACATATCACAATGTCACCAAACCGATCTGCCTTGTCCTTCTCACGTTCCCTCTTACCATCACCTGAGGACATGATTCTGAGGTACTTATCCCTGGAAACACAGGGCATAAGGCTGGAACACATCTTAGACGAAAACAATAAATAGTTACATATAATAATTCTATCCTGAAACCATGTGCGTACTGAATATGACTGTAAATAGGTGAAATATCTGCAGTTGTAGATGGGATGTTTGCAAAAACCCAGATAATGTTTGAGCAGAATTAGGCGCTGACAAACAGCAACATCGAGTTGCGAATAGAACGCTGTTCTCATGCCTGACCAGCAGATGGCGGAAGAGGGTCTTCCCGAGAACACCTTGGACATGAACCAGACAGAGCAGGCAGGGCAGGTGTCCCTCACAAAAGAAATTAAATGTACAGTTTAATTGGTAAGCATACACTTTAAGGGGGGGGGGGGGTGTCACGTAGATGTACTCGTGCAGATCCACACAATGTGCGTTTGTGTGTAACATCTCAACTGTCAAACTCATCATGTGATCACCGAACACGGTAATAAGTGATACTAGGAATACAGCTGTGTTAAAACAACAACTAACAGATGCTCATTGGTGAAACAAATTACAGACTGACCTGTCAGAACCACGTAACAAACCTATTTTATGTTGTAGGCCTACATGTAATTTTAGTTTGCTCAGATAAGACCGCACGCATATAGCACAAAGTTAGCGGTTGCTAAAAAAAGAAGAAGAAGAAAAAAAAAAGTTATTAAGCCTACGTTTTACTCTTAAGCAAGCTAGGAAACCAAATTTGGTTTACCAGAGCTGAATGTCCATTTTGCCACCTTTATTTGAATTCGCTCTTGGTAATCTATGACTGCATGCCAGTCAATCAGAAAAATGAGTCTCCACCCACTTCCAAGTTAACATGTTTGATGTTTTTAGCAGTCAAGTATTTTGCCTGTTTCATTTAGGCCTACTTTTAATATCAAAAGGGAATGAATTAACCTCAGTCCAGGTTTTATTTTTACGGTGTATGCGATATTTATGTATTTATTTATTTTTGGAAACGTCTTCTCATGTGACAGTCCAGGTACAGTTGGGGGAGGGGGGGGCTTGAGGTCATGGGCAGGTTAAGCCCATACATGCCCCCCTGCCCGACGCCAGGCCCGTAATAAGGTTAATTCTAAATTAACTGCACACTGCTACTGCTCACACTCCTACACACCTCTGCATAAACTGGGCGTTTGGTCATATGCCAGTAACATAAAATCAATCCACTCACAATTCTGTGAGGTCACACATCAAGTCTGGGGCAGAATCAAGCTGGATTTTTTTTCTTGCTGCTGTTGGTTTATGGGCTTTACATAACATAATAATATTAATCTGACTCCAAGGTAGCAGTGCAAGAAAATGCAAATGCAGGATCTGAATGAATCTGAATGAACAGAAATCCAGTGCAATGCAGAAAATCATTTTATTGTGTGTGCTTGAGAGAGAAAGATGAGCAGACTGAAAAGATTTGATATTATGTGCCATAAATCTGGTATAAACTCTTTTCAGCCTAGATTGTTTATAAGTCACCCATGGACTGTTTCATGACCATGTGACCATATGATATCTTCAGGGTACAACAGCAATGTCCCAGTAGAGATTTATTTTCAGTACTCTGTGCTAATAGATCGAGACTCGTAAAAGTTCACATAGCTGCTAGCAAATCCTGAAATATGGAAGCATTTTCAGCTGAAGGCTTTCTGTATATTGGTATATATATTATCTATGATGGGATAAAATGAGAATGACAACAAGGAAATAGTCTGTCCTCTTACACAAAAACATCTCATCTGTCCTAATAAATCAGACATGGAAAACATCTGGGCATAAAAAACAAAAACAAAAGAAAAACTTATAAAGGAAGTGATGTTAAAAATCAGTCAGTGATGCGCAAGTTGTTTCCAGGGGCGACGAGGGCGGCGGGAGCGCGGGGAGGAAGTGCGGCTTTTGCGATAATGACAACGGGCTGTTTGGAGAGAGACGCAAACAGCATCAGCCCAAAGTGGACCTTCAGCAGCTGAAAACGTGGTCCCCGCGGAGCCGATCCACAGGCAAAAATATATATGGTTAAACTTTAAAAACGCCATGGGGGGGGGGGCATCTTCAGATCTGCTGTGCTCTTTTTACAATGGAATCAGAGAACTTTTTTTTTTTATTTAGTAGATGCTTTTATCCATAGCAACTTGAATTTTTTTTTTAAAGCAGTCAGCCAGGCCCTGGAGTAATTGGGGCTTCAGGGCCTCACTCAAGGGCCCAAGGGTGACATCGCTCTGCCGACCCAGGGACTGGAGTCACTGCCCTTCTGATCAGAGACACAGCCTCCCAATCTGCTGAGCCACACAACGCCCCCTTTTAAAACCCACAGTTTGAAATAATGTTTTCTTTGATCCTGTGATCCATTCTCATGCCCATTATAGGATTATGTTTCATTAAGTCTGGAAAAGGCATCATCTGTTACGTCCACTACGGCAATGAAGGTGACGCAAGCCGTCTCAGAAAGAGCAGGACATCGGCTGGCGGATGGTATGGCCCTGTGGGTGACACACAGGCAAAAACTAACTTAGCGGCTGCTTAGGCCCCGGCAGCCACCAGGGGGCCCCTCATTTGATCAGCCTGTCAGAATGGGAAGGAAAATGGCAAATGACAACTATATTAATCAAATTTGGCTTAGGGCCCCCAAAAGAGTTGGGCTGGCCGTGGTTGCTGATCACTAAAATTCAAGAATTGGCTTCTGAGGACAGCGGAGAAACACTGGCAGCCTGGGAACTAAGGTGCCAGAATCGTACACAGGAAGCTGCAAAGGCTGCAGGGGGAGGCAGCCCTTCCAAATATTTAATAGGCTTCCTAATACCTGTTTCCAAGTTTCCATAAACGTCAGCAAGAACGGCCTGTTCAACAGAACGCACATCCATCATTTTGGCTGAATGCTTCAGCAGGCTGCTGTAGGCGATGTCTCTTCACCACTTTATTTCTGTGAACTAAAGGGGCACGGAGACGGGGAACACAGTGTTGCCCACATACCAGGGGCCCAGGGAGGGGGTATCTGTGGCAGAGGGCAGTCCCCCCCAGAGAGGGGTGCTCACACTGCCCAAAACGAGGGCATGCTAATCAGTGCGAGGGTCTCCCTGAGCACTCCTGTGTCTCCCTGCTACCCAGACCCCTGACAGAGAGACACAAATGAGCATCGTGAGGCCACAGGGCACAGACCCAATTACCGGGCTGGGGGCCCCTACCATGCCCACCCACCCTGCCGCATCCTCTGTCACCAGAGCCCCGAGAGCAGCGAGAGGCCCGTGCCACAGGAGCACGCCCCCACTTCTCCTGCTGAGACCTCGTTTCACCCCAAGTGCAGCCGGGGCTTGTTACTATGGCAACGTCGGCCAACTTCTGTCCCAAAACATACCTGGCCAGCAGCGCCCCCCAGCCATCTACCCATTCATGCTCTGCTTGTTCGCAATGTCTGCTGCTTCACTGTTCGACCCTCCCCCAATCTCTTGGGGTGCTAGCTAAACACACCGGAATCATTTGCAAAGTTGTTACAACAACAAGTACACATTGATCCGATACCAGGAGCACAAATCACTTGTGGAACATCATCAACACTTCATTCAGCTGCTCTTAGCGTCAAACCTATAATCGCTATGGTGCTTGGCAGGGACACCGCCAGGGATTCTGCACCCCATAAAATTATACTGGGGATCCAGCACAGAGTAATCCATTTATGCTGCAAATTTTGGGGTACTTGGAATAATCTGAACTTTCCCCCTGTCTCTCGGTTGATCATCCTTTTTTCTAGTAATACATAACTATATATTTTAAGGATATGGGAGAAAGAAAAACAGCTAATATAATCATAAATATATGTGTTATAGGAACCGTCTCGCACTGTCTGTAATAACAGCTTATTTAAATAATACATGTGAAAATGATCACATATGGTTCAAAATTTTAAATCTAAGATGACATGTATTAATGAAATGAGTAGGAGAGTGAAAAGTTACATAAAAGATATTTCATAGATTGACAAGCACATTAACGTTTAGAGCAAAAAGTGCATGGCTACCCTTGATGGTAGGGTTTAGGAAATGTGCTTATATCTTATTCTTTATCTATGATTCCTCTGAGTTGAAAGTTTTTTTTAACATTTGAGCAGAAAGAAACAATCTATGCAGGCATCCATCCTCCACAGTCCACATGGATCCCTCATTATAATATTTCAAATATATAATATGTTCCAAATAAAATCTAACCCAGTAATAGATTAACCCAAATAACTACTGGTTCCTAATATCCTTTCAAGTTAATGTCGTTACTGTTATGTCCAAATTTGTCCAGCTTTCTAAAGCACTTTTACATGCACTTTACAGGTATATGTACTAGGAATTTGCTTCTGGTCAGTGTCACCTCTGGCCTATTGGGCATACTGGAGCTCATTTGGTGTTACTTTTTTTGGCCAGCCTTCCTCCGGCTCACCAAGCTGTTCACTACCCCCATCCACAACACTGCCACTTTCACATGAATAATAATTTGCCAAAGACGATCTCGGCAGCAAGGAAGCGCTTACGCTGTAATTTTAAACAGGCCAGAAGACCCAAGGCCATTACACAGCAAGCGATTTAGTCATTAAACACTATTACTGAGGGCAAAAAAGACCACTTCAGTAAGAGGATCCTTCAAACAATGGCGGCCTCTCACCAGACTGCTGATTAACGAAAGCTAGACTTTTCAAAAATTGAGGAATGCAAAATAAAAAAAAATGGCACGTCGAGTATTTAAAAAAGACGATCTGTCAAAAAAAAGGTACTTCACTTCATATTTATTAGATTTACATGGAACATTTTCTTATGGACAAAATGTATTTTTTGCTGCATTGAAGATAATGAATCACGATGTATAAAGATGGCAAACACTGAAGATTTCGATGATGCTGTAATACCAGGTGACAGATTTTCTCATATATCTCAACCCATCCATCCATCCATCCATCACCACTTACCCAGTATAGGCTCGTAGTGTGCAAAATATGGGGGGGGGGTCCGAGACCCCCTGAAAGCCTCAAAAGAGAAAATTTAGATTGGTATTGCGCAACAATAGGGAGATGGGGACCCCCCCCGAATATTGACGGGTATTTTATACACTGCTCGTAGTGGACCTGGAGCCTATCCCAGGAATCATAGAGCACAAGGCAGGGACAGCTTATATTTATGTACACAATTGTGGTCATTTGGGTTTTGAAATAACTATATAACAAAGTTATATCATACACTGTTAAGACGTTAAACGGAATATATTTCAAGCCATGAATGTTGTCATTACCCCCACATTACAAATGAGGGCAGCAAACCCACTGCAAAAGCAATTTTGAGCGTCTGTTCCGATTCAGCCGGCGTTCTGTCTGATCCCGACCAGGCCAGCGTGTCCCAAAGGAGCCCTGAATCGAGCCCGGTGGCTCTGACACAGCGAGGAAACGCAGGAGGGCGGCTATTAGCGCCGTGCGGCCTGGGCAGAGATGAAGAGCAATGGGGCGAGTGAGGAGCCATAGCCGCGGGGACAGAGAGAGCGACGCTTCCTCTGTGCGCTTCCGCTTTTTTTCTCAGCTCCTTCTTGGTGCGCTGAGTGCTAATCGATTCGCCACACGCTGAAAAACAGGCCAAACGCACACGGGCCTGCACACAGAGACACACACCGTGTCCTGCTTCCCCTGCTACTTCCTCACAACCAAACCCACGCTGCCGTCGGCCCATGTGATTCCCAGGGCTGGTGCCTTTTATGCTCTTTGTCCTCCCATACTGGACACCCAACGGACAAATTTGGCGTGATGCCCCCCACTAAACCATGAACAGGCAGAAAAGTGAAAATATGTCTGATAGATCTCACCAGACCACTGATGCCGCCTTTGTTCTGCCCATTGGTCTCTTCGCTCTCTCAGATCATCACACCGCTTCTCAGTCCTACAGGAAGCCAAGCATGAAGCCTCCACTGCCCTCACAGCGCCCCTTTCCAGGTCTACAAGAAGCTCATATGATGGTCCAGCAGACTGGATCAGTTAAACCCCCCGACTGGGGCAAGTCCAGTCAGGCCCGCCATCTCAAGCTGTCTTGGGCCTAAGCATGCGGGGATGCCCATATGGGAGGAGTTGCACCCGGTTGAATTCATTTTGTCCCAGGCCCGGAGTAATGCACAACAGGTCTGGTCTTGTCACAGGTTCGAGGTGGAGTTAGAATGCAGGGGAATGAGATGTGGGAAGCGCGGGGGGGCAGCAACAAGCTGCACGCCCCCCCCGGAGCCACTGCCGCCCCGCCTAGCGGAGGCGGTGAGGCCCAGCAGACTGCGCACCGCCACGCGGTACCGAGTGGACATGGTGTTGTAGAGGATGGGGTTGATGGCTGCACTGAGGTAGAAGAGCACAAAGGAGACAAGGTTGAAGTATTGACTGATGTAGTACATGTCTGGGCTGGAGCTCAGAGACATGGAGAAGAGGGTGCGGCCCACGTGGAAGGGCAGCCAGCAGAGGACGAAGGCCAGGACGATGACCGCTGAACGAGGAGAGAGAGAGAGAGAGACAGAGAGAAAGGGAGGAGAGAGCGGAGGAGAGGGTCACAGAGTCAGGTAGGCTAACCATGGGGGAGTGAGAAGCAGTACGGTGGAAAGGCAGTCATCAGTGAGGAGGAGGAGGAGGAGGAGGAGGAGAGCGGAAGAGTCAATATCCACTCCAGATTTTGATTTACAGACCCAGTTAAACTATATGTTTCTATATGCTCCCAAAGCAGCAGTGAAGCAAAATCTGCTTGTGTGCCCTCAGCCCTGCACAAACCTCCAAATCCATCCCTCTACCCAGCAACACCCACACCTCATCCATCTGAAGCCCATCCCTCTACCAGGCAACACCCACACCTCATCCATCTGAAGCCCATCCCTCTACCAGGCAACACCCACACCTCATCCATCTGAAGCCCATCCCTCTACCCAGCAACACCCACTCCTCATCCATCTGAAGCCCAGCCCTCTACCCAGCATCCTTCACTTCCTGTTCATCCTTCACTTCCTGTAAAAGGGTGGCATCACATCAAACTGTTTTCTTGTGGATTGATAATTTTACCTATTTAGCAAACATTTATCCAATGTAACATACAACTAAGAAGGGGTGAATCACAGGAGAAACCGGGGATTAACAGCCTTCCTAATGGGCCCAATGGTGAAATGATTCTGTCGACCATGGGATTTGAACCTTCTGACCACGAGTCCTAATCCACACAACCACACACCACCCCTTTGTGTTTGTTTTTATCAGATTGTTTGGCTGCAATATATTGATTTTTTTTTCTCAAATTGCTACTTTTCAGCTCCACTTTGGGTGAGATGTGCCAGTATGCATACAGATGGTTAATGGGCTGAAGCTAGCCAACACATGTACACAGAAACTGCTTTAAATGCCCCAGCTCTCTTCCCATAATCCTCTCTGCCTCTCCAGCCCCATCAGCCTGGTCTGCTTACCCAGCATCTTGACGGTCTGGCGGTTGGCCCTGTCCCGGTGGGCACAGTGCCGCCGGTGCCACAGTCTGCGGGCGATGAGTCCGTACAGGAGGCTGAGGCAGCAGACAGGCACCAGGAAGTACAGGTTGGAGAGCCACATCATTGTACCCAAGAGGCCTGAGGCCTTGGCGTACTGCGTGCAGCGGCACTCGGTCCCGCCGCTGTCGTCCAGCTGCTCGACACCAACCAGCGCGAAGACGGGCCCAGCGCTCAGCAGTGCTACCGTCCACAGCACCCCAATGAGTGCCTTCACCTTGCCGCGAGTCACGAGCACCTTGGCGTGTAGTGGGAAGCACACGGCCAGGTAGCGTTCCACGCTCAGCGCCGTGATGTGTAGGATACTGGCGAAGGTGCAGCCCTCACTGAGGAACTGTGACAGCTTGCAGATCACATCGCCCAGTAGCCAGGGCTGGAAGTTCCACAGCTGGGAGCCAGCAGGGGTGAGGAGTGGAAGGTAGAGATGGAGAGATCATGTGGGAAAAGGGAAAAATGGAGAAAAGATGGAGCAATCTGAGTAAGTAAGCGTAGATCGAATAAGGCAGGAATGTGGGAAATCAAGAAAATTGACAAGGTTTATAGTTAATGGGATTGGTTTTACACTTAAAAAGGGCAAAGAGAGAAGTATAGAATATGAGAGATCATCACTAGAGAAAAATATCCAGGATAAGCATAGGATCAAGAGAAAATGAAGAAAGGTAAATAAATCTGTCAAGACTGGGGGCACAGGCAATGGGAGTTACCTTGTAGAGGTCAATGGGCATGTGCAGTAAGAGGGAGTTACCTTGTAGAGGTCAATGGGCATGTGCAGTAAGAGGGAGTTACCTTGTAGAGGTCAATGGGCATCAGCAGCAGAATGATGATGTCAGAGAAAGCCATGCTGCAGAGATATAGGTAGGTGGTGCTTCGCAAGTCCCGGCGGAGGCGCACCACCAGCACGGTCAGTGTGTTGCCCACCAGGCCCACCACCAACAGCAGGACGCATATCGTCGTCACCAGTACCAGTTCTGGAGAGCTGAAGAGGGGTTCCTGGGGATCGGTGAAGTCTGTCAGCCCGCCTCTGTCCTTGTCGCTGTCATTTCCGCAGCCGTCCCAGCAGCCTGACACTGATACATTCAGACCCACTACGGGGTCCATCATCCCACTCTGGTTCCCCTTGCTTCCTTATTGGTGATTGGGCACCAATCCTAACCAAATTCTGTCCACACCAGAGAATGTGGCAATCTGCAAATATAGATGTTTTCTATAACATCTAGATGTAACCAGCTTGAACGGTTGCTTTAACAATGGCACATCAGCCATAACATGCTGTGTCTGCTTTATGGATTTAGATGGAGAGGCCTCTATCCCAAACGATCTTGCTGGGTCAAATCAGGAAGCCCAGCCTCAGTCCCCAAGCACAAGGATGATGAATCAACTGACCGAAGCTGACCAATCAAACTCTTGTTTTCGTTGAATCAGTCCGTCGTTGAGCTGAAGACAATATGGCATGATTGAAAGGATGGCAATACTGGAGCGACATCATTAATCTAAACAAAAAAGAAGAATACAAACATTTGTGTTTATATGTATTTTAAATTGCCAGCTATTTATCCATATGTACAACAAACTGGGCTAGAAGATAAGTCTTTGCGTTTAGTAAAGGAAATAAAATACCCTCAGGCTGAAAATTAATATGAAACTTATGATTTCTCATTGTTAAGCATTGTTTTTTTGGGGTTTAATTTTAAGTAACGGGAAAAAGTCCGAAATCCTAAAAAAGGCAGAAGATGCTACTGAGATTTTCATTTCCTATCAAAATTCTGCAGTTTCAATTTGTTTTGGTCAACATAGATACCAATTTCCAGCGAAGCCAGTTTCCTCCTATGGAAAAAAAAATCCTTTTGCCGTATTCATGCAATTCAAACGACCCTGATCTAATTACGTTGTCCTTTAAATGCCGCTCATGTGAACCTAAAAGGGCACAATGTCCCGCAGCAGAGCAGCATCCAGTCCAGGACATTCCCAACACACCCGATACGTCCCGGGATATAAGGGAAACTGCCCCAATCCTGAATGGAAAAGTTCTTGTAATACAGAACACAAGCTCTTGCGTTAATTACCTGTTTTTATTAGTAACTGCACACATAAAATCATTCGGCAAAAAAGGTAATTAATACGGACGGCAGCTGCAGTAACATACTTTTCTTAAGGCATGAAACACTGTTGCCATGACCATCATCCCATCCAGGGTGTACCCATCCTTTTGCCCTGTGCTGCTTGTGCTAGGCTCCAGCACCACCCCCCACCACCAGGAAAAGCGATTGGAAGATGGGTGGATAGATGTAATGCTGTACTAAGGGACTTTGCTTATTAACAGATTATTTCCTGTTCGACCACCTTTTGAACTTAAGCTTAATCAAAGAAGATGGATCAGGACAGTGAGTGTGTATGAACAGCTTTTCTTCACTCGTTTATGGCGAACATATGTATGGTTGAACAAACATGGACAGCAGAAACTCAAGATTTTGAGTTCCAATACTATTTAAAATCTCAAGTCGCCATAAAATCTCATGTACATAGTCTACATTCAAATGCGCACAATCAACTGACCACATTTTCTTATATCAGATGTAGAAAAAATTGTGCTTTATAGCAAATCCAGTTGGTATTCCAGGATTTCTAAAATATGCTGTTGGGATTAGCTTACAATTCACCAAACACCTTACGATTCAGTACAAAGCAACATAATGCAACAACAACAAAAAAATATCAAACACCACACATATAAAAGATTTTTAAAAATCCATTAAAATAGGAATATAAAGTTGCAACATTACACAGCACCCTGGGGAACACTGACCTTTCAGACTGGACTTGTATGAAAAGATACGGGCAACTGGAACACCTGTTAACCACACAAACCAAACTCATACCCTTACCTGTTCTCCATGAGCTCCCGAAGGTCTAAGGTGTTCCTGCTTCGCTGAAAGTCATCTAAGATCAACCCTCACCTGTCCTCCAGATCAGAGAAGCCGAAGTGGCTGAATGAACACATACACTGGCCTTCGCTCCAATCGCTCAGGCCCCGCCCACCCTGCCTGCCTCTCTCCCCCAGGATCAATGAGATCTCACAGAGGGGAGGGGAGGTGCCCAGTCCAGGGTCTTAATAACATTACCAGAGTTATTCCACATACGGTCGGGCTGCCCACAGTGGTGTCTCAGCTTAGGGGTCTGCATGCGTCGCTGTGGCAGCGACGTGCATGTTAATCACATGCCGATACTGCTGCCATTTAATTTGGCCCCCCACCCTGACAAAAAAATAAATAAAAAAAACTACATTGAGCGAATAAACTGGGAAATCAGCACACACACACACTTGTAGCGTAACACACGCTACAACAAAATGTGGTGAATTCAAAACAAAAACTAAAAACTTATTTATTAAATACTTATGCACATGCAGATTTTGAGACAGCAAATAAAACATTTCACAAATAATGTTCACAAACGCAGAGCGGAAGCTTCAGGGCAGATGTCACTGTCATCTGACAGCACCGTGACCCTTGGGGAGCTGCCAGCTCGATATGTCCAGGGGAGGTTCTCTGTGGGGAACACGGTGGTGGGTGCTCGGAACCAAGCTCAAAAGCGGCGTCAACCAGGCACCAGAGAACCTCGGGGGAGTCCCTGTTGGATTCGGGTGTCTGCGTCAGCCAGGGGGCGGGTGCAGGCAACGCCTGGCACAAGGTCAGTGAGGGCTGTGTGCAGATCCGTGCCAGTGAGGCCAAGAGGGACGTTGTGACCCCCAGCCACCCACCCTGTCCACTTTGCTCACTCAGACACAAACACCCCAGCCCTTAACGACCCAGCGGCTCAACCAGTTCACTGCCAGCCTCCGCAAGTCAGGATTCCCACTGTCTGTGCTTGCGGTACAGGTCAAAGGTCGCGCAGGAAGGGCGCGGTATGGGGCAGGGCCGCGGCAGCTTCAGCTCATCCCCTGGGAAGAGTTGTGTCTCCCTGTAGAGTTCCCCAGGATTGTAGAAGGCCAGGAAGTCAGGGCCCTCTGCTGGACTGTCCTGGCACTGCGTGCCAAAGAGAAGCCCAGAAATCAAAAACCTGCAGTGTTTACATTGACACTAAGTGATCAGATATCTTCATTGACCTGGTGCAGGGTGTGACGGATCAGACCTTGTTGGAAGGGGCTGGCGGGACCAGCTTCAGCCTATCGTGGAGAGCCTGGCTGATCAGCTGATCCTCTGGCACACTAATGCTGACAAGTTCTCGGTAGAGGTTCTGAGAGCGTGGGATATTGACTCCTGTGTGACAAGGAGGGAGGAATGACACACACACACAAACACATTGCCCCCCCAGTAATTAGCAGACTTCCTCTTGCACCCCTGTGTGACCAGCGTCTGCTCGATTTCATAATCGTTATTAACCAGCTTCCCGGATGGCCAGACGACTGACGCCATGAACAGCTGGACATTTCAATACTGAGTAGAACCATTCATCTTGGCCAATCACCTCTTGGATGCGAACCCACAACATGATGATGTTGAAAAGCTATCATGCTTGCCATTCTCCACCCATGGATAGCTAAGAACGTGATTCGGGGGGGGGGGGGGGGGGGGGGGGGGGGGGGGGGGGGGGGGGGGGGGGGGGGGGGGGGGGGGGGGGGGGGG
>JAODKC010000002.1:26507764-26521677 GCA_026777985.1 Mormyrops attenuatus
ATTACAAGAAACGTTTGACCTCTGTGCTTGCAAACAAGGGTTTTGCCACTAAGTATTAAGTCTTTTTTTGTTAGAGGTTTCAAATACTTATTTCACTCAATGAAATGCAAATCAGTTTCTATCTTTCATTAAGTTATTTTTTCAATTTTCCTTTTGATGTGCTACCTGTCACTGTTAAAATAAACCTACCATTGAAATGATACTGTTCTGAGACTTTCTTTGTCAATGGACAAACTTACAAAATCAGCGAGGGGTCAAATAATTATTTCCTCCACTGTATTATTTATTCTAAATATTGCATTTTTTGTATGCTGGATGCATGACTGATTGTCGGAGATGTGACTGGTGAGTTTTATATATTCTTTAACTCATCCTTATTTAAATCACAGTTTGTACAGTGTCCCTGGAGAAACAATCTTTCATGGTAGCCATGTGGGGCCTGATGCACACACGATTGTGGTCATGCGTCCTTACACGATAACACGATAATAAAGTGGGTGTGTGTAACGTGTCCCCCACACTGCGGACGACTTACTGGTGAACGCCAAAGACATTATGATGGCAATATCGATGAACAGGTACTGGGAATCTCCCATGTTACTCAGGATCTGTTTAAAAAAAAAAAAAAAAGTGGGTTAGTTAATTTAACTAATGGATGTATCTGTGGATGCAGCACTGAGCTGATGCACGCTGATGCACAGGCGCTGTGTTGAAATAGTTTCTTATTTGGTGCAGAGGACATCTGTAAACTCCTGAGAATTCCATATAAAAGTTTTAAAATGCATTTCAGTTATTGCCTGTTTTGGGACTGAAAGCCATTTCAACTTTTCGAACTACAGATTTTAGTAATTGTTATCAGTTCAGTTATTGTTACCTTGGGTGGGGTCACAAATCTGTCATTGCACTGAAGTGAGTCAGAGAAATGCAGTAGTTGAGTGTATGTCTGTGTGTGTCGGTCTGTGTTTGGACGTTCTAAGCTGTTTTGTGGAGCTCATTATTAAAAATCTGGAAGAATTTGATGCCAGATATGGGATTCTATATTTTCATTTACATACATCAGTGCTATGAATGTAGTCTAATATCAAAAATGAGGAAGATCATGCCATTTCACATAAAAAGAGGAATTGTCACATGGTTTTTGTGATCAGCAGTTATATAAAACAAGGAGAGCCTGCAGTGACGGAAGGCTGACCTCTGCAGGTGTGAGGGGTAGGGCATGCATGTGTGTGCGTGTGTGTGTGCACGCACACTCCTGTGTGACTCACCGAGTAGAGCAGCAGCACACAGAGGTACTGGATGATGCTATAGAGTGCCATGAATTTGAAGACGCAGAAGGAGGTGACCAGGGCTGCCCTGCCCTCCCTGGTGGGGGCGATAGAGAGGCGGACCGTCACCTTTGACAGCGACTGCCGACAGACCCGTTGGGAGGAGGGAACTGACCTGATCAGGTGCGGCACACAGGAGATGTCCGGGGTACGGGAGGTGAAGGGAGACGCCACAGAGGCCTCTAGCTCTGACAAGGAGATGCCGGCATGAGCCCTTTTCAGAGCCTGCAAAGGAAAGGCCACTTGACACAGGCTCTCTCTCTCTCTCACACAAACACACACACAGTGGATCACACTACCAACAGGCCACATCACCCACTCTCAGAGCAGTTTCATATCTTACCCCACAATCATTGGCCCCATCTCCACACATGGCCACATAATAGCTGTGGGTGAGAGTAATCAGCATTAGCAGTGCGTATCAAGGCCTTAAGGTGGCAGCGTGAGTGTGGGAGGCTCTCAGGGCGGCTGACACCTGTATCTGTGTTTAAGCAGCCAGCATCTATATGCTGGTACACAGTATTCTGGCATTTCATAGTGCCTGGGAGAGGATGGCACCGTGGCTCAGTGGGTAACATGCCACCTCATACCTACTGGCATGGGTGTTCGAATCACAGTCCAAAGGCATGCGGCTAGATGAACTGGTATTTCTAAATTGCACACAGTGTGAGTGTTTGTGCTCGTTGTTGAGCTGGAGTCCTGTCCAGGGCACCCCCAGCCTTGTCCTTTAATAAGCTCCAGGCTCCCCAGTGACCCTGTACTGCTAAGTGGTTGGCTGCTTTTTCCTTTACTCTGTATCTGGAATGAGCACTGGGGTTGCAAAGGGGCGGAAAATTTCCGGACACCTTCCATTCCATGGGAAGTTAAGCTGGGGAATTTTGGAAATATTCCAAGTTGGAAACTTTTCAGGGGAATTAATGGGAGCATATGGGAGAATTCCCAGAATTTTGCAACCGGGTATTCAAGTGGTACTAGAGGTGTGTGTGTGTTTGTTTGTGTGTGTGTGTGTGAGTTACAGCCACTGAACTCCACTTTCTGCAGCTCTTCCACCAGCTGTGTCTTCTGGTCAGGGGCCATCCTGGCATACACCGTCCCACAGAGCAGCAACTGCAGCGTGCATTGGGGGGGGGGGGGGATTTGCAGATTGAAGTACTCGGTATGGAACCAAGGGCGTCTAGTATGGAGATAACGGTAAACGGTGTGGAGATCACAGAATTCAGTATGGAGCCTGTGGTACACAGTTTGTAGATCATGGTACACACTATGGAGTCTGTAGCACAAAGGAAGGAAATCGTGGTACTGAGAATGGAGATTACAGTACTCAGTATGGAGCCCATGGTACTGAGAATGGAGATTACAGTACTCAGCATGGAGCCCATGGTACTGAGTATGCAGGCCTCACCTTGGGCAGCAGCTCTGAGAAGTGTTCGAGGATGATGGCAAAGGTTCGGCCACTCATGGCAAAATGGTAGCTGGTCCGGGGAGGATTCTGCTGTGTGCCCAGACTGACCTGCGTCTCTCCTAGGGGGAGCACAGGGTAGGGACTGTCCTGGCTATAGCTCCAGGACACGGTGGCGGGCTGCCCCTCACGGGGGGGCTGGGCCTCTGTGATGATCACCTGGGCGTGAGGCGGGATCAGACCACATTCCCTCGCCACAGAGACTGCAGTCAGCATGCTATCCCCTGTGGATAAATCGCAGTCAACATTCTGTCCCCTGTGGAAAAAGCACAGTCGGCACGCTGTCCCCGGTAGAGAAACTGCCACAGTCACTGTGCCAACCAAGGTCACCTTCCAGTGACACAAACAATCATACACAAATAATAAAAAACAGACCAGCTGACACAATCTGCACAGCAGCTGAGTGTGTAGCACTGTTGCCTCACACCCTAGAGTTGGGGGTTCGAATCTTACTGCTGCTCTGTTTAAGTGGAATTTACACATTCACCTGGTGCTTTGTCCAAGCATGTGTTTTGGTAAAATGGTGTCTCTAAAGTACCCATAGTTTAGATATACAGCTGTGATGGACTATTATCTTGTCCAGTATGTAGCTCTGCCTAGTGCCTTATGCTATCTGGGGCAGGCTCCAGGTTCATTATGACCTTGTACTGTGTAAGAGGCCGACTAGTAGATAAATACCACACATGCTATATAAACAATACAGGAAAATTTCAGTGAGTCATAATGACCCACATTTAAAACCTGTTCTGTGATGCACCTATAGTGGGCGCTGATGCACAGCACACTGACCTGTCACCATGATGGTGCGGATGTGGGCTTGGTGGAGCTCCGCCAGGACTGGCACCGTCTGTGGTTTCAGCTTGTTCTGCAGCATCAGCAGACCCAGAAATTTCATCTCGCACTCAATGGCCTCCCTATGGGTGCAGGGAGGGTCATGTAGAGCAATGAAAGAGAAAGGAAGCGTGAGACGGAGGAGAGGAAGGGAGAGAGACAGAATGATAGAGGAAGGAGAGAGATAGAAAGTTTGGCAGAGGACAAAGTGAATGTGCCAGACAGGAGAGTATAACACCGAAGAAAGTAAGAAAGTCAGACCAAAGAGGGAGAGATTATCATGTGTTTAAGCAAACGAAGGAAGAGTAGAAAAAAGCGAGGACCTGTTGGTTATATGTAGACGATGCCATGTGAACTTGGGTTCGAGCTGCCGATGTGCCAGTGCAATCACCCTCAGGCCCTGGTGAGTGTAATTGTCCAGCACCTCCCAGAAATCCGGGGGCACTGTCAGACAAGAGGACACATGGCGGTCAACAGGAAGCTGAATGTCAGTGAACAGGAAGTCAGATATGAGTCAACAGGAAGTCAGGCACCAGTCAACAGGAAGCATACTCCATTCACTTATACTCGAAGGAAAGGAAACTAGAAATGATAGAAAAGTGGCAATAATTACTGGGGTATTTTAATGACATGACTTCAGGCTTGATTGCTTCCCCGTTGTTGTCCTTCTATACACGCCCATGTTACTCCTTACCTGTGTCTGGTTGGCAAAGACTGACCACAGTCTCTGGTGCCCCCTTGAGGTAGGCCTGCAGCCTGCGCTCCCCAAGCACACGGGTCACCACACTCATGCGCTGCAGACTGGAAGAGAAGGGGAACTGGGCCAGGACCCCGACCTCATAGCGCCCCTGGAGGGTGGGAAGGGGAGAGCACAGAATCTGCAAATATTTGTAAACATAATAATGATTAGACAGACAGACAGATAGACAGACAGAGATAGATAGATAGGACAAAGTGGTCACTTACCATAAGTTCTCTGATATCCTGTGGGAACAAAGTCAGAATCTTACATTTTCACCAAAAATACAATCATGTATATATATAACCATAATATATATATATAACCCACCCGAACATTTAAAGCCAGCCAATACAACCTCATAAACTTCCCTAAATAGGAAGAGACCTCAGCCTCCCCAGTTCTCAACCCGAAGTTACACCCTTGAATACACACTTAGGCCCTGTTCATACCTTCACCCATTAACATGCATCTAGGGTGATCCGATCACAAGTGGGCAGCACTAATAACGGGTATGAACGCATCCAAAACAGATTGAAGACGCATTGAGATCGGATCACTCAGACCACATTCGGACCTGGTTTGGGACGCATATGGCCACATTCATATAGAAGTGCAAACGCGAACGTGTCCCGGGCCGCACTGAAGGACCGCCTACTCAACTAATGTCTTAGCGTGAGCAGAAATATGTAGGTACTCAAACGCACAAGTGGTATTCGACATATTGTATAATTTATGTCACAATGTATGTCAGTGCAGGATGGGCCACAGTGTAGTAAAGTGCACTGTGAATAACACCACATCGTTTTCCCAATAACAACAAGTTTCAATCTACTGGGAAGTAGTCTCGACCTATTTACATGGAAATGTTGTCAAAGTACACATCATTAATGTTCCATGCAGATTTGGGAAAAATAACTTGTGTAAGTTAATGTGATAAGAGACATATAATAATAGTGTAATTGTTTATATAGTTTTCTGATGGCCTGTCCGGGGTCAGATATTCAGTCCAACTCCGGCCCTGCCTACTTTACTTCTTTTACTTCACTAGCTCCAAGGCCCCAATGTATAATTCAGCATATCAGACAAAACGATGAACAACTTCTTTGAGATTTTCACAAATTTTGAGCTTCACTGGTTACGATTAAAAGCCGAAATATTATCATATGGCAACCGGCATAATGGATTACAGACCGAACCCTGTGCCCTTGAATGGAAAAGAATTATCCTAAGTACTGTGTAGACATGGTATAAAAACGCATGCCTACAACATAAAAAGTTTAACTTTATTGTGAAATATAGTTTGAGTTGTCTAAGTAATCACATTTGTATTACGTAAAATAATATTTTATAATAATGACTGTCTAATGAAAATCACAACATTATTACGACATACAATTTGAAGACTATACGTAGAAGACACATTATTATGAAACATAGTACCTGTTATGGAATTATTTAAAAATAAAAAGGACACATTAATTAACATTCTTACAAAACGTTACAAACGTGCTGATGTCATGGCAATGAACTGTCTCACCTGATCGATCTCCAGGCAGGGTGGGCTTCTCCCAGGGGGCGGCTTGGCAGGTCGTACCACCGTGGGCATGATGAGGTCATGGTTGGAGGTCTCGTCAGGACTGGGCTCCTCTAGGTCCTGAAGGGGACGTGCAAACACGATTATGGGATTTATGTGGCCTGATTTGTACATGTGGGGGAGAAGCACTGTGAATTGCAGCCTTCATACATATTTTACAAGTTGTTTTTATCCATAACAATTCAGACAGATAACGATTTTACAATGTGCTGTTGATATGGCTGGATGTTTCACATAGAGCATTTCAGCTTTGGAGTCTTGCCCATGATTACTCCGGATGGTTGTTCATTGGTCTTGAACCAGTGACCTTTTGGTCTAGATCCCAGTTTCTTACTATGCAATTATCTTCTCACTTTAAAATCACATTCTACATCGGCTGGGGTGCATTTGGCAAGACGCTGTAAGGTCTCTGTCCAAGTGGAGTACAAATACCACAGATAGGCAGAGATTGAGACACGGGGGTGCACTGAGACATAGTGTACTCTAAGAAACTAGGACAAACTGAGACACATAGACACACTGAGACATGGGGGCACACTGAGAAACAAGGACACACTGAGACACACAGACACAGTGAGACATGGGGGCACACTGAGAAACAGAGACACACAGACACAAGGACACATTGAGACATAAACCAAAAACATAGACATCTCAGACATCTCCCCAAGCGGACACACTGGGATACAAAGACACAGGTAATCCCTAGGACAACTCTCAGAAAGCCACACATATGACGGATTACCCTTCTTCATTGCCTCACCCAGCCAGTGGCCTCAAACATCTTGACATCAAGAGGGTCTCCAGCGAGCCGGCCTTCGATTCGGGTCAGGGAGTGACAGGATGCCATGGCGACCAGAAAGTGGGAGGGGGCCTGGCCATCCTCTGCCATCTCCTGCTCTGGAGGAGTGAACCTGCAGTAGACGCTCAGGATGACGCCAATGGACAAGCGGCCACATGTACAGACTGTGTGATCACACACACTCAAGTGCTACACACCTGCTGTCCTCAACTCTCTGAATGCCCCACAGATCAAGGCCATCTTCAGTCAGGGTTCCGGTCTATAGACACAGATATGTGGTGATGAGGAACAGCCCACAAGCAGCTTAATCAAGAGCATCCATGCCCTTCAGCAAGCACGAGGGTCGCAAGCAGACAGACACCCCCCCTTTGCAAGCTTCAAAATTATTAAATGTCCTTAAATTATGCTGTTCAAGGTAATGAACAGAAGAAATTAAATATCCGTCTTCGTATATTACTACAAAGAGCTCTCCTTCTATTGGACTATGGTTAAATAAGCAGTATAAATTTTTCACAGGGAGGCTATTATACTAAAGCTGACTATGGGGATTTTCAGATTGGTCAGTAAAATGAACATTTAACATGATTTAGATCTGGCGAATAAAATCAGAGGGATTCATTTCTCTCAGTAATTAAGCAATGACACCATTGTTTGTCCCAAATCTGTTAAGTGAACACCTTCCCAACTCAGAGGTAGGTGCCTCCACCATGCAGGGGACAGCCTTTGTCTGTATGAAGAGATAAAGTCGGCCATCTGGATCTTCCCTTACCCCCAGTGATCTTTGTTTTAATTACTGACATCGAAACTCGTTATATATTATGCTGCCAATGTCGAAGCTGAAAAATAAGGACAAGCCAACCTTAAATGTTATGTGGGTATTCTGAAAAGTATCTATTTAACACAGTGCCTGCACCAGTAAATAAATCATTCATAAATTAGCCACCTAAAGGACGTACTCAGACCACATTTCAGTGTAAATCAGCCTCTGATTCCCCTCCATTCATCAATGAAAGTCAGATACACATTAAATGACTTTTAGAGTCTCGGGCCAGCTGGAATCCATCAATCTCACCTTGTCAAAGCACACCAGGTTGACCTGGCCACAGGTGTTGATCCGATGGGGGCTGGTGCAAAATATGCCTGCCCGCCGGAGACGGTGCTGGGCGTACACGATCCCAGCAGTCATTGCAGCAGGCAGGGCGGGTGGCACTGTGATGGTTATGATGTCCAGGGCCTCCAGCACAATGCGCCCCACTGACTCCTGGTACAAAGAGAGGAGCGACAGGCTCCCGGATAGTAATGGTGTTGCAGGTGGAGGAAAATTTCACCCCCTGGAAGGCACTGGTGTAGATGGAATAGACCACGCTCTCCTCACTCACCCCCTGCAAGGCATTGGTGTAGATGGAATAGGCCACGCCCCCTGCCTCACTCACCCGCTGGGAGGCACTGGTGTAGATGGCTTAGACCACGCCCCCCCACCTCACTCACCCGCTGGGAGGCACTGGTGTAGATGGAATAGGGCACGCCCCCTGCCTCACTCACCCGCTGGAAGGCACTGGTGTAAATGGAATAGGTCACACCCCCTGCCTCACTCATTCCCTGGAAGGCACTGGTGTAGGTGGAATAGGCCACGCCCCCTGCCTCACTCACCCCCTGGGAGGCACTGGTGTAGATGGAATAGGCCATGCCCCCTGCCTCACTCACCCCCTGGGAGGCACTGGTGTAGATGGAATAGGCCACTCCCACAGCTGCCACACACACCAAGCCCAGCAGGAAGCGTACAGCGTCTCTGTATAGCTGGAAGTTGGATGGCTTGGGGTATAGAATGGACCTCACCAGCTGGCCCTTTACCGTGGAGAAGCCTGGAGCGTGGAAAGTGGGGGACCAGATACTGGGATCTAGACCAAATACATGACTTCTGGAATTTGCAGTTTTTTGATTGCATGCTCAGACCTTTGTGGGGACCTGAAAATGGTTCCCACAACACACACACACACACACACACACACACACCCATACCTGTGCGGACAACCACAGCTCTGACGCTCTCCCCACTGTAGTAGCGGGTTTGGATGACCTGCGTGCCACAGAAAAGTGTGTGTCTTCGGTGTTCCTCTGGGTCATACACGGGTTCCTGCAGCCTGTCATCGTCGCCACCACTAGGGGGCAGTGGCAGTTGGGTCTTGGTCACAGGAACACTTTCCCCTTTGGGATTGAGTGTTCAGTCCATTATTTTTTACTAAACACTGTGACTGAGATATTGTGCTGGCCGGATGCAGCTGTCCATCACCTCACCTGTCAGCATGCTTTCATTAACAATGCAGGTCCCACCTATCAGAGCTGCATCACAGGGCATCATCATGCCATTGGATGGAATGATGATGACATCACCGGGCACTAGGTCAGTGGACAGGATCTCCTCCACCCCTACATTAGCAAATGGACAGACAGAAGAAAGCAAGCCTTTTAAATTAAAATTTTCATTAAAATGCAACTCATGCCAGATTGTGAAACAAACTTCAACAAGCTAATCTAACTCATCTTGACTGGTGTGGGTTAACTTCTGTAAATAACTTTAAGACAGTATTTTCTCCAACGGTAACAAGATCCATGTAATAGTTCATAATTTTCCTTCAGTACAGCTGGTTCTCACTTTCCAAGCTCTCGATTTACAAGTTTATATCTTTGTGAGAAATTTTCCAGCAAAAATAAAAATCAAAAGTTTCATATTTTTTTTAAAAATATGCACTTATGCACGTAACTCAATGTGTGCTGCCTAAAAACATTATTGGACAATTTTTCTTTATGAAATATCTTACTCTGCATGCTCGATTTGTACCACTTCATTTCACGACCCAACCTGATCGTGTTAATACACCAGGTTCGCTTTACGCACTGTGTGAGCGATTTCCACCAGCTGAGGGGGGAATACATGAAAAAAACACCCTCTCTACTGAAAATCAGAGTGACCAAAATTGACTGTGAAAGTTATAATTTTAGCAAAGTGTTTTTTGTTTTGCTCCAAGGATTGTTTTTGTTTAAAGGTGTATATTTTTGATGAAATGTTAATTATGATAATATGTTTGCGTTTCCTTTGTTTATTTCACAAAAATTTATGATTACATTTTTTTGGCAGGAACCAGAGTCATCATTTTTATGACATTTCTATGGGAAAATACCTCCCGCTTTACGAGTTCTTGATTAATGAGCGATAATTTGCAATGAAATAGCTCATAAAGTCAAGAACTACCTGTACATTAATTTTTCAAAAGTATTCACGGCACTCCTTCACGCATATATCTTTGTGTAGTTTTGTTATGAACATGTCAACACCCAATATACTGTGCATGACCACTCATCTTCCCTAACCACTGATCCAGGAACTGCATGCTTTTGGGCTGTGGGTGAAAACTGGAGTAACCGGACTGATCTGAACTGCACATGCCCAGTGTGGCGACCACAGCGCCACCTAGTGAGCCCCTGTGCTACCACAGCCCAATTAATTACACATAATTAATATATGTAATTAAGTATTCAGGTGTAACAAAAGCTAGTTACAGCAGTGGGTCTCTAAGACCAGCGGTTAGAAAAGCATCTCTGGATATTAATGCTACGGTGAAGTGTCCTTCGGAGGCGGCACAGGCTCTGCAAGGTACCGTACCTTCATCCCCTCTGTAGACGGAGCATCGGACCACGTTGTGGGCAGACACCATGTCATGGAGCAGGATGTAATGCTGCGGGCCGGAGATAGACACCAGCAGAGATAAAAAAAAAAAAATAATAAAATAAAAAAAAATCAGACAGCGATACATAAAGAGAGACTTGCCAGATGCAGGCAGACATTTACGGAAAACAGAAACAGATGGAGAGACTATGACAGGCACATGAGGGGGAATTAGGTATCTATGATGAGAACAGTGATCGGCCACGAAAAGCCATCTCACTGGTGACAGTGCTCTGTAAACAGGTAAAGTACTAATACTGTGTGTCATGGAATGTTAGATATACAAACTAGGTACAGACAGACTAACCTTACGGACAGTATACAGCGAAGTACAGACAAACAGACTAACCTTACGGACAGTATACAGCGAAGTACAGACAGCCTAACCTTATGGACAGTATACAGTGAGGTAGACAGACAGACTAACCTTACGGACAGTATACAGCGACGTACAGACAGACTAACCTTACGGACAGTATACAGCGACGTACAGACAGCCTAACCTTACGGACAGTATACAGTGAGGTAGACAGACAGACTAACCTTACGGACAGTATACAGTGAGGTAGACAGACTAACCTTACGGACAGTATACAGTGAGGTAGACAGACAGACTAACCTTGCAGACAGTGTACAGTGAGGTACAGACAGACTAACCTTACGGACAGTATACAGTGATGTACAGACAGACAGCAGTGACATCAGAAAGATGGCTGAGGCGTAGTAATAGTAATCATCCAGAGACCAGAGAATAACGCTGAATACTTGGAAAATATAGAAAGGGTTGAGCACCTGCAACAGCGAGAGAGAAGAAACCTGTGTAAGTGTGAGTGCAGCTGGAGATGCCAAGAGCTTACATGACCAGCAGCACCTCCTGCTGTCTGGGAGGACCTTGGACATGCAGATACTCAACCTCCTTAACAAGCAGACTGGGAACCGAAGGCACTTTTACTTCAATCTGGTTGATGCCATAGAACAGCCTCCTAAAAGGAAAAGAGAGGGATATAAAAGAAGAGAAATAGAGAGACTGACAGAGGCAGAGGGGAGAAAGGGACTTTATGGGTCGGCAAAGGAAGATGCTGTTTGATTGGTCGAAACTGCCTGTGGTGTGTGAGTATGTGTGATTGCGTGCGAGTGCCCTGTTCCCCTAGGCCACACCCCTACAATACTGTGCTGCCTAGGATATGCATCAGACTCACGGTGACCCACGCAAAGTAACACCCGTGACGCGACACACGCAGAGGCACGTGTGCCCACCTGTTCTCCTGCCTCCTGGCTGACAGCCCAAGACTGTGTAGGGAGTAGAACTCTGTGATGGGGATGCCGTGGTCCAGGGCGTCTAGACGCTGGTAACCGCGGGCCTCGGAGTTCCACATGTATGTGACGGACTGCAGGCAAAAGCGTTGTACCTGGGGAGGCAGGGTCAGGGAGATACAAAGGACAGCGCTGCCTGCTGTGATCGAACATTGAGGAAATCAGGGTGCGTGTGTGTTTCAGCTCCCCGGGAGTGTGTGTGCATGTGAGTGTGTGTGTGCCCTCGAAGACAGTACCTCCCAACAGAGTGCATGCTCCTGCAGCCCCTTGCCGCAGTCCTCTGCAATCGCCTGTTCCCCGGCCACCCCCCCAGCACCCTCTCTGGCCACTCCCATCCCCGGAAGGTCCATACGGGGAATCTGCAGAGTTTTGATCCGGACCCGGAAGTACCGCCCAAACTCATCCTAGGTGATTAAGACATTATTTATTTGCTTAGAGCAATAGATATAAAATGTTTTATTATCTTATTATCTAGGACCAGCCCCTCCCTTCACCTGCAATCCGTCACTGATTATTAATTATACACTGTTTTTTCCACTAAAATGAGGGGCCAGTTGCTTCATTAAGGCTCTCGTATTTCCCTGGTCTGTTATGCATATCTGCCCTTGGTGTTTGTATCACAGTCCAAGTCTGTGGGATCCTAAGAGTTATAATACAGCATATACCATTAATCTGTTTGCCATCTTAAATGAAGCAAGTATTATAATAAAGTCAGTCCCCCCGTCCATCCGTCCGTCCATCTTCTAACCACTTTCCCAGGCATAAGGCAGGGGACAATATGCAATTAGCTATGATAATTACATCCCTTGACAGGATGCAGTCCTGGATTTCCAGAGCACATACACAAACACATTATGAGAAATTTATAGATTAGTGATTAGCGTAACTCAAAGCCTTCTGGCTATGAGAGGATATCCGTTTGACGTGAGAAGATACAAACTCCATTCTAACTCTCACTGCCGAAAGACGTGCAGTTAGGCTAACTAAACTGCCCATAATGTATGATTGTGTGTGTATGTACCCTGTGACGGAGTGGTTTTCTGTCGTACCCCTACCCTGTGCCATTTGCATCCTGAAAGAGGCTCCCCCATGTGACCATGACCAGAATATGCAGTTAGACAATGAAGGAATGAAAAATTATAACACCACCATCCACACCAGTTTCTATTCAGCAGCACCCAGCCTAGTTTTAAGGGTCTGTCAGCACACATTAAACTGTACTAGGAAAATTTGCTGTTAATTAATTGAGCTTAATCCCAAATCACCAAAAAGGTGGAACTTTTAGTTTTTTAATGATGCCTTTTCAAGATACCAAAATCTGTACCCACAAATAACTAATGGTGCCCAAACATGCACAGACACAGAGAAAGACAGGGACAAGCAAAACACACACAGAACTTGTCAGACCGTTGCATGCAGAAAGGCACAGACACACACACACACACACACATACATACACACAGATGTGCGCGCGCACACATGCGCACACACACAGATTTTTATAAACCTGAGGTTATCTTTGTGGGGACTGAAAAATTTCCCCACAAGGTGAGAAGTAACAGGTGTTCATCACATTGTAGGGAATTCTGGCCCCCGCAATGTAATGACTACAAAAGTGCTGCTCCCAGGACACTCACAGTAGTACGTAGCAGTAGCACAGATGCCTGGGGGAGAGGGGCAGGCACACAAGCCCAACGGACGCTCCACTGGGGGACCCAGAGCAGCAGCAGGGCCAGGAGGCCCCCCGACAGCACACATCCCAGGACGAGCAGACAGATCCTCCAGGGACTGGGGACAAAGCCACGCACCTCCTGTACAGGGGGAGAAGATCAGTACCATAGAGCGTACAGCTCAGGGTCAGAGACATCCTGCACAGATCAGTACCATAGAGTGTAAAGCTCAGGGCCAGAGACATCCTGCACAGATCAGTACCATAGAGTGTAAAGCTCAGGGCCAGAGACATCCTGCACAGATCAGTACCATAGAGTGTAAAGCTCAGGGCCAGAGACATCCTGCACAGATCAGTACGATAGAGTATACAGCAAAGGGCCAGAGACATCCTGCACAGATCAGTACCATAGAGTGTAAAGCTCAGGGCCAGAGACATCCTGCACAGATCAGT
>JAODKC010000002.1:26521882-26534649 GCA_026777985.1 Mormyrops attenuatus
GAGTGTAAAGCTCAGGGCCAGAGACATCCCGCACAGATCAGTACCATAGAGTGTAAAGCTCAGGGCCAGAGACATCCCGCACAGATCAGTACCATAGAGTGTAAAGCTCAGGGCCAGAGACATCCTGCACAGATCAGTACCATAGAGTATACAGCAAAGGGCCAGAGACAGTGGGTGTGGACAAAATTGCATATCTGTTAACTATGTAATAAGTGAAATATAGTATGCAAAGTGAGCAGTATCTTGGAATCCTCAGTATAGACGAGACAGTAATAACAGTACCCAGTTCACGTACTATATTCAGCAAAAATTCCAAAATGTGCAGGTGATGGACGCTACGCTATTCATACATTTTATTATCTTTCATTATTACTATTTGAGGGTTATGGTTTGTAGCTATTATTGTTAGTTAATAGATTACTAACAAATGGATATAAAAATGGGGGTGGAAAAGGATTTGGATGATTGTGAAGAGAAATTAGGACAGATGACATGACGGAAGAAGGATGGAGAGTGAGCGTGGTGCTCACCATCTCCTCTTCCTCCCCACGGTTCACCAGCTGGAAGCCCACCTTCTCCATCTCCCTCCACCGCTCCTTCTCCATTCTCTCCACCTCTCTTTGCGGTGCACCTCCCTCCTATTCCAGCTCCACAGCCCTTGGGGAAACAGGAGGTGGTGTCACTCAAGGGCGCTTTGTGCACGTGTCCACTGACCCAGAGCGACCTAGACCGTCATGAGAAAACTGCTCCTTCAGTACCGCTGACCCTGGCACCCTGCGAAGAAAACGATCTTCTGGCAGAAGAACATTCTAGTAAGATAAAGGTGAAGTAGCATCTGAATGAGCCTCACACAGACACTACAAAGTATGGAGACCTTCATCATATCATTGATGTTGGATTTAGGCTCTGTAGTGCAACCTTAATGACATTTTCAGAGCATAGGGTTAATTCGAATGAATATGTAAATTCAAGGTAGAGTTGTGTAGTAATGTGATGCTAAATTGATGCTGATATAAACACTACGGGAATCAAAATGAGAATCAGTCAAAGTCACTTTGTTTTCATTATTCTGATTATTTTTGTTATTATTTGTTGTTAATTTTGTACATTGTTGTGTACCTGGAATATGCCTCAAGGTAAAGCTATAATAACAACAGCATATTGTTATGCTATTAGATGGTGGTGCGTCTGACCGCTGAGAGGAAACTAAAACTAAAAGAGAGGAAAACAGGATGAAGAGGCACAGAGACTTACCACGGTGCGCGCTACAATGTCAGCTGAACGGGCCTGGATCCACAGTCCAAACCCTGCTAGGATGGGTCAGTCTGAGCAGCAGCTGCAGAGAGAGGCAGACGGACACATGGGTTCAGGGCTTAAACGTAAAACATACAGCACAGGGGAGCCGCTCTGACACGCCGCAGAATCACCGGATAGATTTCCAGAAACCGCTTTGAAGGCAACTATGACGGATCAAGTGGTTTTAACATTTGGCATAAACATCACAGAGTCTGATACTGGAGGTCTTGTACATTATCTATTGTCGTTGTTCATGTACAACAAGACTATAGAGTAGAATAGAATGTCCATCGTAGTACACATTTGACCTGATTTCCTGATGTTTGATATTATGTGACCTAACAGCGAACTCTCCTCTCCTCCATTGTACATTTATTCTTTCTCTCTCTCTACTATTCGGTTTCCTGCAACAATGGCATTCATGGTATTCCTCAGAACACACATGACAATGAATAACTTGAAACTTGCCCGGCACAATGCTGACGCAAGAGGTGTGAGTGGCTAATGACTGGTTCCTCTTATGATCTCGTCTATATGCTTTGTCACCTGACACTGTGAGGTCATCAAGATTTGTGGGGGACAGGGGTAATGTTTTGAAATAGCCTGTCTGTGCATCTAACAAGCCAGAAAAAGACAGCGATATCAGCGAGGAGACTGTCAATGTTGATTAGACCAGTATTTCCCAATTTGGTCCTCAGGGGCGACAGCCGGTCCCTGTTTTTCCTCCCTCCCAGCAATCTATACAAGGGAGTATACAAGAGCGGGGCGACATTGGCACTGGCCCCAGCTGAAAGTTGATTGGCTCCCAGAGTTCTCCTTTCCCTGTCACATACCAATTTCAAACATATCATTGGCTAATGATAAGGCTGACCCATCTGTATGAATTATGGCCCCTCTTATGCCCGTCCACCATAAAAAATCCAAAATCGCCCCTGAATCTACAGCTCTATGGACTTCAGTCTAATAACAGTGTAGACTCTGCACGCTCACTGACATTAGCAGAGCATATATGGTGCAGGCCATTTCAGCCTGTTTATGTGCGGTGATGTGTCTGTGCCAGAGTTATGTGTCCTGGGATGGGAATGACGGAGCGTTTGAGTGACACAGAGCACCGAGTTGGGTTAAGCAGGTGCCCATGGGAGGATCACAGGAAGTGAGACGTCACACAGACAAACAGGCCCGTTACCGCTGACCAGGGTTCAGACATACTGGAGAGTTTGCAGCAGACGCCAGATGCTGAGACACTGGAACCCGCATTGACTGTCGGGGGCATTGCTGAGTTCAGCTGGACAGCTCAGCAATCTTAAATCACACAGCCTGGCCACAAGGGGCCTTCCGAAACCAGCTGTCCTGGACGATGGCTGCCCCGAAGACCCACATCCTGTCCTGTCGCTCTGCATTATCCTCATCAACCAGCACGATGATTACATGCCAGTAGGCGTTGACCGATTTAAGAGGACGAATCAAACCGCATGAGGTCACACACTCCCCCAGGCTGTTCCCACAATGCACCTGTGTGTGTTAAAATGTATGCGTCTACAAGGACAAAAGTGGGTTTCTTATATGTTTTAAGCACCGCAACCAACCTCTGGCCCCATTATCTGCCTGTGAACACTGGTAGAGGGCGAGCTAGTTGCTAAGCTAACTATGGTGTCACAATAAAAAGACCACATAGATCACTTCTCAGCCAATCATGCACACATACAAACACGCATCACATTCTCCCTGGAAAGCACATTTTCCCTATTCCATTAGTACTGGCCTTCTACCAATTACACACTAATCACCACATCTCACTTTTCCCCTCTTAAGAGCTAATTCAACAAGGGCAGAGGTCATAAAGCTCCCTACAGAAAACACAAATCAGCGATCTGAGTGACCAAAACGTGACCAGATTTCATGGGTTTTGCGACATGATGAAAATGTCACCTTAGGTCTGCCTAAATACTCCAGGGTCAAACTTCACAGCTTGGGGATTCTGTGGGTTGCACTGTTTCACACTGACAAATACGAGTTGTGAATTAAATAACATTGATAACCTGACCAACGTTACGCGACTAACATCATTCTTAATTAGGCCTATATGTAGTATTTTCCGTATATATGGGAAGTAACAAACACACGTAAATAAGAAATAACGAACATATGAATTCTTCAAGTGTTAAATCAAACTTTTATAATGTTATAGGCCAAATTACGAAAAAGTCAGTCATTAAAATGTAATATTATTATAATAATCCGGTATGCCAATAATTAGGCTACAATATTAATAGAAAACACACGCTTATCTATTAGGAATTTGTTGATTGATTATTTAATCCCGTTTTATTTTTTAAATTTTTTTTTTTAATCTTATTTTCATTATAAATTATGAGTTCAGTTAAGAAGTAAAAAAATACCGCGAGTAAACTGAACGCTTTTTAGGGTATGCAACACATATGTTGACACAGCAGGTTATAATACATGTACATTGCAGTAGAATTAACCCCCTTTGACGCCATGTTTTATTTGTAATCGTGAATAAACCGCATAAATTGTGACGCTGCATTAATATAGCCCACTAAGGTACCCGTCTTGCATGCAAGATGCCGATATATTTACCCGGGTCTGGGTCAACATATCATCTCCTCTTTCGTGGGCTCTTAGTAGATATATCCTGGTATGAAAAAGAACTGGTTCACTGGGCTGCAAATGCTTCGAAGCAATTGTTTTTTGTGCTTTATTTGCTTTCCACTCCGGTGTGGAGCAGGTGCCGCTTCTCCACGCGTTTCTGCGTTGCTCTCCTGAATCACGGAGGACCGCCGCTAGAAATGCGCGGATGACAGCTGACAGCGGAAGCGCCGGGCTCCCAGGCCCTGTTGCATCGCTGGAGTTGTAGTTTTCCCGTCACATTTAGCACAGAATAGTCGTGAGGAAAATGTAGTTCGGGGCTTCTGAGTATCTGCATGCATCAGCCGGTCCAGGCAGGCGGCGCTGCGTGATGCAAGTGGCCACAGCAAAACCTGGTCAGGTCGGCGTAATGCGGCACTACAGGAGCCGACTGTAGTGCAATAACTGCCTTATTAGATCTCCGATCATATCCTTGCATTAGCTGGCACAGCTCCATCTAATATATCTCCACAAATATCCTGTAACATTTCTCCCTCTTCTGAAATCGCTGTGAAACAAAATCACGCGCCAAATCGCCTTACTTGTGTTTCTTTGGACCGCGGGATGAAACTAGCATGATCGCGTAGAGAACACATCAACTGTGCGGCATGTAATGAAATTATAGTGTGTGCTGGTGGTGTATTGATTACATGTGCAACATTTCTTAATGGCCTACTGTGTCATAACAAAAATTCCTTACACACATCGGCAGCGCAGCATGAAAATGCAAACAGTGGTGTATGTAGATCTGGGGCGGTGATCCGCGAAGCAGGATTTCTCAGTTAGCTGGGTTAACTTCAGCTAGAAGTCATGATTGTCCAATAGTAATGCTCCTTACCTAAACTCTTATGTTAGCGAACAATGAAATCCTGTTTCCTGGAACAACCCCCTGGAGAAATCACCGTTTCATAATGCATTTGCTGGGACCAGAAGGAGGACAGGAAAGAACGTTTAGTAAAAGTTATTTATTAAACCCTATTTTTCCTTTTGCAATTTGTACAGTCACAAACAATTAATACTTTGTACCCCATTTTAGAAAAGGATGTTTTTAAAATACTAATGTCCTAGAAAAGAATTAAAAACACCCTCTGATGTAACAGTCTCGGAGAATCTTTAAGCCCTATTCACAATAAAACAAAACTGAATGAACAGATGGCTGGAGCTGCTTTTAAATCAAGTATGATGGCCCTGCTGTACTGGACTCGTACCACTAAAGTTAATTATCTTGGTGTGCATGTTTTTTGTAAGGAAAACTGTTATGGTGTTCAAGATAGTCTCCACAAAACTCCCTGGGTCTTGACTAACACAGTCAGGGGTCTGCAGGTCCCTCGATAATGCAACAGTCTTCGCCTCATGTACATATCAACTCAGGCTGATTCCCGATCCCGTTAAGGGACCGGACTGTTCTAGTGGAAGCTAACCTCAGAGGAGTGAGTCCATCCAAAACCTCAGGCAAATGAGCCAACATGTTAAGACCATGAAAACACAATATTTGCGCTCACCCCTTTAATATCTGTATTCAGGGGGGAAAAAAACAGCTTTGGCACAATGTAATCAATCACTGTCTGGCACAGTGTATTATTACACATTCAGTTTCCCAGGCAGGTGGTTAAAAAAGCAAAAACAAACCATGTCACAGATTTATGGAATTGTAGACAAAATTTTGAATATCCCCAGTAAAGACTCAGCTGACTGGAATCTCGATGGTTCCACAGCATGTTAAGATTTTAAATAAATGTGAAATTAAAATCTGGTGCAAATAACAGGGGCCTCTTCGAGGGCAGAGAGACTTCTCTTCGGGTCGCTAAAGTCAGGTTGGTGAAAATACAGTGACTATAGTGGGAGGCAAAAAAAAAACATTGGGGTCCTTCTGGGCCTCGATTAGTGTCCCAACATGTGCCTCAGTAACGAAAAAACAGCCCTTCCTTTTAAGTTTAATTGATACCTAAAAAGGTGCAGTAAAATAGCTAGTATGCAAAACCAAAGACCTCAACATGCAATAAAAGCTTAAAAGTCACCAACAAAACCTAAACCAGACTCCTTCTCTCCTAGCAGACGGAGACCAATAAATTAGCCAAAAAAGCAGCTTGAATTTTTACACTGCAAAGAATTCTTATCATCATCATCATCATCACCACCACCTGCGTTAATCATCATTAAAAGTTATCAAAGATGCTTCATATTTTATTCTGTATGATTAGAACTGAACGCTTCCTTCGAGATACATCGTTTGTGTGTTAGTGTGTTACAGACTTCTGCGCTTGTGTACTCATGTATTACGCGGAGTTTAATACTCCCCCCCGTGCTGGTGTGTGTGTGTTTTATGGTATGCATCAGGGGTGTCGCTGGGGCTGTTTTAGGAGGGCTTTAACCCCCCCCTAAAATGTTCTTCAGTCTCCTCCAAATAAATGCACACTATTTTATTTGTGTGTCCTCTTTCATTTTCATTAAAATGGAACCCCTGCCTTTCGTTAAGACTTTCCATAAATCTCTAGTGATGCTCCTGGTATGCATTTTTGCATGTGAACATGCACATTTGATAATGTGATTACATGTGTACCTCTATGTGTGTGTGTGTGTGTGTATGTGTGTGGGTAGGATACAGAGGGGTACCCCACTGCAAGGGTCTTGGTGCTCTAGGCTGCCAGTCAGACGGCTCCCCTCCCCCACCCTCCATGGTCATCCACACTTCCCACCTCCTGCTCTTGCTGTCCATCCTCCATTCATCTCCTTTCTTGTTTATTTCTCCCTCTGTAGCTCACTGCATCTCGGCTGACTTGGTGTTTCAGTTTCCCATGATCCTCTAGAAGACTAACCAATCGGGAAATCAGCTGGACGCATTGTCGACATTACTGGAAGGTACTCTCTCTCTCCCTCCTTCTCCCCGGGGTCTAGGGGCCAAAGGCTTCCCTCGCTCTCCTGCCCTCACGGCTCCCTCAGTCTCGCTCCTGAAGGGCCCGGAGGATATAGTTCTCCCTCTCCAGCTGCGCGTTGCGTTCCGTCAGCTCCTTGATCTGCTCCCTCAGCACCTCCACCTCCTCCCGCACAGCCATCATCAGGTGGGTCTTCACCAGGTCCTGCAGCAACAAATGGCGTGGGCTTTAGAGATGCTTACGTTAAAGCCACACCCTCATGTCAGACAAGCTACGCCCACACCCGTGCCAGTCCCTAATCATGTCAGGTGTTCTCAAACTGACCCTGGGTGGCCATAGTGCATGCTGGGAATTGTTAAGGACGGTTAGATGATAACCTTTTTTAAAATTGTTTATAAACAAGCTACGGATCCTTTAAAAGAGTATAATATATATGGCTGTGCAAATTGAAGATATTTCCCATTTGTGAACTTCAAATAATTTTAAATCTTGCTCAGTTTAATTCAAATAAATCAATAATTTAGTACCATTGCTCAGAGACTAATATGATAAATATATGATAAGAATTGACAGTACTGAACTATGACTGGTTCTATTTATGGTAAAAAACATAATCATTAAAAGCTTGTCTTGCAAACACAAACATACCTCCAAATATCCTCAGGTTACAGTATTTTCACTATCAGTGTGGTGCAGGAAGCCTAATATTTGTGTTGTACAATACGATAAGTCAAATGAAAGTACGATAAGTCAAATAAAAGGATCACTGACCTACATGGATAGCTGTTCCCTGGGACCGGGTTCAAGAGTCACTGACCTACATGGATAGCTGGTCCCCGGGACCAAGTTTGAGAGTCACTGACCTACATGAACAGCTGTTCCCTTGGAAGGAGTTTGAGAGTCTTGTCCTACATGGATAGCTGTTGCCTGGGACAAGGTTTGAGGGTTACTAACCTACATGCACAGCTATTCCCCTGGACTGAGTTTGAGAGTCACTGACCTACATGCACAGCTGTTCCCTGGGAAAGGGTTTGAGAGTCACTGACCTATTTGCAGAATGCTCTGATGATCATTGTCTCAGGAGACATTCAGAATAAACTGATAAACAGCACTGTCCAAGACAAGCTTCATGCAAGTCCCACTACAAACACCAAGACGTGTAAATGTCCCCGCTGTAAACATTCATGTGAAATGACACCCCTGCCTGTGCAGGGTCTGCCGTTTTCTCAGCTTTAGTGTGAAGACTGCGATATTTCACACATTTGTCTTAATAACTATCTTTAAGAGATGTAAGGGATGATGTCAGCAGTTTCTACATTACTCAGCATGGTCTGTGCATACAGACGCAGTGTGGTGTAAATAGCACTCTGAGCATACAGAGACAGCGTGTATAAACATGGTTAGCATGTAGGTATCATGTTTATAAACACTCGGAGAAGACAGACACAGTGAGTATATATACAGAGCTACTGAGTATATATGAGCACATATACCAATATCTAGGTCTATATGCTGAAATTGTTTATATACATTACATACCAAAGCGCATCACTGGTGTACAAGAGTGATAAATATAAGAATAAACTGTACATACAGACACTCACAGTCGCTGTCTTACCATGGCTTGTTCAATCTTGTTGTCGATTGCAATCATGCTGTTGCTAGAGCCGCTGAAACACACAAGACACGGAGGGGGGGCAGAGGGAGGTTTACGACCAAACACACACAAATAATGTAACAATTACAGCATGCAAAAAAATTATGACATCCGACATACGCTGTGGTTTATTAGCCAACATGAAACACGTATACAAAAATGAGCCATACTCCTGGAATATTTGTGCAATACACCATGTGCATCACCTCTCCTCGAATAACCCATCCAGGGTACTCGTTTCCAGTTAATAGTGGAACCTAGCCCTGCCTGTAGAATCCAGTCCCGTGAATCACAGGACGCAGTGAGCACAGCAGGACCAAGCTAACAGCATAACTCCAAATACAACCAAGTAATGCATAACCTGTTCCAGTACTTCAGTGAAGGGGTGGAGACATGCCGCCCCCCACCAAACCCTCTGCCAGCATCACTCACACTCTTACACGTACATCACCTGTAATGCACCAGTGTCAGGCTACCACCATAGTGTGTTTCACGCTAATTTGGTATTTTCCTGACAACGGCATGCATAATTCACAGACACAGGTCAAAATTACTTCATCTGGGCCCCTCCCACCTGACCCTCTCCTGCCCAGACCTTCCCCCACTTCCCCAGTTGTCCTCCTGAGACAGCAGGCCTGACAACATGGAAATAAGTCTCCATGATTGCCAGAGTGACAACACAAGCAACTGACAGTGTGTGGCTGGCCCCAGGCAGGACCTCGCAAAGACATAGCTGGGCCCCAGAAAAACATCTACCAAATGGACCCCCCCTTGACCACACCAAGGCTACCATTATCCACTCTCACACACACACGCCCCCCCCCCCTTTCCCTTTCTTGCCCCTTGGCCCCTTGTTACCTATGAATAAACAGCAGCAGGGACAGAAAGGCCTTGTCAGAGTTCCGGGTCAAAGCCTTCTGTTCGAGTGTTGCCATTGGGCACACTAACATGGAGCATCGTGTGTTCTGCTGGCTCAATGCATTGCTGGGGGAGACAGAATCCGTAGGTCTGCTTTCAGCCATGCAAGCGCCTGCCTCGACTGGATCACATTTGGGTGCAGAAGGGGACCGGCCGACTGGGGAAAGTGGATTCTCCTTGTTGGCAGATCTGGCTGAGCCAAGGGGGTTGGTTTTGCAGGGGTGGTGGGAAACTGCTGCCTGTGGACCGTGCTTCGCGACCTGACCGTCCCAGCACTCATTCATGCCATCTGCTCCTTCGTGTCTCTGTGGTCCTTGGTTGATGCCACTAGTTGCCCCACTCACACTGTTCTTGTTAGGGCCTGGAGCTTGAGTACCTCCGCCGTTGTCGGCCTGGACCAGCCTCTGAGGATCGGAGCTACATTGTGATGAATCAACACTGCTCAGTGTAGATGCAGTGCTGTAGGCTCCCTGTGGTGCGATATTGATACTGCCATAGACTTTAGTTGTGTTGGGTGGGTCTGCATCTACAATGTCTTGAACACCTGTGATCTTGACCTTTTCTGCCACCACCAATTCTCCAGCAGGCAGAGTTGGACATGCTAATGGGTTGAGAGACTTCGGAAAATTGAGTTTGGTAGGAGTTTGACTGCCAGCTATTTTGGGGTTAGAGTTTTGAAAGAATCCTTGAACATTTGCAGAAGCAGAAGAACTCATGTCAGAATCAGAACCACACAGAGTCTGTGTCTTTACATGTGGGGGTGGATCGTTTTGAACAGTTGCATGACATTGTACTTGCATGTGATTCAGCCTAGGAGTGACTGCGTACCTATGAGGAGGCTGAAGGGTATCTGGTTCTATGGGTCCAGCACATAGGTTAGCCATAGGATAGCCTCTCCCAGCAATCAAGTTTGACTGGTGAGCTGGGGGGGGTTGATGCAACAGTGAATCCAGAGGCTTGGGAGCCGAGGTACAGATTCCCTTCCGGAGGACATGACTGGCAGTTCCCAGCTGGTTCTCCAGTCGGCACAATCCCATTGGCCCGGAATGAGGGCTGGTCCTAGAAGGGGGGATAGCCGTGAGTCTGGATGGACTTGCAGTCCTGCAGGAGTGGCCTGAGGTTAGCAGAGCTGGTTCTCTTCTTGTTTGAGAAAACTCAGCAGTACGATGAACACGGGGCCCTGATTGACGGGAAACACCATGAGAGCCTGCTGGCAGCCGAGCCGAGGAATTTGTAAGGCAGCACTGTTCCACGTTATCGGGGAAATCAGAGCCACCTTGTTCCCAGTACGCGATCTTGGCACACCTCTGCCGGCCATTGCGGCGGACTTCCACATGACTGCTTGGCCATGAATCTCGGATTTTGCTTCGGGGCTGGCCCTCCTTCTTTTTCTCTCGATTGCTTGATTTCTCACTAGCCAGATGGAGTGAAGGAGAAGAGGGGTGTCGAGAGCAGGGGGAACTAGATGGTGCAGGCTGCACCCCCAGGGTGCCCCCAAGAGAAGACTGGTCAGGGTGGGAGGAGCAGAGGGCCAGAGATGGGAGTCGGATGGCAGAGGGAGAGTGGGAAGAGCCTGCTGCTCGTTTGAGGGTGGGGGAGGAAGGGGCAGAGGACGAGCTGGAGAGAGGTGAGGAAGAAGGTTTCATAAGAAGATGTCCAGTGGAGATACAACGGGTCAAAGTTGAATCAAGCTCATACTTAGGACTGTTGTGGTCTTTATGGGCAAGGGAAGAAGAGGAACAGATGGATGGGGTCTGAGCCTGCCGGCGTGATTCAAATGTCGAGATGATCTTTTTCACACTCACGAACATGCCTGCAAAGTGTTTCTCAAACGGATGTTCGCTGAGGAAGTTGCAGGCTACACTTCTCCTTCTCTTATCAGGATGATCAGCTTACACAAGGTCCTCTTTGAAATCTACCACTGTATATAGCCATAGTAACACAATCAGACTTTTATCCATTTTGTCACTAATAGCCAAAAATACTAACAGCTACAGCAGCTACCCTAAAACAATGAAATCTATGAATTTCAAACAATATTACCATATATTAATGGAATATTTGACTATCACACTAAGACATACTAATCATAATTTTATATTAAATATCTACTTTTTATATTGAGTATCAAGCCCCACCCTGATAAACCTGTTTACTCTGTACAGCAGAGGCATTTTTCATGGGGGATGACGCAAAGATTCTCCAAATGGCAATTTCACAAAGTAAATGTTGAATCACCACAGCTCACCTTGCTGGCAGTTTATTATATATCAATTTTTGTTTGATTATTTATTTGTCATTTCTTTAGCACTAGCCACAGAACTCATAAGACAAAGAGTACCGATCCAGAATTAGAGCAAGTGAACGAATCACATCAAGTACAACAAACAGAAAGGGGTAGAGAGAGAAAGAGAAAATAGTGGGAGGGTAAAAATCACAGGCCCTTTGGGTTACTGATGCTCTGCTATCTGCTAGCTCCTTGTGTGGGCGGAGATCCAAACAGCAGCGACAGTTCTGGTCCAGTTTTATTGGTCTTTAATCCAGTGTATGAGGAAGTCAATCCGTACGGAAACACTCACGGCCCGGAACGTTATGATCTGTGCGGCATTAATGTCTTCAGCGCATGTTTACAGTCGTGAGCTCATGCGCTATGTGCCTTCCAGACAGCATGCAGGTCATTCCGGTTCAAGCCGCCTGGTCCATATAAACGGGTTTCAGTCACAAGGACAACGCCGGGTCACCTGGGCTCGATCCCACAGAAGCACCACTGAGGCCAAACTGTACAAAGTATCTGCAGAGGAGCCGTAATGAAGACTGAAATGGTCATCCAGTCCCCAAAACAATTCGGCACTGACTGACGCAACGCTGCAATACTGAAGGGGTTTGAATATTGAGGGTCACTCTCGGACACGGCGCAAAGGAATAATCGGAACTGGCAGGATGAAAACGATCCGTTACCGATACGATCCAACCGCAGTGCTGTAATCCAGCCGGTCTTCTCACCAGAATCTTCACTCCGTTGAGAAATTAGCCACACGTGTTGCTGCATCAATCTCCAACAACTCGGTGTCCCCCCCCCATCTCTGTATTCCACTCTGTCAGTGGAGACACAGCCATACACCCCCCCACCCCATCAGGGCAGAACAGGGGCCCTGTTTTCTGATAGGTCGACGCCAACTAGCCAAGTCCCACTCGCTGGCTCGGACAATAGGAGGCCTGACGACATTCCCAACCCACGCGCTGCCCCCAGTGCCCAGGGAACAGACCCTCTCTTAGCACCGGGGGGGGGGGGGCGCCGGGGGCGCGGGGGGCGGGGGGGGGGGGGGGGGGGGGGGGGGGGGGGGGGGGGGGGGGGGGGGGGGGGGGGGGGGGGG
>JAODKC010000002.1:26537457-26562938 GCA_026777985.1 Mormyrops attenuatus
AGTGTCTCTATCCCACAACTCATGCGTCTGTAGCGTCAGAAAGCCGCAATGGGGGGGGGGGGGGTATAGAAAAGAGCAAGATGTGTTGGATTTTATTTCTACATGCTGGCGTGGCTGCGACTGGCGGCTGCAGCCGTGTCACAAGGTCAACTGGGGGGCAGCAGAAAAAGACAGAGAGAGAGAGGGAGCACACACTGTGGAGGGGAAAACAGGAGGAAGGAATGAAAAACGAGTGAAGGCTGATGGGATGGGGAGGACGATGAGACAAAGTAGAGGGGAGGATATTAGGAGGACCGTTAAAGGTGTGGATGGGTAAGAAGAAGAGTGGCTGAAAGGGAAAAAAAGGTTAAGAGGAGGAGGAAAAAGGAGAAGGGGAGATGGGGAATAGCAGGAAAGAGGGAACAGAGAAAGAAAAAGAGGGAATGAGGTTCCCATAAAAGGAAGAGATGGGAAAGAAGGAAAGCTGGGAGGAGATGGATGAGCGAGGGAACGGGTGGAGGGGGTGGTGAGGCGCACTTGGCATTGTTGTGGTATTTATGTCCCGGCTGCGACAGTGCACACAGAGCTGTGAGGCCTGGGCACTTTGAAGCCGCCAGCATCCCAAAGGGGGCTGCGGCTTCCCCGCCGGCTTTAAAAATACCGCAGCAATTACGGCATGGCAGGGAACCAAGAATCATGGGAAGGGGACACAGCGGTACTGAGGAGCCTAGGCGACAGAGAGGGCGTCACTGCATCGCCAATGAAACGCCTGCCCCGCCCCCCCCCGCCCATTTTCTGGTAGTAATTTAAACAAGTTTTTCCTCTGCAAAAGTATTTTGCCTGGTCCCCCCTCCACAGGTCTATAAAAAATATGACACTCAAGAGACAGTTTCTCAAAAAAATCTCCAGGGCCAGATGAGAAACGACACCACAGGCAGTAGCAGCTGGCAGGCGGGGTACGGGCCATCGCGTAACCGCTCCATCGCGCCGGGCATCGCCGTCCTGCTACTGAGAAGCAGCTGCCAAAGCCGGTGTTTGTCTGGTTATCCTTTTCACACACCGATGCTGACTTTGAGCATTTCACACAGCACTGCTATCGCGCTACCATACTAATCAGGTCCAGAGACCCACCCTTGGCTGATTGAACACAGGCTCGTATTTACAGCCCCCCCCGAACTAGTGTGAATCCACTTAGCAGAGCCACAGGAAGGGTATTCTACCTGTCGTCGCTGAGGTCGAAGGCCCCGCCAACCCCAAACACAGACTGCGCCAAGCTGAGTGCAGAGGGGGTGGGCATGGGGTTGGCGCTCTGTTGGAAGGCGCCATCTCGCGACGAGGAGGGGCCAGGGGAGCTGGGCTGTGAGAGGGTCTCTCGAAATAGAGGCTGAGGGAATACAGAGTTTGCAATTAGTGCCAGGGCACTCTTCAACAGGCTGAGAAAATGATCCCCCCCAACCCTCAACATGAGCCTCGGATGACATTTCATCAATGTTTGGAAGCCATTAGTGCATACTGCTTATGATACAATACTCCCCCAATGGAGGCACCCACCTTCCCTCCCGCGTCCATGTCCAGCCGCAGAGGGGCGGGGGCATGCCGGTAACGTGGTGGGGAGAACACTTGGGGCTCTGGTGACTGAGAGGTGGGGGAAGAGAGGGAGGACCGCAGCGAGCCTGTGTTCACCAGCCTGACGCTGAAGCGCTCCTTGCGAGAGGGGGAGGGCGAGGAGGACGAAGGGGACGGTGGCCCACTGGACGAGGGGCGGGGCTTGGCCAGGAGCTCGTCAGCCCCACCCCCCAGGTGTGGCGCACGCAGGTGGGTGGTGCCCTGCGAGTGCACCAGGTGACCGGCACGGAGGGCACGCACATGCCCCAAGGGCTTCAGCAAAGCCCCACCCCCGGGCCCCTCTGCCCCGCCCAGCCCCACAGTCTCCAGCGACTCCAGCGAGTGGGCATGGCGCATGCTGTCCATGACGCGCCTCAAGCCGCGCTCCTCCCCACCCTCCCGCTCCAGGAAGTCCACACAGGTCCAGCGGCCGCGACGGTATGGTTCTCCAAGGCCGTGGCCAAGCCTGACCACACGGAACCGGGACGCCTGCGGGGACTGGGCCCCCACACTGTCCTGGGACACCATCTGCCGGCGCACAGCCGCGGGGGTGCTGGGCTGGCTGCAGCTGGTGAGTGGCTGCACCATCCTGATCACGTCCAGCAGGGTGGGGCCATTGGGGGCAGAACCTTTCCCCCGGACCACTTCATCCCCGCCCAGGCTGCCAGACCTGGCTGGAAGCTTGTGGTCCCCAGCATCATCGGGCCGTGTGATCCTGTCGGTCCCAGTCCCGCCCTTTGGCCCACCAGCCGCCTCCTTTCCCATGGACGCTGGTGGGGGCGAGGCCTCGCCGGATGCCTGGCCATATTCCAAGGTGACGCTGGTGATCTGGAAGCCACTCTTCTTCTTGCCGCCACTCATGTTTCCCAGCCCATAAGGCACACACGTTTTTCTTGTCTGTTAAGCTCGCGCTCACATTCTTAAAGCAGCGGCATACCTCTTATGCTCAGTGAGGTCCCATCTCCCAAATGGCAGGTAAACACAAAGTCAGAAACAAACAAACTACTGCTGGGAGTCCGATAAAATATACAATGTGTATCGGCTTCTACTTCAATTTTTAATATTACTCAAAACGGAATAGAGTGCCCGTGAGAGGTGCCTCGTACAACTTCTAAAAACTTCATAACACGAATTGGGTTTACTTCACCATTGTGTTCAAGAAAAACTGTCAAACTTTATTTAAAATCTACACGGATTACAAACACGTCTGCAAAACAAATATCAAGCCCTTTAAACATACGCTTAGTTAAATACGAGAAACTGGACTGTGTCCAGGCTCCTCCTCTAAAAACGTGGTAGGAACCTGCCAAGCTATTACGCAATAGTATGTCTGATTAAGGGTCTGTGCATTTGCACCAACACATCGCCTGGTATTTATAGATGTCACGTACGGCAACTTTAGATACCAGTTTAAAGTCGGAAGTCTGATTTAATCGAACGTGAAACCACTGAGTTAGAAAGTGCAACTCCAAACCGTATAATACGGTGTAAATTTTACGCACAGGCAAACCGCCAGAAACAATCTATTTTGTTCTTCAATAATAATAATAAGCGATATGACCTCTTATGACACAGTAATTTAACCTGGTGAATAGTAAACAAAGTCGATTTTTCAAATTTCAACAACAGTTGCGTTCTTCCATTTGGAAATGACCTCTACAGTACACTGCGCACGCTTTTTGCGGTATATAGGCGCCTGGCTGGCAGCAGCGGCTCAATGCTCCATTGCCCACCGTCCTGTACTGTAAATGGAAAAAAAAACACTCGACAGCGCATGACAGGACCTGTTTGGCAAATACTGGATTTTAACTACCTGGAAATGCTCGAACACATCACTTACAGCTCCACATTTACCCTGTATTACCCAAAAACAAGCAAAAATTACTTATTTCCCCTTGTTAACGCGTACTTCCTCAGTTCGTGCCCCATCCCTGTCCCATAGGTAATTTCACTGTAAATGTAATTATAACAGGACGCAGCATAAACCAAACACACCAAGAATGTAAACACGTACTTTTTTTAAAAAAAAGTCCACAAAATATATATATATATATAGCGTATTGTACTTAAAACGGCCTCGGCATCGTTTAAAAATCATCTACGACATCTGCGTACATACTACTGTCCAACTAGCTTTTTAATTTTAAAGGAGCATAAAAGCCTTATTTAGGACTTCTGCTTACGACCGATCATTTAACTATAGCAGTATATTGCAATCATGCACAACTCTGCAGTCTAAATATACCCAACCGTCTTGAAGTTGGATACCGTGTGAAACGTGCCGAAACGTCCAACCTCTGGCCGCAGAAGATGTAAAGTGTAAGTAATTCCGCGGCTTGCACCGAAGTGGGCCTCGACTAGTGGGGCTTAGCCGAGCCAGCTAGCAGCAGGACATTTAAAGATCGTGCCTGGGAGCTGCGAGGCTCCGGGACGGGCTCGATCGCTGTCACGCCGAGGGAGACGCGTGCATCCCGCCGGGCTACCGTGAGCTTTCCAGTCGCATTAGTGTTCCACAGCTCCGCTCATCCAAGCTCCGGACAGAGCTTTAAAGGCGTGCAATTTCCAAAAAGTTGTCCACGCTGAGCTTGACGCGAACAACCGACGAGATCCCGTAGAATATTCCGCATGTGTCGCCTTGCTACTTTAGGGCTTGTCTCTAAATAGTACCTTTACCCCACACCCAATTTGCAAAAAAAAAAATGTTTCTCCCAGTTAACTATCTATACACAGCGTGCTAACTGGCATCAGGCTTGAGAAAGACGCGCTTCATGTTTCAGTTGATGCTGAGCCCGTTCCCCTAGTTTTGCTCCCTTTTCCGTCCTCGCGGGGTCGATCCCTTCTTTGCTAATATTTGTACTGCTGAAATAAGGTGGGGGGGTCACATAGACTTACATCTAACCATCTACTTGTTTATTTTACTTTAGCTAACTGATGACAATTTTCCCAAGTCCGGAAGTTCCACCCCCGGTGTTGAACGTCATACAAATCATTTTAGGATCGGCAACTCTTTTTTTTTTAACCATGCTAAACAACATAGAAGCGCGTCCTAGCTGCAGAACTCGCCCAGTAAGATTGTTTTAAGTTCTGCGGCGCCGCATTGATATGTTGTGTGATTGCCTAAGGGGGTGGTTGGATTTACACGCTTTCGCAGGATTTATCGAACGCATAGTTCTGTGGATCCTAATCTCTTAAACTGGATAATTCCGCTTTTAACTAATGCAGAAGCTCGACAGACAAGAAGAATTGTTCGGTGGCTTGTTTGACAACTGCAAAAACAGATATGGATTTAGTGTGATTAGTTTGCAAAGTTGCCTCTACATGTCAGCCCTCCGTGTGCTTGCATCCCTGCAACAGCAGGAAAAGTATATTCCGTTTACATGTACGCCAACCCTAAATATAAAAGTGTACAAAATAATACGAATGAATAAAACTTGGTAGTACTCGTACAGCAACTATGTCAAAATCAGATCAGAGTGTGTTTAGCTTTCTATACAAAAAAGTTTACTTAGATATTGATAAAACCGTCATTTTACAGAGATATAGAATTCTTGTACTTTAATGAGTAATTAAAAATTCCCGCTGGAGCTCTGCATTACTTATCTTAATGCAGGGTCGATATAATACGCCCATTATCATCATTTTGGGAATTAACGATCTAAAGACTATAGTGACATCTGTTGGCATGAGCCGAGAAGCTGTAGCAAAACTAAAGGGTTACAAGAGCTGCTGTCCATTTTGGTTTCTAAAACCAATTAACACGGAACAGTACTAAACGAATGAGTCTTGAAAAATAAACAATAGCACATCTGGTTCTCCTAGGAAAATGTTCATTTGAGCCCTCAAGCAAAGCGCATATTCAGGGTATAGGCTAAGCCAAGTTCAGTATAATTAAGTCGTGTAATATATTGTTTGATGAACCGATTAAAGTATCACAATATGAACTGAAATACAATGCTGTGATATTAATTTCCGGGGACACATATAAATCGGCTTACTTTAATGTTGTTTTTAGCTGGGCCTCACACATTCGAGGCTGATTTGCCTCTGGCTTTGGATGGGCAGTCCATGCCGTTTAGGTAATTGTGCGTCAGTGCCCTGCGATGGACGGGGGCCAGTCTATGATGCATCCTGCCCCTCTGTTACTGGGACAGGCTTTAACATAATCGGTAAATTGGAGACTATCCCATACAGCACAGGGCTGGAGTGATGCCAGGATGGGATGCTGGCACATCGCGGGGCACAAAACACAATCGTGCTCCATGGACTATTCAGAGACAGCGATTAGCCTAAATAAAAGGATTGTTGGGGGGGAATCGGATGACAGGGAGAACATGCAAACTGTACTCACACACAGCAGAGGCTCCCCAGGCCTGCAGAACCACCATGGCGCCCAGCTTTGGGTTTACAACGTTATAATACTTGCCTCGAGCTTTTAGTGAATGCCTGCTACCGGTTCAGCTTTGCTAGCCGAAGGCCACAGCATGTATTCAATTTCTTATAATCGGCATTGCCTTTATTACCAAGTGAACTAAAAAAAAAAAAAAAAACATGCCCATGTACTAAGTAAAATAAATAAGAAATGAACCTACATTCTGACTAGTTAACATGTACATGGTGAACGTTCTGTAATCAGCCTCAGAAAATTAGGCTACTTTTCAAAAATGTTCTGCGTAAAAATAAATGCATATCATTTTCTTCTCCCATGACTTGTGACTACCATTCAGCGAGGACAGAGGTGTTATATAACATACTATAGCTATTAATTTTAACTAGTAAACGTGCCGTAAGAAATAATGGAATAGATTATTTGGATGGTTGATGAAAACGCTTATAAAGCTTTTTATGTCACAAATTATCCCCCAGAACAGCAACTACCAATGGACTTTGTGAGTCATTAAAAGGATGTCAATCATTAATTTAGACTGCCGCTGTAACTTGATGTTGTGGGAGAAGGATGACTTGACAGAGTCTAGAAGAAAAGCGACATCTAGGCTAATAAATGAAGGATATGATGTAGGCTATGGTCGCTACTGTTTTTCTGATTCTTCTGTAATATGGTTTATCCGTGATCGGATACACAGTCCTCGCGTTTCTGTGGTCTATAAAGTTTCCGCGTCTTGGTTAGTGAAAGGGGCCGACGGGTCAGCCCAACCCTCGTTTGCCTGGGTCACGGGAGCAAACGGGGCGTGTGCGTGGAGTAGTATTTGGTAAGTCGATTATTCCCTAATAGTGTATGCATTTAATTTCGGGTACCCCGGATGTATTTCGCGTAATATAGTTGCTTATGTTGTAAATGAGTAATGCAAGTCCATCCATCTTCCATCTGCTTTTCCAATGCAGGGCAGTATTAATGAGTGAAAAATGCCAATAACAAATACTATGAATCATAATGTGTTGTAGCAATGGAGTTTATTTCATTTTCTGTGCTTGAACTGGAAACAGACACATTAAAATTTCACATGAACACCTATTTGAGTATGTATTAATATTATGTGTCGCTTAGCCTTTACCATAGTGCAGTGATTTAAATATTTTTTTTTGCAGTTGTAATTTATGTGTCTAGGATATTTGTGTACTTGAGGAACTGGTTTTTACAATATAATTATCTCTCTTCGCTTGTATGGTAGTAATTAACCATTGCAGTATATCTGACTGACAGCCAGTGAAAGACACTGCTAGCAGTGGCTATTGCTACAACTTAAAACGGGATGAAATTAAACCTCACGTACGAATATTCAGTTATCTTCAGGGTTAAGGTACTTTAAATACAAATTGAAATCAAGAAACATTAACTTGACTACAAACTGACCCTTAATATGTGAGTGACATGTCTTAGGAGTGTTTAGCAGTAAATGAGGTCTCGGTACTAGTTTAGAACGACTAAAATAAATTTAATGACAATTTATGGTTACTAAAATTACTGAATGTGGCACAGTGGCTCAGTGGGTAGCGGGGCTGCTTCACATCTCCGGGGTTTGTGTGTTCTGTGTGTGTGTGTGTGTGGAGTTGTGCAATGTTGAGATCCTGTGCGTACTCTGGTTTCTTCCTACTGTCCAAAGACACGTAGTTTGACTGAATGGCAGCTTTAAAACAGTAAGAGTGTATGGGCTCTGTGACGGACTGGCTTCCCGTTCAGGGTGAACCCTAGCTTTGTGTCCTATGAGATGAACCCCCCGACCCTGTCCATGATAAGTGGTTTTTAAGGTGGATATATAAAAATATTTCCACATGATTTGTAATGGGAGTCTTTAGAGTCATATTTATACATCAAATGAGGAAGGTTGTTTAATTATATTTTATTTATTTAGCGAACACCTTCATGCAGAGTGATGTGCATTTTGAGAGAGCAGGGTCGGCCAGTCCCTGGAGCAACTGGGAATTAAGGGCCTTGCAAAAGGTCACAAAGGTGAAATCATTCTGCCGCCTTGGGGATTTGAACCAGTCACCTTCAGTTACAGGCACTGCGTCTGAGCCACGAGCCAAACACCACCCTCACTGGCGTTTCCCTTTTTCCATCAACCCTCATCGCTGGTCGGATACCGCCTGCCATGGAGAGGAATGAGGTACAGGAAGGGGGGTGGGGGGGATTCGAGCCCATACAGGCTGTGCGGCGTTTCGGAGCCAGTCCCCCCAGGTCCCCCCCAGCACCGAAACCATGGCCTCTTAGAAGCTGGGGTCCTGAAAGATAAGTCAGGATCAGGATGCACCCTGACCTTGGTGATCCAAAGCAGCCTTCGGGAATGTGTGGCTCCTTTGCCGCACAGCCCAGGGGCTAAACAGCAAAAAATGACTTTTCAGTGAAAGCTAAGTACCGAGTCTAATATTTACCACCATTTGAGCCAGTTCTCTAAGACTAAGTGGCTCCTTATCGCTCGCTTCATTACAGCTCGCCATGAAGTTACTGCTCTCTTACTGTATTTGTACCAAACAAACTAGCACACAAATAGCTGTATATTTGGTTGAACTAATTAAATTGCTTAAGCAGTTGCAGTATCTAAGCAACCTTTAATTTTACCCCTTAATATATGTGGACATTTTATTTTGAAGCTGTAGTTAAATACTTAAACAGTTGTAGGACCTAACCTTTCAGGTTTTATGTCTGTGTCCTTTTACCACTACGCCACCTGCTGTCTGAACATAAGTTAGTAACACGAGTGTATTTCTAATTCTGAAAGCCTTCTTGCCTCGCTGCCTTGTGCCCGGTTTTTTTCTGCAGTTGTCTCCAGATATGAATCAGAGCCATACTGGACCCATGGAGCTTACTGGCCACCCCCCACAGCTGAACTTGCCGAAGAAGGACCTGGAGGAGAATCCCAAGAGATCCCCTGTCTCTCCAGCGTCTCCCCAGCAAAATGGCCTCTCTCCAGATGACACTCCCACAAGATCGATGGGTACATTGTTTCTGTTTGGTTACATTGTTGCTTTATGGCCCATGTGTAACACTCAGTACTTCAACATAGATCTTTCTGCTCCAAAATGAGCTTGGGAAAGGGTACGCAGCGATTCCCAGCCATATGAAGACAAGTTACAGTCTTTAGTCATGATACAAGGCAGCTAAGTGGGATGATCGAAAACTTAAGACCAAAGGAGACTCTGATATGAATGACTACACCTAGATAATGGTTTTCTTCACAAAAGGAGATGGCAGGTTTTGAACTTTAAAGTCGTATATTTTTACTTAAGTATAATTATGTAATCTTTTACAATTGTTTATTGCTTAAGGCTTTTTTGTAAGCCACAAATTTTACTTAATTTATGAATAATAATAATAATATGGATCCAGCTGTTTCACTGCTTGGACCTCTAATAATAGTAATAATAATAAAGATAATAATAATAATAAGTATTATAATTGTTGTTATTGTCTGGCAACATACTGTGTGTCGCTGGAAAAGGCCAGGGGTCAGAGTGACACACTGGCATTGACATCAGATGGGTCACAGCCAGGACTCTGGTGCTGAGGACCTGCTTCTGTCTGTACTCCGCTGTCCCCCGCAGTGTCCCTCTCCCTGGGGAGTCCCCAGCTGCTGGCAGAGCTGCAGCAAAGGGTCACCCGCCACGTCCCACCGGAGGAGTCAGCCCAGCGCCCCAGCACGCCAACATCTCCCATCTCCATGGTGACGGTTTCCCCTGGAAACGGGGCCTCGCCCCTCCAACCCCTGTCCCCTGTGTCAGGAGGTGAGTCCCTGATTGCTTCCATGAATCCAGCAGTCCTGTCTCCACACCATGCGGCACATTCTGTGTGGGAATTCTTTGTTACCTTTGACCAGAGAGAGAGCTGTAATTCCCTGGAAAGAGGAGGTCCTTGACCTCTTAACTGTGGGTCTAAACCCACCTTCTGTATTCTCCCTCAGCTGTTTACTGATGCGGTGTATTAGCCTTGTCTCCTTCTGTGGCGTGTGAATGTCAGTAGGGATTGTGCCCATCCCATCCCATGTGAGCATCGCTCCTCAGAGAATTATGGACATCACAGTACTCTGTATAGAATGAGAAGCTTTTCCCAGTGAAGTTTCATCACCCAGCCAAAGACAGTGGCTTCACTTTGAGATCACATGGCCTTTACATCATCATTTCCAGTATCTATATGTTCCAAACCCTCTCTTTGGGTGCCTTGTGACATTCACCTCTCTCTCACTCACTCTCTCACACTCTCTCTTTCTCCCCTCACCCTTCAGGAGCACTCTCTCTCAGCAGTCCAGAGCTCCTTCGAGAGCTGAAGCAGTCTCACCCCCTCAGACACGTCAAACCCCAGAGAGGCTTGACCACGGTGTTTTCTGGCAGAGGAAGAACGGTACAGTAGCTGCCACTAGGGGGAATGGAGTAGAAATCGGGGCGGAGGGGCAAAGTCCTTCAGGAATTGCTCCCTCATGGTAGTAGTGGACAGAAAAAATGAACTTGTTAATATGCAAGCTGGAGTTTTCTGCTGGTCAGGCAGAGATGCAGTGATGCTAATAGAGTATCACGCCATTTCCTGTTCCTGTCTGTCTCTTTTTACCCCCCAGACTCAAAGCCAGGTCCATGCCTCAAGCCCTGTTGCCAATCCCACCCTCACTCCTCCACAAATGGCAGGGCAGGAGGGGGAGGCGGCCAAGTATTAGCCAATGGGATGCCAGAATAAGCTAACTTGTTAATATTTCTATTTTAAGCCAGTGATTCCTGCTGCTGTTGCTGAGTTTATCAGTCTTCTTGTAATAGAATTTCTTAATTTTGTTGCCACAGTTATGCTTTCAGTCCAGAGGGTGTAAATTTACCAATGGATGTTTCACATGTCTTCGTTGCCTTGGATCTGGTTGAATTTGAGGAGCAGCATGTTGCTAACTGAAATACACTCCTGTCATCAATAAAAATGTCATCGAAACATTTGTAACTCTCGAAAATAGTTTTGTTTGTAATTTCCATCATTTTGTTGAAGCTGTTGTCATGGCAACTGAAAGTTACACCACTTGTGGGTTGTACTGCTGCACTTCTGAGGGATGTACAATTCGGCAAACAAATTGGTGTACGGTCACCAGCGCATGTAACCAGCCCAGCCATGTGTCCTGCAGTAGCCCTCCCAGGATGCTCTCTGGCGGGGGGATGGGGGCCGGCCTAGCCCCAGCAACACAGACTCAGTGCAGCGCTGGTCAAACGTTGCTGAAGATCGGGCCTTTTGGCAGAAGGTTTTAATTAGCTGGACTTGGAATCTGAGCCTCGTCATGGGATGCATCGCGCTTAGGAACGGCCTCCCAGCTTAACCTTCCTGCCCACTACAGCTAACGCTGGGCTGACTGAGCAGCAGCAGGGATACCTGGAAAAAGGTGAGCCAAGGCTAAAAGGAATCCACGTGTCATCAAAGGCCAAGTGGATGCTGCTGTAGGGGTTGGCGTGGGGCGTCCCCTTAAAGTTCACATGCGTCTACATATGTGTGCGATAAGATTACGTCCTTTGCGCTGCGTCCAGAGTGCAGGCTGTCTGACACTGATAAACTGAGGCTTCAGTCCTCCGGATACTCAGCAGATCCATTACACAAGGCAGAGAGAGAAAATACCTTTTTAATAGGGATGTTGGCCTGACCATTTTCGCAAAATGAATTTACATTATTCAGTATACGCTCATTATATATGATGAAGAAACAAAATTTATTCCCAGCTATGTCCCATTGAAGTTGTCCCATTCTTTTCATAAACTTTTACAAAACGTTTTAATGTAAGATTACAAAATACAGCAATCCTTAATCTCTAAAAAGGATTTGCAAAACACATAATTGTTTAGTCTGCATTCTGTTAATTTTCACATGATCCACAAGAAAAATTAGTTACATAAATCAAAGTATTATATTCATCAAGGTTGTGTTTAAGCATTATGACTTTCATTATTTTTGTCTCAAATCTGATTATGTCGCGTAAAGCTACGGCAGAGCAGATGCAACCTTAAGGTCTCACTGAAAATACGAAATCCGTTGACCTCGCGGACACGTTGAGGATGGTATTAATAACAAGCTGCTAACTTTGATTGGTTGCCTTACCTATGACAGCTGCAAATATGGTTTCAGAGTGGGGGAGGGGGTTCTGAACCACTTTTATGGAGACACCAAATGAAGAGATCATGACCAGACAACGACGTGAAGAGGGGCGGAGAGAAAAGCTGGCAGAGAGCAGAATCAATAACTCAGAGGTCAGATATACAGATTAAAAATCTAGGTGCGGCTTTCGTGAGCCGCATGAAAGTAAAAATCCACAGCGAAGAAGAAGAGATCGGAGAGACTGATGATTGGGGAATGGAGCTAAAGCGAGGACGATGAAGTTGGGCCTGGAGGGGCTGGGACTGCACTGAGGAGGCGGGACGTGTGGACACTGCACCAGGAATGGGAATGAGAGGCGCTTCATCTCTGGGAAGTCGCTTTAAAAGGCATTATTTTCTCCTCACAGTCATCTTGGCTGTTACATTCTACATCAGCACCTCATGGCTCCGTAAGTAGGCTTCTATCATGAGTAGCCTTCAGAAATTCATACCCTTGGTCGGTTAGTGTGCTTTGTGAATAAGTATCAGAGTTGGGTAATTCAAGTCCAGAGAAAAAAGGTCCAGACCAGGAATTTGTTTCAACCACCCAGTTGAGTACTCTGTGACTGTGACTCTTTATACTCAACTGGTTGGTTGAAACAAAATCTTGGTCTGGACTTTCACTCTCTGGACCTGAACTACACAACTCTGATAAGTATCAATTACCTTTGGAAGTACCATTTTTGAAATGACTAATTGGTATTCTTTGCAAATGAGTATCCTTTTAAATACTTATCATGTATGCTTTCTAAATAAGCAGCCTGTTTGAATAAGACTCCTTTGTAATTGAGAATCTTTTTTCAATAAAGAAAAACCTTCTGAATGAGCCTTCCTCGTAATGTTTAGGGGGCCAATGGCGTAGGAGAGAGGTTGATATTGGGGGAGGGACACAACTTAATCATTTTATATGCAACAGTCTGTCTGTTTATTGGGGGGATGAAGAGAGCCCCTGTAAGAGGGTAATGGAGCAGCATGATATCTCCGCCACCCATGTGCCTTTTCCTGATTAAACAGCAGGTCCACAATCTGTGTGTGTGTGTCACAGATATACATCAGCATTTCCGACTCATTGCGAGATTATTTGTGTGTGTGGGAAAGCTCACTCGGCCATTATCGCTCCACAATCACTCCAAAGGGCACATTTTCTGATGTCATAGTGCTTGTCATTCCCTTTACAATAAACCAACAGAGATAAAAATGTTTCTAACCGCATACCTGTAAATACTTAACCTTTTGCATAACAGATGTTGACCTTTGCTCCTACGATGATTGATTCACCTCTGCAGTTACCCAACAGGTATAGCAACTATCCCAGGACGGGAAAGGTGAAATGATGTATCTGAAAAGCTCTGATTTCCTCTTCAGCAGAAGCTGCAGACTGTGTGTCGCCGAGGGGTCCCTGTCTGAGGGGCCTCACTCCAGACGGAGTGGTGAGGGTGAGGAAGCACCGCGGCATGGGGAATCTGGGCCAAAGACGGGGAGGAAGAAGCCCAACACTGACAGGGGAGGGAAAGATGAATGGGAGAAGAGGAGAGTGTGCTGTAGCTTTTCCATGTTCACCTTGCACTTGTGCGGGGTTCCTCCAAAGCACTAAAACATGCTGTTAACTTAAGTGACGCCTTCAAACTGCCCATGATGCACGGCATCTACGACAGGCTGCAGGCTCACCTTGACACTGCCAGTGCTGGAGACGTTACTCACAAAAGTAATCCATTACAGACAGAGGTGGAAAGTTCGGGTCCAGAAAGTACAAATCCGGACCAAGGTTTTATTTCAACCAACCAGTTAAGCATAAAATAATCACAATCACAGAATACTCAACTGGTTGGTTGAAACAAAACCTTGGTCCGGATTTGTACTTTCTGGACCTGAACTTTCCACCTCTGTGCTGGATAATCAGGAAGCTAGGCAACTCTATTGGGTGTGGTGTATGACTCAGTGAGATAGGAGTCTGTATTTGTGATTTGAATTGAATTTGAATTGATCCGAAGGTCGCTGATTCAAATCCCAGCATCAGCAGAGTGCTGGGCCCTCAGCAAAGCCGTTAGGCCCCACTTACCCAGGGATTATCGTACCCTGCTTTCTCAAAAAACATACACCGCTTTGGATAAAAGCACCTGCTAAATTAATACAATGTGCTTGAAAGGCACCTTTAAATAAAATGTATAATTTATTATTATTATTATCACATTTTGCTTAGTCTGACCTCCCTCAGGATGCCAACAGCGGACTCAGCGATGACCTGGTGAGAGAATGTCCTGGTCAGATATTCCAGGTCTCACGGCTACTGATCCACCTGGGTGCAACACTTAGCCCCGACTCAGACATCCTGCTGCAGCCCTACCTGTCCTGCTGGGAAGAGCTCATCAAGTAAGGCCCCAAATGCCCTAGAAGTTCATGACACTGAAGGAGAGAGACGATGCACTCCACTAAATACATCTGAATGACCATACTGACCACCATCCTCCTCTCCCTGACCTCAGGTTCATGGAGTCTTTGGGTACTGTGGTATCCTTCATCTCTCAGCAGGTTCGGAAAAAAGTCACGATAATCCGCGAGCTAGCTCAGCAAGATGCACAGATGCGAAGTGAGGGAGAGAATGGGCGACGCTTAGAGGCCGAAGGGAACTCCTACCGATCCGTACGCTCCATGATTGGGGCAGAGCTGAGCCGTGGCTTGGTTAACTTCCACACTCAGACTCCTTCTGGCTGCCGCACCTTGCTCAGACTCCACCGCGCCCTGCTGTGGCTCCAGCTCTTCCTCCAGAAGGTGGGTGAGGGCCCAGATGCCAGCGGTGAGCTGCCAAACCCATCAGACCTGTGCCGGGAGGCCTATCAACTCACCCTCGCCCACCACCACTCCTGGATCGCCCAGCGCGCGGCTGAGCTGGCCTTCATGGCCATGCCTGACCGGGAGGCGATGCTGCAGTTGGTGTGTGTGCACAGCCAGCAGGAGGCAGGGCTTGTCCTGGACAGGGTGGCCCGGGCGTTGGGGGAAGTGTACTCCAGGACCCAGAATGCTTTTGAGGAGCATGGCCTGCTGGACCTCCCATAGAAGCCCTGTCGGAATCCAACATGAGAATCTGCAAAACCACTAGGATAGGAATGTAAATAATTACGGTATGTGTCTGCTGTGTTCCAGATCTATGCTGAGACTTGGCAATGTCATCTTACCTTTCAATGAATGTGGACAGTACAAAAAATACAGAAATGACTGAGATGAGAAGCCACCTACAATACTTATTATTTTATGAAAAATAAGTAATTGTTTTTTAATGTGACAATAACAGTTACAGGAGAGTTGCGTTGGCTTTCAACTGCTATTCAGATTGCATTGGTCACTACAAAAATTGAGTTTTCTGTGTAGATGTTATTTAAGTTTTTAAAGCACGGGATTTTGGAAGTAGTTCTTTCATCTCAGTGGTAACTTGTAGTATCGCTGTTTCTCCACTAGAGGCCTCAAAAGGGCTGACTCAGAGTGCTAGTGGCCATTAGCACATAGAGACATGTTTAAATTTAAATTCCATCCCATATTAAGGTTTTTAACTCTGAGCAGTAGTCCAGTGCCTGGTCAGCCATTTTGCCCTTCAGTATTGGACTGTGTCAGCATGAAAATCATCACTCTGTGTGTCTGTTTTCATCAGAATGTGATTCAGAGACTTGGTAACCACTTCCTAAGACTACAGTCAGACAAACTCCCTATCTCTCCATCTGTGTTTCCCAATCAAGTCCTCAGGGACCCACAGCCAGTCCACATTTTTTCTTTCTCTGAGCTCCCTGCCAGACAGTCCACAGACCAGTCCACTACTGGGAATTGTCAGTGGGTCCCCGAGGACCGGATTGGAAAACACTGCTCTCTATATTTGACATCCTTCCTTTCATACATCCTGCAATTTCCTGTGCAAAACACCTGGTTAAGGTACAGAGAAAGTGTCAAAATAAACACCAACGAATGTACTTGTGACGTTTCGGCTCATGGCCAGGATTTGCAAAGAAATAGGAGGCTCTCTGACTAGCCTCCAGGAAGTTCATACTTAAGTATAAACTACAGCAAATCAAGATTCCAAATAAATCCTCAGTTAAACTTTCACCCTAGCCATGCTTCAAGTCAAGTCTTCATTTAACATTAGTCAGTTTGTGTCACTAATGGATTAATGGCGCATGTTAATTAAATAATGACTGAAATAGATATTGCAGAACCTGTTTTACTAATGATTTAAATGACCTTACCTGAGAATTTCTTTTTACTACTGGTGAGATATTAAATACATAACTTTTAAAATATACAGTATATACAGTACTGAATGTATTCTATCACTGGATGAAACAGCATTACCCAGAATTCCATAAGTCCACCAAGAAATGATGTATTCCAAGGATACACTTCACCTTTGGGCGCAGGGATAATTACCTACAAAGTGTGAGCACCTTCGGTTCAATGTGTTCAACAAACTTATTCAGTACAGCAGCTCAGAATTTTTACGCGTCTCTTCCCGCATTTTTAAACCAGTGTTTATTTATATGGTATGTATATGTGCTATAGCTTCATGCGAGGCTGTTCCGTGTAAAAGTATAATGTATATGTATTTTTGGCACAAAATAATCGACTCATTGACAGCGCATATGTTTGTAATGTGCCGTTTACCTCACTCGCGCGACACTTTTGGACACATACGTCTGCCAAATAAATATAAATGTAAGTGTAGCACCCAAATACTGGATCTGTAGGACCACACTTCATATGTGATCGGTCTTTAACCATATCACACGGACAACAGAGGCTGGGCACTTGCCTTCACTCACCCTGCCTTTCTGTAAATGGAAAGAATTGTCTTGCGTAAAGCAAATTTCGCAGTGTAGTTGTGTCATCCAGCTGCGGGTCTCCCCCTCTCTCTAGCTGGAATATGGGATCTCTGTGTGACGCAAGACGGAACAAAGCAAATTGGGATGCAGAGAGATAGACTGGGGGTTGTGGAGAGGAAATGGCACACTGTGAACCTGTCCTCAGCTGCCTTATTATAGGCAATAGAAATTCCTGCTCCTGGTGAAGAGGGGGGACCAACAGCCCACGCATTCTACCCTCACGGGCAGCTTCATGGGTCCGCCCATCAGATCATAGTGCCTACACAAAACGGTGTGATGCTTGGGAGAGAAAGGTATCTACGCGACAGACGAGAAGCCCATGGACTTAATACATGGGCTGTCATTTTTTCAGAAAGGATGTCAGGCAGCCTTCGTATAAAAACGGCAATGTTTCTCTCCGCCGGAGAGGAAGGACGCAGCATATTCAGTGGCACCGAACAGCGTGTTATTATTTTTTTTTGTCTCAACGTGAATTTCTTCTGCCGCTTTGAAGGCAAATGGCGACAGATGATTCGTTAAAATATGCAAGAGCTTGATTATCCGGCGACTGCTGGCTGCGATGCACAAACACACATACAGCGAATTTTCAAACACAAAATCTTTATTCCTTATGTTCCATATTTCATTTACAGTTATCGTCTATATTTGTCTCTATTTCCACGTTCCACGCTTTATGTATCAGGCAATAAATATCGGTTTATCTTAATAATTACATCGCGTATTTTACACCTTCACTTTTGTTTGAAAAATTAGAAACAAGGGACAGTGACACCAGTGACAGTGAGACCAAGGAAAGAAAAACGACAGCATGAAAACTCAGCAGTGACCTGAAGTGGTTCATTTGAAAAGTATGAGCTTGAAACGAAATGTTTTTTAAATGAATTGCCTTGAGATGATAATTGCACACAAAATGTGGCACAAACAGGGCTGTAGGAGGGATTCGTAGTTCAGGATGTTCGTTTGCAATAACTTCAAGAAATCAAGGCCAGTTAAAAATAAAATATTCAATACGAACATTACGGCGGCACAGCTTAAACAATGCAGCAGTTAGTAGGCCTAATAATTAATTGGTACGCCTCGTCTTCATGTTTACAAAGCTGTGTTAACATACATAACATCATAAGCGCGCCTTCATTTACAATATTAATACATTTATTGGCCTGTAATATTCTTCTGTGTACACAAAATAAAAGATGTCATACTATGTCAATTGTATCATTGGTAATAAAAATTAAATATGCCTAAATATATTTTAAGATATAAATGAACATCCTGACATGTAATTAAAATCGCATTTTCATGAACAAGTCTTTGTTACACTTCCTCATTCATTTCTGCGCTGTAAACACGCCACAAATAATTACGCTAGGATTAATACAGAGGAATGTTTGTTAGCATCCTTATGTTGGAAATGTTTCGTCAGCATTTCTCCGTATAATGTAAACATTTTTCAAGTAAACATCATTGAGAGGACTGTAAGTGAAAATGTTAAATGATCGCAACATTTCCGTCAAAATGTTCATGATCGATTTTCACGGCAGTGTCACGCAGTCGAATTGGCGATTGAATAATCTTGAACAGCCTACATAAGCAAACTTTGCAATGATTCAGCTTTTTTATCATTGACGGGAACGAAGGAGAAATGTGTCCAGAAAGCCTGAAACATGTGAACAACATAAACAATTGGGCACAGCACAGAATAAAATGTGCCTTAAACATACCGCTTCCTTTAAAAACCAATACAGACCAATACATCTCCGCAAATCGCTCATTATTAACCTGGCACCTAATTAAAAATCAAACAATTATTACAATTAGGCCTAACCCCGCTTTCCTCTTTCAAACACCAACAAAACCCGTTTTAAAAATTAAAATATTACTATGTGCGTGGGCAAAACTTTAAGATTATACAGATATACATTTTAAATGTATCGATTATTTTTCTCGCTTATTACTCTTGTATCATTAGAAACAATTGAGAAAGGGATCAAATATGTAAGCACAACCACAGCAGAAATATAAGTATATAATCTAGATACCTCTATATGTATATATGTGTTTATCTATATTGCTTCAAAAGTCTGAGGTGATTAGACACGCGAATCACACTTCAATAAAGGATTTATACGGAGGCTGCGGTTAAACCTCAGCGCAATCAGCCACGTCAGGAGAGCGACATTCCGGCGAGAGACAGGTACGCGCTTCTCTGATAGCCGGATTAATACTCACAACAAATCTAACAACCGACGGACGCAATGAGAAGCTCGGTTCGGTCACATGCCTAGTGTTCTTTTTTAACCCCTAGAAGGGCAAAGTAACCGCACTTGTTCAATCCAAAGACAATCGCAGGACAAGTTCTCATTCAAAGTCGTAGCGCAAAATCGGTAGGGCAGGAAATGAACACGAATGAACCTAAAACTCAAACTGAGGGTAACAATTACAAGTACAACATAAAACACGAATGAAACCAAAGTTGCTAAATGCATTAAAAGCGTGCAAAGCAAATTATTAATAAACAGATGAATATAACTGATTATATTCATATATTTATTGGCCCCAAGCACAAATAAAACACTGAGGGCTAGTTCTCTTAAAACCCTCTACGGTTTAAAAAGACCTCTTGTCCTTTACAGATCAATGGTCTTTCTACTACCACACTGTGTGCTTCAGGCTGTAAAATAACTAATTTTAACATGATATCCGGTAATTTCCCCCATGCGGTCAAGGAAGAAACTGACCGAATAAGATGTAGAGCGGCGCTTAAGGACCCTACCAGGGCTGCACCGTTCATCGAGTCCTTTGGCCTTTGGAGAGAAGAATTTGAAGAAACATCTAATTATGTTCAACGGGACTGCTGGGAGGGGGACTGCTGGATGGAATACAAGATGGTAAAGAAGGCTCTAGAAAAAGCAGGTGGATGAGGAGACCGGGATATACCGAGGTAACGACTAGCAAAGAGCGTCATTCCTGGAGAAATGCCAAGGTTTCCCCCTGCGTGGACTGGGTGAGCCAAAAAGATGAAGGGGGACACAGACGGCACTGCCGATGTATACTACGGGGGTGGGGGCATTTAGAGATGCTAAAAAAAAACAAAGCCCAAAGGAAGGAGATAAGGGACAAACCAGAAGATACTAATACAGGACAGAAACAGGGGTGGAACTGGTGTGGGAGTTCCCCCCCCCCCCAGATGCTGGGAGATGGTTCCATCCAGTGCCAGCCTACTCTTAAACTGGGAGCTCCTAGTGTGCAGTGGATGTAGCTACTGGCTAGGTTCTCTTTCCACCTGCTTGTAAGCATCCACATTATCCAGTGCAACCCCCCATAAATTTCCAACCTTACCCCTACCATAAAAATGTTTCCTGTTATTCAGGGGGGGATATGATGCCAAGACAGAACGTAGTGGCTGCCCTGCCCTAACACAGCGCTATAACATTCCTGCATAGAGGTTCGACAGCCACAGATCCTTAACTCAGGGGTTGCCACGGCGACCATTACGCTCTGTGATATGAAGTGTTACCTTTGGGTTAGAGAGGAAGCGGACACTTAAGGGACCAAGTCATTGAGAACATCTGGGCAGGCAGTGCTCAAACATGACTCAGGTAATGATTGCATATTAAGCAACAGGTGAAAATCCAGTGCAAATCAATACATACATATAAAGACATCTGCTTCTAGTTTATCCACAATATGCATGAAATAGACAGGGATGGTTACATACATGCTAAGCCCAGGTAGACATTTTCTCATTGACAAGCTGGAGCCACGGATGCGTGTGAATGCCTCTCATCGCTGGGCTTGTATGCACACATGAAAATACGCCTGCAAGTTTACCAAGGGGAAGGATTTCTGAATGTTAGCGCCCTTAAAAAGGGGGTGGAGTGTCAAGCTGCTCAACTTCAACAGCGTTTGCCTTTTGCAGCCATGACTGAAAGCTGGAGCGGCCGATAGTTGAAGCAAAAATCTTGTGGACATGGATCTCCAGCCTACGTAGTTTGCTTCTCAAGTGGACAAACCAGGCTGCCAGAGTCTCCATCCCCCCCCAACTGATCCTAAGTTAGGAGGGTCCATGTGCTCAGTGGGAATAAGTGAGGGAACTCAAGTCTACTGAACACCTGGAAGCAGGTGTCCTGGATGTAGCGGCCAGAGGTGAAGGAGAACCTGCCTGTAGTCACTGCACTCCTCAGGAGAGCGGAGACAGAGCAGAGCATGTGGTTAAAGCCATGCTATTTATGATATACACAACTGCACAGCTTCAAACAGCTGAGTTTCGGGTTATAAGGACACCAAAACAGGCTGGTAAGTACATGTACAATATACAGACGCACCTGGGGCCTTGTGTCTGCCACAGTGCGCATCGTAAGTGTCTTTGTGTGGGTGGGGGAATATGCATCACATAACATAAATAAAGGGATTCTTCATACATGATTGCTGTATTATTTGGCTCCAATGCATTGGTTTAATGTCAGTCACCAGGAACGTGTAACTCCACTGGTAATCAGATCATGGGATTGGGAGGGGGCCTTAAAGACTGGAGGAACTAGTTTAGATGGTATAGCGTGGGAGATGGTAGGACCTGACACTTCCTAATGCTTGTCAGTTGCCGAATGGGAATCAAGTTCGGGGACAGACCAAGCAATGTGGGGCTAATGCTAACATAATGATTACAGTAACAAGGAGCCACCAAACGTGGGGGTTGGTTAATATGAGGTGCAGGATGGTGATGGGGGTAGAAATCATGAGGACGGGTATGAGAATGTGCATGCCGTACAGGCGAAGGCGGCCTATTTGTTGATCCGCAGCTTGAAGGAGACGCGTCCGGCGAACTTGTCCCTGTCGCTCTGGGGCCTGATGGTGTTGGAGTTGATCCTGCACTCGACGTCGACGTCTGTATTCAGCGAGATGTTGAGGAACTTCACGGCCACCAGGGGCTGGGAGTAATTCACCTGGAGGAACATTAACCAAAAAAAGGTCACCTTGTTCAAGCCATACTGCCAGGTTTGCTGCCCAATAATCCCACTGGGGATGGAGCCACTGACTGGATAGGAGGTTCCGGAACAAGGTTAAAACTTTGAGTACTCAGAGCTCAGCACATCGAGCGTGGGACTTCTGATCGCAATTAAAACCCAAAGGTAGATAACACTTAAAGAACTAAGGTGAGAATCTCGACTTTCTGAAATGAATGATGAATACATTTACATTTACTTTCATTTAGCAGACGCTTTTGTCCAAAATGACGTACAAATGAGAAACAGCACTTCGCAAGGAGTCGGCTAGGCATAAGTGCAGCTAGGCCGGACTTCCAAAGAGTGCCTAGGTACGAGTGTAAGTAAAACTGGAGCAAGAGCTACACATTATCTTCCAACAAAGCAAGAACTTAATACTAATATTACTGAATGAATACATATATATATGAATATGTACACCGATGAACCAAAACATGACCCCCAAGCCAAGCAAAAAATGTTGACTATCTCAAAAAAAACATGCACGTTAAGGTCTAGGATACGTTAGGTGGTAAGCGTACTCGGTAGGTGAACGGTACTCATAGTCAACATGTTGAATGCAGAAGAAATGGGAGTAAATGGCCAGATGACTGGGTCAGAGCCTCTCTGAAAGGGCGAGCATTGCAGGGTGTTCGTGGTCCACCTTGAGGAGTATCTGCTGACAGTGGTCCGAGTGCTCATTTCTGCTGCACTCATCATGTCGACTACAAGTACAGAATGTTAGCTTATTGAGTAATATATCCCAGACCTTGTCATGCACCGTTTTTCCAAGATAGTCAAGATTATTGCTTCACATGGGGGTGGTATATGAATACCACACACAATAGCACCATAGCTCTTACCTGGGCCTTCTTGCCATAGTAGGGAAAGTACATGAGGTTAAAGGTCCCGTTGGGTGGATAGTATTCCAGCTCGCCTACGTTATCAACATCTTCTTTCTGTTGGCACAAAGAGGGAGGGTCAACTCTATTTCCAAAATGTTCACTGCCCCTACTCACCAATCACCGCACATTCAAGGTACTGCAGTATCTATGTGTCAGACCATTATCCATGACAAACCATGACATTAAATTCACGGTTCCAAATGTGTCCATGAATCAGCCAAGCTGTTCATGGTGCAGACACTTAATTCATGTTACTAGAGAGTGTAAGATTTGTCGTCTCAATCCATGGGTATATAATTGAGCTACTCTATCAATGGTATAATCCATAGCTTAGCTTCTCTCCATCTCCACCAGGAGTCTCCTCGTCCAATCATCTCTGCTCAATTTGCAGGTCCGAGGGTGGAGAGTGATAATGGATAATGGTGGACAAATGAAAGTATGAGGAAGTAAGACTCAACTACAGAATGAGGACAGAATATGAACAGAAGAATAAAATGGATAAATAAAATGTTAAATGTCACACTGATGGTGATGACTGCATGGGTAACAATGACTCAGGCTTTTCAAGGCCAGGTTTTGCACAAGCATCAACTCCATCACTTCGGTTTAATTTTGCATATTAAAAAACATCAGTGGCTCATAGGAGACATTGGATTTAACTATACTGTCATCCAGGAGAAAATAATTCCCTTGCAATACAAAAAAAACCATGAACCACAGTGATGGCCTGCGAGATATTCCACTTTTAAGGGGTAGTGTAGTCTGGGATCTCAGACAGGCGGTAGGTAGACACTCACCTTGGCCCCACAACTGACATATGGGGAAATGCCATCCCTCCCTGGCAACAGCCCGATGACCTAAACAGTGGGAATAAGTCACTGTTAAGTGGGTCAACTTCCACAGCATTCCATAACGTGTCAACATCCTTCACCAGCAGTACAGGCAGAGGTCTTTTATGAAAGACCTACATTAGCACCAGTTTTCACTAACTGAAACAAATCCGAAGAGGATTTTTGCATTCAAGAAAAAAGGAGAAAAGCGAATAGCATTTAGCATTTGTTTATCAGTGAGCTAATTACAGATGTCGCATAATGATGTTTCGGTCAGCGATGAACCCCATATAAAACACATAACGACGTTTCACTCAACGACATATATTACAGTAGTCCCAGAAGTTTATAATGGGGTTGAAAAATTCCTATTGCCTAATGACGTTGTAGCCGTTATAATGTTGTAGCACAACGCATTTCTCATGTGTTTACGTTTATGTTTACGTGATGCTGGTGTAAATGAATGTACGGCGCTGCCAGGTGTTTAAAAGTATAGCATGCATAATTATGTACAGTGCATAGTACCTGATAATGATAACAGCTATGTTACTGGTTTATTTACACAATATACTGTACTTTTACCATTTTTTACGCTATACCAAATAACCTAGGTGTATAGTAACCTACACCATTTAGGTTTGTGCAAGTACTCTCTATGATGTTCTCACAATCATCTAATAGCGCATTTCTCTGAAAGTATGCTTGTCAGTAAGCTACGCATGACTGTATTAATTCTGGTAAGTGATACTACATTGCACGTGCATTATTTCTGTGAAATATATCATTTCTGTGTGTTGAGGTTTTTTGTGTTATTTGGTATGGTGTGAAAAAAAATCCATATAAATTACTGATCATTGATTCTTCACTTTATGCCATTTTGGCTCACGAGAGATTTCCTATGCTTTACACTGTGGGGGATTGGAGAGTGGGGGAAACATTATACATGTGTAACAGTGTAACCCCCAAAAATATGGGGGACTGGAGAAAGAAGCAAGCATGTAAGCTTGGATGGCATAACAATAACATGGTACACTGCGCAATTTTGGGCATACTCCAGGGTTTTTTTATATCTTAGTGACAAAATTTACCAATCTGCAATATATATATATACCCCAGTTAGCAAATTGTATTGTGGGGACCGTGGGGACCCTGGAGACTCCCCCCCCCCCCACACTCAGCAAAATTTATTGCCAAGATTTCAAAATATTGGAATAGCGTTGCATTTGAAGATACTGTCAAAATACTATACACCGTGGTATAATGTCCTGACAGTATTATGGTATAAAAAATTAGATATCGCCCATGCTCAGATCCATAACATATGGATAAAAGCAAAATATGGCAATGATACCAATGGTAAGCAGAAAGGCAAAAATCCAAAACTGGAAAAACTAGCAGAACCTTGGGCACTGGAAATGAAACCCTACAGCTGAAAAACAACGGGAATCGGATGGAACAAAGAGGCAAAAAAGTGCAAGCAGAACTGAGCTGATGAATCCAAAACACAGCAATTATTGCTAATTATCTGGGAAGAAGGAGACAACAGAAATGACAGCATGAGACCTCCGGGGCACAGGAGAGAAATACGGCATTGGAGGCGAAGTGGAGGCGCAGCGACCACAGAATCTGTACAGACAAAGTGGAGTGGGTGGCGGGCAGGGAGGCGAGGTCGAGGGGCAGCGACCACGGAATCCATACAGACAAAGTGGAGTGGGTGGCGGGCAGGGAGGCGAGGTGCTGCAATATAATCGGGGTGCCTGAAAGTGAAGGGGGGGGGGG
>JAODKC010000002.1:26570304-26590576 GCA_026777985.1 Mormyrops attenuatus
CACACACACACACACACACACACACACACACACACACACACACACACACACACACACACACACACACACACACCCCACCTCCTCCTCCAGCTGCAGCTCTGCCTACTCCCTGTCCTAATGCTTCTCTCTCTGCTTCATCTCACCAAATCCCCTCGTACGCTCTCTCCATATTTATGCCAATCCTGGATTTATAAATAATTAGTAAATGTGTGTTTTTAATTATAACTTCTTCCAATTTTTGCATTATTTCCCCCAAAAATAGACCCTTACAAAATATCTTATGCCACAGGATTGTTTGATCGAAATATGGAGGTAGTACAAGAATTACTGCAAAATACCATATATGTTTTAATCAATTCAATGTAAAGCAAGAATCAGTAATGGGCAGGACTGCGACATGAATGTCTTCCATTTCCAAATCAGATTCCAGTAGTCATGTCCCGGTGTTTCCCCATCTCTGTTCTTCTTTCCTTCTACCGCTTCATTTGATTCATTAATGGTAAATGGCCTTACAAGGGAACAGCAACTAACTCGATGAACCTGTTCAGGGATCGATTTTAATATGAACCTGCGTTTAATCCCGCGTTATAAAAACGAAAATGAGAGTCAGTGTGTCAGCAAATTCTGAGAAAATGAATTGAAGGGGGCTATAACGATTCGCTTTTGTGTGTGTGTGTGTGTGTGTGTGTGTGTGTGTGTGTGTATGTGTGTGTGTGTGTGTGTGTGTGTGTGTGTATGCGCGCGCGCCGGTGAGTTATAAAATGTAAATTGCTGATACAGTTGTACAGCACACATTTACACAGTCTCGGATACAAATCGATTTCCTTGCAGATCGTCTGAAAAACGCCATACAGCAGACAGCCGGTGTTCCGCTTGCCGCCTCCCGCCGCACTCCCCGAAACTGGGACATATCCAGCGATGCAGGGTTTTAATATTTTCGCTAGTCGAGTGATATACGTATACATCTTCGATAGATATCTATATATATTTATAAATCACACGTAGAAGGGATCGCTGCCCCCCCCGGCCCCCCCCCCCGGGGGGGGGGGGGGGCCCCCGCGGGTTGCGGACACGCTACAGTAATCCGCATTAAATTATAAATGGTCTATCGCATAATGAATTATAAAAAAAACAAACATCTTATTCAATAAGCTGTAACGCACTGGACAAAATCTGCCCCCTAATCGGATGCAAACGTAGGGTTTTGCGATTGAATGGAACGACCATCGAGCGACTTATGCAAGGGGGGGAATGAAGCAGCGAACGCTGGCACCGTCCGAACACATACATGCCGCAGTAAAACCCTTATGGTGGGATTCAGTGCCACACAGACAGTGCCAAGGGAAACCTTAGGAGATAGGCAGGCGGATCACAAATTACATTTCAAATGAAAAATGCATTTTGTTATAGTATATTCAGGTACCTAAAGGCTCGCATGCTTCATCGGATCTCAATTAACGGGCGCAAAATCCATAACCCAAATTAAATGGAAGATACTACAGGCTTTAGCGATTCTGGCCTTATATGAACATTTTTTCGATACGTTTTTTTGGGGCGGGGGTGATGCGATTGGTTAATGGCGCACGGTTAGGTTTGTACATGGTTTGATTAGCGCATGGTTATGTTTATACATGGGTTGGTTAGCGCATGGTGGTCACTCACCCCAGCTGCTTGCCGTCCTGCCCAGAAACTGGTGCGTCCTCGGGTTCCAAAAGAATTCCTTCCACTCGTCCATAACCTGGCCGCACGTTTTCTTTTCACCCTCTTTTGCCATTTTCGGTCGCCTTACGCCTTATGCTACCGCGCCCCCAAAATAGGATTAATAAAATTATTGATAAATGATAGCAGTGTTTTTATGTGCAGCAACAACAAATGCCGCCGTTTAACAAAACCGAGTGAATTTCCTGCGGATAAATCGGCAGTTAATAAAAACTTGATGTTTTACAATAATGATTTATAAACCGCTAGACGGTTTTTTTCTGGGAAAACTGTTGATATGCCGTGCTACTTTCTAAAGGTATTTCCCCCTGTTTTAAATTACCCTAATTACCCTACCCTGCAGACTACTAGTCTTAGGTGCCGAAATGTAGTGATACTGCGGTAAAACGCTCCCCGGCTTTTAAACCCGGTGTACCATTTGTACATCGCCCCCCTCTCCGCACGCACGACACCGCCATGCACAGACGGCTTCTCGCTCCTCAGCCAATGGCAGTGCCACTCACAGCTCGGTAACGCCCATCGTGCTTTGTGTGTGGTCACATTGGATTCCTGAAATTATGATTGACAGGGTTGCCGGCCAGTGGTTACTAAGCCGCAGGGATGCCGGCGGCAGCATATGCTTATTACGGTGGTCGCTCGACGTGGTGCGGCTGTAAGCTTGCTACGAATATGTAGCGAATATAGACGGGTAGTCATTACAGCAACTCAAACCATTTCCAGACCCCCCCCCAAACTATCAAATGTGCTAGAAAAGTTTACAGCATGGATGGGTTTCCGGTATGTCTCAGAATAGGGGCCAGTTCTAGAGCGCACAAATGATTTACGTTCATTGTTACTGCAATACAGTGTGGAAAGACTACCTATATTCTCAGAGAAAGGCTACATCTGAATGTTTTATTACATATTATGTAATCTGATGGGTTCTGATGCAGTGTGCTCCTCCTCCCCACTCTTTATGTACCTGCAGATGCTTGCAACAAGAATATTATTAGGTACTTAGCCGAAATCCAATAAGAAAAATTGAATCTGCATGACTCACTCTTAAAGGTTACCGCTTGATGCACGCCAATGCATAGGACCAGCTGAGACGTGAAGTCAGTTAACTGAAATATTATCTGAAAGACTGAAACGTAACAATCCACTGTTTCACCCAAAGCAGACACAGAAATGCTGCACCAGATCTTTGGATGTCGTCTAAAAAGGCATCTTAAAGAAATACTTCAAGAAAAGGTAAGCAAAGCGTAGGCGTTAAATATATGACAATGATTTCGTAATGAACATTTAGAACAAGGGTTACGTTACTTTTGCATTTGTAATCAAATAAAAACGACGATTTGTAAAGATGAATGATGGTCATAGAATGGGTCCCCTTACTGATTTATTCACTGAAGATAGCTTGATATAGAGCGCCCTCTGTTGCGTTAAGTAAGGAATGACATGTTATCTTCTTCGTCATTACAGTTAATACACGTCCACGAATAAATTGAGGTTCCGTTAGACAAACACGGTAAGTCTCAGTCATAGTTTTTGGTACACTGTATATGTTTCTGCGTGTGTATTAGGGGGGTCACACAAAGAGGGAAAATGTTGAGAAACCTCTTACTGCTACCTGCGGGAAGGCGGGGTTGGACATCCAAGTCTGGCCACTTAAGTCGGTAAGTAAAAATTTTTTTAGTTTGTATCCCAGTATAATTCCAGAATTATTTATGATTTTGTTGTCAGTATATATGCCCGATACACTAATGCTCCTCAGTAAATACACAAACATTCTACTGTGGGACACATGTGGTTATATGTGGTTGTTTTGCCGCTTGTCATATGTTGCTATCAATTAGCTAACTGTCTACCCATCTAGCTACCAAACTATAAGATAAAGACTTTGTGGGCCATCAGATAATATTGTGCTTGCTCAACAAACTGTTCAGCATGCTTCATACGGGATTTCAATTTCAGAGAGCCAGTTATTACCCAGCTTGCAACGCCACTCTGGAACAGTCCGTATATTATAATATCACAGTTGATAATCATTCAAACTGCAAGTCTATTCTATGTCGTTAGAATGAATGTGCACGCAGAGAGTAACAGTTAACCGTGATCTGTGCAAATCAAGTACGGCAAAGTGCTTCTTGAACGATCAGCATGAGTGACAGGCTTGTGAGGTGACTTACGGTAGGCCAAAGTTGGATGACCAACCACGTCTTCCTGCAGGTCGCATCGAAACATAGGTCTACTTGAAAATGTCCCCAATCATTTTGAGTGAGCAAATGATTTGGGGTGGGGGTAACGTTAATCTGTTCTTCAAGTGTGTTTAGGTGCCTACAGTATTTTGCTGTTCCATTATTATTTTGACATCTACCACTACATGTTCTTACAATCAAGAGTTGCGTACAATGGTCTCCATATGAATGATGAACAAATGATACAGTCTCAATCTTTAATAGGCTGTGCACAGAAGAATTTACAAAAAGTCGTTTTTTTTTTACAGATTTTCATTGACATTTTGGCTTCATAATATTTTCTTCAATATTATTTTTACTCAGTCTTTATGATGTTATTATTGTTACCTTTGACAATGCCACCATTTGGTAATATTCATAGTGACTTTGTCTGCATTTAAGTAGTATTTATTAGTAAGATTGTCATAATTAAAAAATCTGCCAACATCATTGTTAGGGTTTCTTCCCTACGTCTCACAAATACCATAAAGATTGACAGGACAACAAAACATTTTCCAACACTGTTCCTTTCCCGTTATTTTTCCAAAGTCACACTGTGGTATCATTGGGGAAATCACCAGGTACTCCAATGAGGCGGGAAAAGCCAGAAAATAGAAAATCATCGTGCGACTCTGAACGAGAACATCTAAGGCCTCCGCTCAAGAAAGAAAACGGAATGTTCTCCTGTACAGCTCGAGTCACGTCTTTGAAAAAAAATAAGATCCAAGAAGCTGCAACACGCGTGCCCTTGTAGACCACGCATCCTGCAGACCACGCATCCTGCAGACACCCATACTAGAAATCAGCTGATATACGTGGTTTGTTTTCGCTTACCATGGCAACAGATCAGGGGAACGTTGGGGCACCTACTGTCTGTCAAAGAAAGAACTTTGGATTCGGGGAGGATAACCGAATTCATACAAGTCTCATCAATCTCAAAGAAAATGGGGAAAGATGCAGATAAATCATGCATATGAGGAATCAGCACATACGCATGCGTGGGACTTGCAGTGACACATCTGCATGTTACAGGGCAGTGACTTTACAGACACATGAGATTTACTCATCACTCCACCCAGTCACATCAGCTTTCCTTGTCTCTAAGCTCCATAGCATGGACATGCCCCCCCCACCATGCTGCATGGCAGCCGGCGAGCGCCTTCTCTCTGTCTCTCAGACAGATCCCTCTCTTCCAGGGTCCTACTGGGATCTGTCCTGTTTTAATTCTTAACTCTAAATCATCAAATGAATACACACAGAGGAACGTGTAGCCGTGCGCTCCCACAGCCTTGTAAAGCAATAAGGAAGTTAGCTTACATCCCACTGGGGTGCGGCTGTTAAACCTTTGAGCGAGATACTGAGCCGCAATTGTTGCAGTTAAAACTGGTAAAATTATGAATGGCGCTGGATAATTGCATTTGCTAAGCCATGAAATGTTATTATGAATAATAGAACAGGCATAAAATAGGTCAAATTAGACACACTAATAAAAGCTGGGTGGAGAATGGGAGGTTGGGGTTGGCTGTCACATGATTTGATTGTCACATTTAAAAAGAACAGGATGTAAGAAGTTTTATAGTTATTAAAACTTGAAAATGATTGTCACCAAAAAGGGCCATGTCCCGTATCCCGGAGAAGATGTTGAAAGTATTAGTGTGGCCACCAATAAACTGAGGCCTCTTCATAATTCTGCCACTTTTGAGTCACCGGAACCTATCAAACACATTCCATAAGATTGGGGTACGCCCTGGATGTGATGCCAGTCCATCACACAGCATATATGTGCACATTCTTGCATAATATGGGCATTGATTCCCCTGTCAGGAAATGGTTGGAGGAATTCAGGGTATCCAGAGGAAACCCAGGGGAAGATGGAGACACATATAGAGGGCAGGGTTCAAGCCCTATGGATGTCCTGGCAGATTCATGGGGCACAGAAACTTTTTAGGGCTCCAAAATCTACCGTCGGGGCCCAGGATTTCCAGCTACGCCCCTGCCCTCTCATCGCGACGACGTCATTTAAACCTGCTTTCCATGCAAAGGCACTTGATTAGGAAGACAGACAAGGAGAGTGAGACAGCCAGGGGGTGTGCGGCAGGTGTGTTCAGTGCCAGTGTGGCCCTAGGTGCCAGAAGCATCTGCAGGCACTAATAAACACACCGACACCCAGCTCTTTTCCATTCGGCTGATGTTCCACAAAGCGAAAGTTAGAGAAACAATTAGTGTCGCTAGTTATACAATAAATGGAGCTTAAGGTGTCAAGGGCGCGAATAAAATGTGTGACAACCAACCTCACTGTCTCTTAAATCACTACCCACTCTTCAGTTTACAGTACCATAACAGGTGTTTGTGAAACGGGGTGCCTTGTGGAAATATTTATTGCTTTCATAGGCCAAAATTTAAAATTGAACGTGACAGACATTAACCGACACCAGCCTCCACTCTGCAACTTGTTACATGCAGAAGTGATTTAATGACAATGAAGACCATAGCAGCACAGAAAGACCCATGACTTATATCTGACAATCCTGCAATCAGCTCAAAGGATTTCAATGCCCCAAAGATGGACACATGACACCTATTGCTTGATATTATTCAGACGACTGTGGCACTGTAACATTTGCTATGGTATTGTCCTTTTCGGGGTGTTAGGGGAGCACGGATAGACCTTGCCCGTTTGGTCGACTGTTTGGGACCCGTATTTCATCAGACTGAAAGTGCCAGCCCCAGATGAGGGGCCTAAGGATGACATTTTGTTAGGGGTGCCAAATTTTTGGCTATGCCCCTGCTTCCGTCACACCAGAATCTTCCAAAGGTACTTCCACATTTCTGGCTGTTTTCCTTTTTTGTCATGCAAAGTTGGATTGTGTTAACTGCGCAAGCAGTGATGTGCACAAACGTAATATAAACAGCACCTGAAAAATGTGAAAGGAGACATTAATATTCACGTCACGGTCGGGTAGAATAATTTTCAAAATACTTACATAATTAGACCCGCCTGAGTGATACACTGCTTTTGCAGGCTCAGATACGGCGAATAAACATGTATGCCAGATTAAACCATTTAGAAAATAATTACATGGATTGGATTGGATGGATTGCATTTTATATAGCGCTTTTTTACATACAGTAAAGGGGTTTTAAGTATTATATATTCAAAATATACCATTATGACTGTAGTCAGGTTTTTGACCTACATTAGCGTTAGTGAATTGCGCATCCACCTTCAAAGTGAAAAACTGAGACTGACAGCGAGCAGCTTATTGGGCGGGAGCACGCAGCTCCACAATGCAGCTTTGAGGAATTATTATTATTGTAGAAAAAGCAAAAACAGTACAACAACTTATATGCTTTGACGGCTCACGCATGCCACTTATTGATAAAATTACGTTATTACTTATCACGGGAGTTTTAGTAAACAAGTAGGCGGCAACAAACTGATGTTTCTTTAGCGTTTTCGTCTCCATACTGTAGATATTCTGGGACGTATTTTTTTTAAGTTTAGTATCATGAAAACTTTTGCCAAATTAAACTGGTGCAGTAGTAAATGTCCTCAACAGCCAACTATACTAAAATAATACTGCGGTGGGAAAGCAGGGTCAAGGAGCAAAACTTTTAAGACAATTACTCAGCATTTTATAGAAAACAGCATACAGGCAAATAATGCATTAGTGCAATGTGCCCCTAGACATTTGTCATGAATGGTATTTACTCTGCCTCAGTGACCAGCACTCTGTCAGTGTCAGTGTCCGCAGTCCTGAAAACTGTGCACAACGCGATAAACGGAAAAAACCCACAGTTGAACGATGGCAAGGCATGGCTGTTGGCACAGTAAGCATATTTCAGAGCTGTTAAGGAGAGTAAGAAACTGGGACGTCTAGGGGTGAGGAGGTGTGTACACAGCAAACACTGTCATCAGGGCAGCAAATTTACAGAACCTTCGTAAAATATATAAAATTGTACATCATTCCATAAATCATAATATTTGCGTACATGTCAATGAATTGACCAGAAATTATACATTTAAAACGTACCAAATAGTACAGCCCACTACATCAGAAATGGGAAGGTTCCTCGATTGTCACATTAAACGCTTTTTAAAGAGCCCCTCCAGCTGAGATTAAAAGGGGAAAAAACTTTGGAAAATCTTTGGAAAACATCCCAGACCAAGTAGCACTGTCGCCGCCCCCCCAAGTCTGTCCAGCGTTTCAATGGCACAGCAAAAACATCATGTGTATGGAACTGGGAGCGAGTCTATCTACGACTCGCGTTTTTGGCGGCTGTCACGGTTTGATTCACACGAAAGGGAGACAGCCGCGATTAAACACGCCGTTTTTAAAGGAATGTAACTCCCGCCCAAATAGACTGTATTTTGAATGGCTGTAATGACTGTAGGTCATTTCTGTAAACTCTGCATGTCCTCTCTAGAGGACTGCCCAGCCATTCCACACATTTGATGCCCCAGCTGAGTCAGCTAAGTTAGGGTTTGATAAGGTAAATGCTCCTAACCTGTGCAATAATTGGATATCTTTAAGGAGAGGACTGTTCTACACATCCTCAGTGCGACATCGGACCTCTGGGAGTCACCTATCATACCGTACAGCAACCCCGCACCAATCAAATTACATTTTGCTAACCATTCATCCAATAAGGGGTTACAGCAATTTTAACAAAGGCCACAAAGCAGGGTGCGCCCTATAAATTAGACAGGTCTACCATACAGCACACACACATTAATCTGTTTCTTAATTAATCGCTGATGTAATGGTTAAGGGCTCAGCTTGTTGAAGTCCTTGGATACTGGTACTCCCCCCCCCAAAAAAGAGAGAAAGATATGTGCACAGAAGAACACAAGATAATCTGAGTTGCTTTTGTGAAATATATACCAAATTAGTAAATTCATAAGTTGCTTTAAATAGTCACGTCAAAGACCGGAAATGAAAATGAATTTACAATAAACAACTGAAATCCATTGGATAATCTGTTTTAAAAAGCGAGTGATTTTGTTGCGGGTGACATCACTTAAGAAATGTTATGTGTATTTTATATTTTAAAAAATGTTGGTATTTGCTCTTTTTAAGTAATGTGAATGTTAACTTCATTTCCAGACTGCTTCAGAAGGACTCCAAAAGAACTGTGATACCCAATTAGCCAAACACGTTAAAATTCAGTAAAACAAACTGTCACTTCCTTGTGAAAATACGCCCGTTTAGCTAACCAATGTACTAAATTATTCTTTTAAAAATGGTTTTAAAATATTTTCAGTTTCAAAAACATTTTAAAAATGATATTTACAAGCACAATCTTTTTCAACTAAAACAGAGACATTTTTTAAGGAAACAAGCGAAGAAAGCGGTTGTCCATTATCATGAAGGAATAGCGGTACCAAAACGTACAGTCATCCATCTACTGTGTGTACAAACTCCTTACAAAAGAAAATAACTGTTGTTACAGCGATATTTACAATGTTTTCACACTCTGCATTGTTTTTGACCAAATGGATAAGTTTAATCTTAGCAGCAAATAAAAAATAAATAAAAAACAAAGAAGTAAATAAACGAATGCCAGCAGCAACAGATTTTAAGCAGAGAGGTGGTGTGCATGCAGGGATATAGATGTGGTCTGCCAGTTATTTAGCGGAAACATGAGTCAGGGTAATACTAAGCTTTTATCAGTGACTGTAGTGCGTTTTGGGAAATGGTACCCGTGTCCTTTCCTTGTATTTTAGAACGATCTTCTCCTGTGCCTTTATCACAACAGCCTTTACTCTCACAAAATTCTGTTCTAACTGAATGCGACACATAAGTTGCCTACTAATGATGGATCCAGGGACATGTAACCCAAAGAGTCGGTTTTTCAAACAAAAACATCTGAACTGAAACCCTGTCACACAAAACCTGGAAGACCTCATTCCTTCAATTCAAAGTGAACTAGGCCGCAGCCTATGCCATGTTCTCGACGAGGGCATTTGGTCAATAGAATAATACAGACGTTCTCATCCTTCCTTGCATTTAAGGTGTATGTTCTGGGTCTTTGTCGCTTAAGGCACGTCTCTTGGCGTGAGACGCATTCGCGGCTCTGCGCCACACGTTTTGTGCTTCGTACGACGGTATCGTTTGGATCAGTACACCCACGTGGGGCTGCGCTCTTGCTGATAACGGCGACTACGTGCTAAGTGGTGTACTGTCCGTGTATTTCCTTTGTCTCTGTGGCGTGACCCTGTAGGTAGAAGCTCCCTTTGTGCCGACTGGCTGGAAAACTGCCCTATTTCACGACAGGTGCACCGTGCCTCGTATCTTTGGCATCCGTCGTGCTTCTTTTAGCTCCCTCTCCTCACCTTGTCATGCTCCACAAAATACACCCTTCTGTTACATGACAAAGCACTATCCTCTCCATAGAAACCAGTCATCAGCTGAGGGTGCAGAGAATAGAAATAAAATTAGTAACACAAGGTAAAGCAAAGCACAGTCGGCAGCTAAGGTGTAATTTTCAGCTGTCAGCCACGTATCGGATCTGAATAAACTGACATGCGGACTCTGGTGTTTATGAAGGGGGGGGGTGCCTGTCCAGTGTATGACCATATTTGGCACCGGGGGCAATTTAAGGGGCCCTATTTGTCATGCAGAATATTCTGGAGAATCTGTTTGGGTTTTAGGGCCCACCGTGTCAAGGAACATCATCCCCCAGAAAGAAGAAAAAAGTTTAGAAGTTATAGGAAGATACAAAGTTGCGCTGGAGATTGAGCAGAAAGCAATGCTGACTGGTACCTTCCCTGACTGCCTGTATCTTCTACGTCTTCCACCCACCATCTGAGTCGTGTCCTGTACACCACCTCTTCCTTCTCTCTCTCCTCTCCTCAACGTTTGCCTTTCCATGGCACCTCCCAGGTGCCTTCCCGCACCTCTGTTAGTTAATGGGCAGTATGAACATTTGTGTGTGGATGTACACTGTGTCCGGCCCACGACCCCTGATCATCTCAGATATCCACATCCCTAGTGAATGGCCACACCCCCAGTAGTTAACCACACCCCCAAGGAGAGCCACACCTTAAGAATAACCACACCCCTGCCACGTGACCATCGACCTGCTTTACACCTCTTCCTGTGGCTCTTCCTCTGCATCCAGCCACCCACCCACTCCCCATAAGCCCTTTATATTGCAGTGTCCCACACCACAGCCTGCTGCCTTTGGCATGAAGAGGTGCCCGTCTTGCTGGGCTCTGGGGTCCTTCTCCAGCTGGGCAGAATGGGCATGCTGTCCTGCTTGCAGAGGCTTCTCTCCGGACGCCTATGGGCCTTGATCTCCTTACACAAGCAGCGCTTCCGTTCAATCACTTCAAGCAGCTTCCTGTCTCTCTGGCTTTGGGCTTGAGAGATAGTGCCCCCGCTGGCAGGAGGTTGGCACTGCGCAAGCTGGGCCAAGTGCTGGTACTGCAGGTGTAGGTGAACCTGCTGCGGCAGCTGCTGCTGTTGGTGTGCTGTGGTCAGAGCGCGGGTGGGTGGAGAGTGGGCGTGACTCTGAGGGTGAAGCAGGAGAACAATAAAACTAAGTGCAAATTTAGGAAAATGGCACCACAGGCAACAACTCTTTTAATACAGGGTGCAAAGTGTAGAGATGGAGTTTCCATGTCGACCACCAGGAGAAGATTCCCTGCAGTAACCAGCAGTAGCCAGTAGGTGGCGATATAATTCCGTTACTCAGGCTGCAGACTTCAGCAAGGTCACATGGGCAGGGTCCCCGCATCAGCATTCAGACATAGGCAAGGACAGCGAGAAACATTGGGGCATGTGGTTCCCTACTGAATCACTCTAGCAGTCCTTCCCTCTCTCCACCCAGCAGTCTGTGAATCCATCCATTTATCCATCCATCAGTTCTTGTCTATTCTGAACCAAACTGTGTCTGTGTACTGGATTTTTTTCCCCTATCCACAACCCATCAGAATAAAAGATTCATTTTAAGAGGCCGGACATCTGTCCTGAGCCATGAGGAGAAACACTTTGAGGCAAAGGCTTATAGGAAAATCCTGCACCTGTTTGATGCCTTTAACAGTTTACATACCAGCATAATGGTTCCTTCATTTCATTACTTATTATGACTGCCAGTATATTCGTTCTTCTAGAAGAATCTAAAACATCCTAACATGGTTTTGTGACTCCAAGGAAATGCACAAACATTAAAATTTATATGTGGATGTATTTTTACATATTCTATGGACTAGTACTTTAAACCCAAATCCACTTGCCGTGTAATAATGTGCTAAAACCTAGCATCGCGATTTAATTCAAATAAAATTAGTGTTGTCTTTACTGTCTCTTATCAGGACTGATTACATGGCTAGGGACAGGAGACGCAATGTCAACGAATACAGGCTGATGGACAGTATGGGCGGCCAATCAGACTCACCATCTCTCGGGGCGTGTCTCTGGGCGTGTCCTTGGGCGTGTCTCTGGGCAGGCTGAATTGCCGCTGCATGTTGGTACCGCTCTGCCTCACGCCTGACGTGGAACTTGAGCGGCCCAGTCGCCCCAGCTCTGTACAGGACACACACAGATGTAGTGACACAGACGCACACGGGCACAGCTGTTATGTACACATGTGCATAAGTGTTTGAAAACTGACGGAGGCACTGCTGTTTTGGGGGTGGAGCTATAATAGAGGATAACTGCACTCTACCTCCATTGCGGTGGCAGGACGGGAATGTTTGACATGGCAGGGGCAGCCCGGTCCGACTTGGAGCGCGGAGGCTTGAGCTCTGTACTCCCTCGCCGGAGGTGGACTTCGTCTGCTCGTCCTCGTCTCGTCGCAGGAGCGTATCCTTGTTATCGCTCCGAATGCGAGTGCCTTCGTCCTCTGAGGAGAATGGGAACATTAAACTAACTGTGCCAATATTATATACATAAGAGTGCCAAAGGTACACAGAGTATTAAACATACGCTATATATACACACATATATTCTCATGAGTAGGACTCAGATCGCTCCCCCCCAAATTTCTAATTTGGCTTAATTTGTCCCCCATTCCCGCAAAAATAATATACCGTTAAATTAGAATAATTAGTTGTATGCCCCCTAATATCAAAGTCTCTACAACGCCCTTGGTCCCGGAAACCACAGGAAATCTTAGTTTGGGAGGACGGTGATCAAAGAGATTAGGGGCTGCTGTCTGGATGAGCTGCTCTAGGACCACGTGTATGAGAAACAACCACTGGGAACGGCAACTGGGAAATGGGGCTGAAGTGCAAAAAAAGATCCGTCAGAAGACGTGGCTTACGCGGCGCAGCACCGCTATTGCGGAAACAAGACGCCAGCGAACCAAACCGCGTAAAAACCTGAGGCGATACGGTGGATGAACGGAAACCGTGACTGGAAACTAAACGCTGGTAAATCCTACCAAAACCCAGAATTAAAATACCGACAGATCAAACCCAGCCCATCAAGCCCAGAAGCGAGAGGTTCCGAACTGAACCGAGTGCTGAGCCTTGCGATACACTCGCTGCTTATCCTGCTGATTCAGGTTCAGAGCACGGATCGCATGTGTAACATGAACCAAATATTAGACAAATAGATAAGAACATAATTTTGCAGGACGCAGAAAAATATCTGTTAAAGATGGCTCAGTCTTATACAAGCTATTACAATATGTATAGAAAATGAATACCAAAGAAATACTGTAGCAGGATACGTGAAAAATAAATATCGAAATGTAAAATATGTAAAATAAGCAGCGAAGCCAACCTGGTAATTAGAGTTGCCTGCATGATTTGACGGCTGGACGTTATTTTAAAGTGCTACATGTGATGGAGATTAGCGGTATTACAGGGCTGTAGCATCTCACGGGTGGATTCATTATCATAGATCCTAACTGTCTATTACACGCATGCCTGCTTTCAGAACGCTGTTTCACATATTCCCCATTTACATATCAAAAACTCAATCTCCCGCATAAATGTCCCTTATATCCACATGAAAGGACATGTATAGTCTTGTATGTGTTATGCACAGCCAGTTAAAGGCTAATCCCTGGCTTCATCTTGCATCGATTTGTCATGCCTGCGTCGTCGTGGAGCTCAGCAGCCCAGCGCCGAAACGGTTCTGTGGAGGGGCCACGGCAGCCTTGAAACGGGTGTATTTCTTTCCCTTATTCCTCTTTGCCAGACTGAGTAAAATTATTACTTTACACTCCATAATTCACACTCCTTTTCCATTTCCATCGACCCATTAAGTAACAGATTTTCTCTGGGCTGTTTGTTTCCTCCACAATGATGGGGCCGTGATAATATTGGGGCGGCATTACAAACATGGTGAGAGGTTTGCTTAACAGAGGACCAAATCCTGTTCATTCAGTTCATCACTCACTCTCTGCATCTCTGCTGCTTTGGCTGAAGGACATCTTCCTCTGCATCGTCCAATAGGGGCCCTCGTCCACCGTGGTCCCGCCTACGCTGCCTTCTCGTAAAAGGTTCCCCGCATCTGACTGCTTGGCCCCACCCCCAGTTTTGCCCGGCTGGGGAGTGGCTGGGTCAGAGGACAGCTGGCCACCACGCAGGCTGTCATAGGCTGGGGGTCTCCTTAGGCCCGTGGAGGGGTAGGTCCACAGCAGAGGGCTGTCAGGTGGGGGGGGAGTGTAGGCAGGCAAACTGTGAGGGGTGTGGGAGCGAAAGAGGAGGGAGCGGGAAGAGGGGGTGGCATGAGCGGGATTGGGGGACAGGGCCTGGGGGGCATTGGTGTTACTCTTGTGGTGGGGGGCTTCCCTTTTCTCCGACTTGGGGAGGTGGCTGGTGCTTTGGGTCTTTGAGTTCAGCTTCATGCTATGGGACGTGGTGAGCTCGCGGTCCACCTTGCGGTACTGGTGGTAGTGTGAGGGGTGATGGTTGGAGTGGTGGTGCTGGTGGTATCCATAGTGGGAGGACTGGGAGGACGGAGGCAAGGGAGTGGAGTGGCTCCGGGCCCTCAGGCCGGGAACAGGGTGGGAGTGACCAGAGTAAGAGTGACCCAGGCGGGAGTCCGTCGATTCGGCTTGCTGCTTGTCCTGATGGGTGTCTTTGGCGACGGTCTGTAGGACAGGGAGCTTGGAGGAAGAGGTGCTTCCGGTTGAAGCTAAACTGGAAGAGCTCTGGGTGCCGGTTGTGCCCAGTTTGGCCGCGATGCCCACTCCACTAGAGGCAGCAGCAGGCTGGGGGAACGCCAGCAGGGGGGGGCGATGCTGGAGCAGGTTGGGAAACGGGGCAGGGATCTTGTTGCTTGTTTCCACCTGGGGTTTGCTTCCTGGGAGGAGGTAGGGGGTAGGCGCCCTCTGGGTTTGGGGGACGGGGGTGGAGGGAGAAGAGACAGGGAGGGGGGAGGAGTGGGAGATGGAGATGGGCGTTTTGGGCTTGGATGAGGAGGAAGAAGAGACAGGGTGAGACAGCGAAGAAGCAGAGGAGCGAGAAGATGATGCATGAGAGGGTTTCTCAGATCTGGGAGGTGGTTGACCGTCTTGTCTAAGGGTCTCTGCCTCCTCGGGAAGGGGGTACTTCATCTCCTCATAGATAGCCTCGCTCTGCTCCGAGTCTGAGTCCGGCGTGGAGCTAACGGTGGCAGTGCAAGGGGAGAGGGCATTGCCCACCATTTCGATGTAGACTGGCTCTTCGCTGCCCATCCCCTGCACCTGGGTCTCCTGGGATGGGGGAGGCAGAGGGGTGGCCGGGGGGGGCACTCGAGCTGGCGGGGGCTCAAAGGAGAGCTGGGTGTTGGGGCTGCGTTTTGGTTTGACGGGAGGCACCTTTCTGTTGGACATGTCCCCAGATTCTGACTTCCTCATGACTGTCAAGGGAGGAAGAAAGGGAGGGAAGCAACATTCTGAGCATTATGCTGGAGCTACAGACCGGATATGAGGGCTCAGACACAGAGGACAGACTCGGCACACGGGGAAAACAAATCCCTGCACCACCATCAATATACAGCTCTGGAAAGAATTGAGAAACCACAGCATAATGTTTTGTTTCACTCATTTCTCAACTTATGGGTGTGCATCTGTGAATGATATTGTTTTTTAGCAAACTGCAGCCTGGTTCTTCGCTGTTTCTTATTAATGAAGGACTTCTTCCTTGCTTTATGGGACTTCAGTCCTGCTTCTGGAGCCTGATGTGACCTGTCATAGCAGTGCACTTCACACCTGCGCTTAATGTTTCCCATTCCTTTTGAAGGTCACTTGATGTCATCCAACAATTCAGGAGAAACTGTCAGATAAGTTGACGGTCATCTCTGGCATTAGAAAGCAGCTTCTGCCCTTTACCTGGCTGGTTTGTGGTTGTTCCCAGTGTCTCCTACTTCACCTTATTCTTGTGTACAGAAATTTTGAACCTGGAAGCATCCTGCTCCTAAGCATAGCCCTCTGCCAGCAGAACCAGGATCTCAATATGCAGATGTTTTGCAGTGGTCTCTTCATTTTTTTCCAAAGCTGCCATACAATCTAATGACACACACATGATCTCATTAAATAGTATCTTGAACACAATGAAAACACCGATTGTGTGTGTGTGTGTGTGTGTGTGTTGGTGCTTGAGAGTGAACATCCACGTTTCATAAACACTAACACAACATACACAACATGGCGCGTTAAAAATCAGGCTTGAAGAGCCAAAGATATGCAATGTAATAACAGCAATCCATTTGAAAACACTTGGGCTCAAGAGTCATCGAAAGTGATTGAATTTCTGTGCACGCCATGGCCATGGCTTTGCAGAACTAGGAGCCACACTTATTCACTTCCAGCTACTAGAGAATGACCATGAGGAGCTGATGTGCTGAAACTGCCATATTAGCAAGTTCACCTCCTGCAAACGCCACCGAGACCACAGGCACACAGGCACAACACACGAGACAAACAGCACTCTGCCACGAAGACGTCTTATCTCATGTTTTCAAACACAGGTCAGTCACCACCTTCCTCACATTGCAGCATTTCCTCAAACACAGGGCGCTCATCTCCTCAAGCACAGGGCGCTCATCTCCTCAAACACAGGGCGCTCATCTCTTCAAGCACAGGGCCGCTCATCTCCACAAACACTGGGCGCTCATCTCCTCAAGCACAGGGCGCTCATCTCCTCAAACACAGGGCGCTCATCTCCTCAAACACTGGGCGCTCATCTCCTCAAGCACAGGGCGCTCATCTCCTCAAACACTGGGCGCTCATCTCCTCAAACACAGGGCACTCATCTCCTCAAACACTGGGCGCTCATCTCCTCAAACACTGGGTGCTCATCTCCTCAAACACTGGGCGCTCATCTCCTGATGATATGTTTTGAACTTGTAAGTGACAGGGGAGGGGGCACTATGGGGGCAATCAGCTTTCAACTTTAACCACTGCCCCTGTTTCCCTGCTGTATACACCCCTGCCTTAAGCGAAGATCATTCACAACCTTAACCAATCAGGCTTCTCCTCACAGACCCAGCCCACCCCCTCACCATTCTTCCTGTTGAGGTGGGCATGCTTGGCCGGAGGCTGGCTGGGGGGTAACGGAGGTGGCGTGTCTGGAGGGATCCCACGGGGGTCAGCCGCGGAGCTGAGCCGGGTATTGGGGTGGCGCTTGGGCTTGGCTGGTGGTCGGCGCCCAGCAGTGGGAGGTGCAGCAGGAGCGGGAAGATGGTCCCCGTTCTCCAGACCTACCCCCTCAGAGCCCACTGAGTGGCAGGACTGTGAGCGCGGTGCCATGGCGGATGGGCATGGCGATAGGTCCTGAGAGACGGGCATGGTCATGAAGCCCATCCGGAAGTGACGTCGCAGGGTGGCCAGGTCACGGACTTTTCCCATGGTGCACTGGGGCTCCTTACTGCCTGAGCTGGGAAAGAGGGACAAAGAGAGAGAGAGGGAAGACAGAGGAAGGGAGGGAGAGAGAAGTAGGAGATAGGACAAAGAGAGGAGGTGGAGGAAGAGAGGGAGAGAAAAGAGAGGGAAGATGAAGAAGGTGGGGGAAGAAGGAGGAAGAGGAGAGAGGGAGATGTGACAAGGAGAGGAAAAAGGAGAAAGGGAGAGAAGGAGGAAGCAGAGTGAGGGAGATGGGAGGAAGAGGATGAAAAAGCAGAAAGGGAGAGAAAAGGAGAAAAATGGATGGGAAAGAGGAGGTGGAAAAAGGAATAGAAAAAGAAGAGAGAGAGACAGGGGAAAGGGACAGAGATCACTTGGGTTTGTCAGTAAGACATCAAGGCCTGTTACACACCTATTGATTCTTTAGAAAGCCAGTCAGATGTGGGCAGTGGCTTGCTGAATGTCAGAGATACTAGCACCACACCATTTTAGAGCAGGCCAGTAAGCGCACCTGCCTGGATTTGGTGACTCTGAGCCTCAGCACGGCTGTAAGACGGGTGAGACACGGGAGGTGTCTCGTGAAACGTAAAGAAAACATGCCAGATTCAAGCTAAAATCATTCTTTCTGATGAGGATGAAATGTGCCACCCGGGGTTAAGTAGTTTTAAAAATGTTTATGTCTTCAAGGAATGCCCTCTCCACTTTTATACTCCAAAAAAGTGGTTCGATCAATTGGGCCATATTTATGTATTATTAGTGAAAAGGCACATAGCATGTATTTAGAAGAATATATCAGCGTGGACCCAGTCTCTGGCTTTGCCAGTGTACTGCAGAAACAAGGCAGAATCGTAGATTTTTCACACCAGATCTAACAAACCTGAAATGAGCAGCTGTGAAATAAGGAGATTCAATTAAACACTCATTAAGCCAAGCGTGCACCAACAGCAGCGTTTTATTCAAGATCCTTAATCGCAGATTAAAAGAGAAAAAAGTATTGTACAAAATCTGCATTAACACTCAGAGAGGAGCAAAGCTTCAAGGTTAAAAAATCCAAAATGATTCATGTTCTTCCCACTTTGGAACCGAACATCTTGAGGAGGATATTGTATGATTACACAGAAAATCCCTGGCTGCCGATCCTGGGCTGCAGGTGCCTCACTGTTAATCCTGGGAGATCGACATCGGCTAAATTTAACAGTTTCACCGTCTTGCTTCTGGACTTGGAGGAAGTCCGAACAATACGGTCCTACCTAAACCAGGCTGAAGTTCAGTCACTCCAACAGTAAGCAGGTGGCTTTAGAGCAGAGATCTGCCGGCACAAAATATATCACACCCACATAATTAAAAAGTGGCAAGAACAACTAAAACAAGAAGAAATCTAATTAAACAACAAATGAGAAGGCCTGAGGGCCCATCAGGAGATCCCTCAGAAACCCCAGATTCTCACAAGGCATAGAGTGAGTCTACATTTCAGCATACCCTTGGAGGGAGTCACGCTACAACCAATGTTTTTGTAGAGAGTCACGCTGCAACCAATCATCTTGGAGAGAGTCATGCTACAACCAATCATTTTGGAGGCAATCACACTACAACCAATCATCTAGCAGTCTTCCAAACACATATAGGTGGGGTCACAGTGAGCCTGCGGCCAATCCCAGGAAGCACAGGGTACAAGGCAGGGCACACCCTAGACTGGACACCAGTAACATTACCACTGTTTATTTTTGAATTCTTGTTTTTTCTAATTGTTTTTGAAATGATGCTTTGTATGCCATTTGTACAAGCATGAGCAAAAGTACATTGGAATGCTTCTTTTTCTATGTTCCATCATGCTCTCCTTTGAGTCACACACACACATACAGCTAAGAGTGATGTTTGGGGTCTGAGCGCTGGGTCAGCCAGTGTCCCTGGAGCAATTGGGGGTTATTCAAGGGCCCAGTGGTAGCATCAGTGTGCCGGCCCTGGCTGCAACCTTCCGATTACAGGCATAAACTGCTAACTCACTAAGCCACAGACCGCCTCCTGGTGAACACTTGTGGGTAATGAACTTTTAGTGAAATTTGGGGAAAAAAGTGGAAACAATGGATAGAATTAAAAGTGGAGGATGAAACAGGAGGAGAGGGTATAGGCTACTTTCCAACTTTTAAAAGAGAGGCAGTTTCTTGGATGGCAATGGTGGTGGGGGCCAAGGTGGGCAGCGAGGAAGAAGGAGAAGCACACCCCCCCCGCGGAGCCGCGGGAAAGCAGGAGACAGATGGAGCAGGAACCTCCAAGAGAAAGCGAGGAGGAGGAGGGATAGGAAGCAGCACAAAGGAGAGGTGAACACACATATGGAGGTCTGCGGGGAGTCAGGGGCCACAGCGATGGAGACGGAGAAAAGGTGTCGTAGGCAGGGCTGGGGGGGGGGGACGCTGTGCCGGCCACGTCAACAGCGCACCGGGCGGTGCCTGGACCAGCTGGCCCACATTACCGCCACACTGCGAAATTAATACGCTCCGTGCCGCACCGCTCTGTCCCCCACGGCCGAGGCAGGGCAACCTCAGCGACCCGCT
>JAODKC010000002.1:26590707-26602451 GCA_026777985.1 Mormyrops attenuatus
CCCCCCCCCCCCCCCCCCCCCCCCCCCCCCCCCCCCCCCCCCCCCCGCACGTGAAGGATCATTTCAAAAGCAGAGGGATCGGCTAACGACATCTGTGTGCGAGAAACACCATTAAAATTCATAAGGATGGCCGGGACCCGGGATAACGTAAGAGTGACAAAGAGTGAGAGAGAGAGAGAGAGAGAGAGAGAGAGAGAGGAGGAGACAAAGAGAGACTTTGAGAGCGCCCATGCGAGCGTGTGTGTCTGGGTGTGATTCGGGTGTCTGTGTCGTGGCCATGCAGCTGTGCTCCTGTCGCACGGTTTGCCACACATTTATGTGTGATAATGATTATCATTTAATTTGGGAGTTATTCTGACTTTGCTCTGCACACACCACACACAGAATTTATTCTAAAAAAACAGCAGTGTGCACCTTCTCTATCACAGGTATTACTCATTTAGCGTTTCTATTTCTGAGATCCTTTGGGGTAACTGCAGCTGGGTGTGTACATGATACTGATTCCTATTTCACATTTCAGCCGACGTCTCCCCCAAAGTTGAACGATGTCGTACGATTCGCTGTGACATATTGCTCATTTGTCACTGACTCTGAGTCCCGGGCAGCGAATGGGCGGGGAGGTGCCAGTTAACCAGCATCCTGTAACAAAACATGGGGTGTTTGTACACTTTGGCTTGTGGTTTGTGACTCCGCCTCTGCATCCAGGGCTTCCCGTGCGTCATTATGGGATGGCACACGCCTCTTTCACTGTCAGTATGTGTTTTTTTGGGGGGGGTATCATGGGAGGATGGCTGTCTCCCACCTGATCATCATTTCTCCTGGTCATATGGAGGTCGTGTCTATGCCACAACACTGATACTACAAGCTGTTCTGTTGGCTTTGCCAATCCCCCTGAAATGGTTACTTGCTACTTAGTTTTTCCCCATTTTTATTGTATAGCTCACCCCACATGCCTCTCTAACACTTATTCTGAAATCATACACCCACTCTGAATGCTGTTTAAGGTGGAACTCAGGACTAATGGTTCAGAAGCTAGGTTTCACGCTTGGGGTTTTCGACTGTAGGGTATTACATTGTGCTCTTAAGATTTTGCTACTGTCTCTTTAAGAAATAGACTTGCATCAAATTGCTGAAGCAAGCACGTAGATTTGGGAGTGGACAATATGTAGAATGAACAGAACTCACGCTGTGCCTGACAAGCTTCTCACTCTGCCACACTGAAGGCCTTCCTTTGGGTACCATATTTATCTGTTCCAAGAGCACAGTGTAGAAGGGCCAGAGGAATGTGCAGTGACACAGGAAGGAAGAAAACAAGCTGAGCAGAAGTAAGGGACATGGAGAGACAGCAACGAGAAAGCTGAGATAGGAAGAGGTGAGACAGGAAGCTGAAGGATGAGGAGGAGGAGCAGAAAAGAGGAACCTAAGTGAGGAAGTGAGGAGAAGGGACAGGAAAGATGAAGCTGAAGGGAAGGGATGAATGAGGAGGGAAAGGGAAGAAATGGCTGAATGGGGTTGATGAATGAGGAGGGGGACAGGAGAGAGGAAGTTGATAAGAGGTGATGAATAAAGAGGGACATGTGAGAGGAGGTTGATGGGAGGGAGGTGATGAAGGAGGAGGGACAAGAAAGGAAGCTGTGAGAGGTGATGATGGATGAGGAGGCAAGACGTGAAGCTGAGGGTGGTGATGATGAGTGAGGAGGAACAGGAGAGAGGAAGCTGAAGGGAGGGTGACGAGTGAGGAGGAACTGGAGAGGAAGCTGAAGTGAGGTGATGATTAATGAGGAGGTGAGAAAGGAGAGAGGAGGCAGAGGGAGGTGATGATGAATGAGGAGGAGGGATAGGTGAAGCCAAACTACAAGAGATAGAAAAGATGAAGAAATTGGGAGAAATGGAGGACATAAGGATGATTGACAGACTTGGGAAAGGGTTAGGGAAAATGGAAACTCAAAAAAAGAACTAAAAAAAATGGACATGGAATGAAAAGGACTGAATAATCTAAGAGTACAGATAACAGAAAAGGTAGGGAGAGAAACAGAAAGCGACAGACAGCGATGGAGAAGAAAAGCGTTTCTGAAGCACAATTATGACGTCAATAAAGCCCATTTCAATAAGAAAAGAATAAAGAGCTGTAGAATGAGTTTGCCTGTCTATAAATGATTTTACGTGACTTTTTTTAGCCTAAATTCCATACAGTTTTTTATTTAAACACCAGTCCCTCGCAGTGGATGCTTGTTTCTTTATTTGTATCCCTCTTCCACTGTCAGCACCCGTGGGCGGAGGCGGGGTGTGATGTCCGCGCCCACATCTTCCTCCGCGCACGGATGATGTGCTCTGCTGCATTTTGGATGAGTTGTTTCCGCTTCCCCCTCTTTTTTGCCACAAGAGGACATGGGAGGGTTGAGGAACAGGGGCACGGCTGAGTAGAGCAGTCAGACGCTGTAAAGCTCGGGTGTGTGAGTGTGTGTATTATGTTTATATTACATTGTGGGGACTAAATCCTCCACATAATGTAATAAAAACCTTTTATTTTTAAGTTGTGGGGACCATTTTTCCCACAAAGATCTGTGACTGCAATCAAAAAAGTAAAAATGAGAAAAGTCTTGTATTTATTTTGGTTACGTATGGTTAAGGTTAGGGCTGGGTAGAGGTTAAGGTCATCATGTTGGGACTAGAGTTTTCCCCATAGTTATGAATGGAGAGTCCCCACAAAGATATAATTACAAACCTGTGCATGTGTGCACACGAGTGTGCACGTGTGCATTTGAGGCGTGCTGACAAGGTAAACAATTATCACATCATTCTATAAGATTTTTAAAAATCCTTTAAGTCCCGAAGTTTTCATGTCTTTCACTGCATGGTATCACAATGATTATATTATAATTTTGGATCTGACTTTCATTTCAGTGGGCGATTAGTTCAAACTACCACGCCTGATTTTAGCTGCTTGCCCAGCTAGGAAGGATCAGAGGGATGACGGCTAGGCTCAGAAGAGGAAAGAGGAACTGGGTGAGGTATGAGCAAGACAAAGAAGGACAGAGAGGGACGTAGAGGCATGCGAGGTGGGGGACGACATAGAGAACATGTCCTCTCAATGGAAGAGAAGGGACTGGAAGGGGAGAGTCCTGAAAACTCAGCGCTGAACAATAAGGGGGACACAAAAGGGGGGGCAGAATAGACGTGGCTAGACAGAGAGAGAGAGAGAGAGAAGGAGAGGAGAAAAGGTGGCGGTATTAAAGTATGGAACTGGAGAAGATGGGATCCTCGATTATGCATAGTAGAGGAGAGGGCTACAATAAAAATGGATGGAATCGACAGGTGGGGGATGGGAAGGCTGGCGGGGGGGGTGTTTTTAGGGAAAGGCGGTGGTGAAAGAGGAGGGAGGGGGTCAAGAGGAGGAGCAGCACAATGCTCCTTAACTAACTATCCCCATATCTACCATCATCACAAGGCAAGAAACTGTGTCAGTAGGTTTTGTTCACCCTTTTAAACTCCCACACTGATTTGCCCTTCCTCTCTCTTGCTCAGTCTCGCTCTCTCTCCCTCTTACACTCTCACTCTGCCTCGTTTCTTTCATAAACCGCCCACACTGCTGCTCGCGGGCACAGATGGGAACAGCGTGTCCACTGAGCGTGTGCGGAGTGGCTGGAGAAGCCACCTCATGGCGGCGCCTGAAAATGAATAAGGACCTTCAGTGTGCTGCCATCACCAAGGTGCCGCATCTGAGAGCGATTCTCTCAAAGTCTGCCGTGACCCTGGGGGTGGCACTGAAACTGGAAGCCAACAAACCATCTTTGATTGGAGGGCTGGAGTATTATTAAAGAGCCAGTAGTTAACAAAAATATTTCATAAGCTAACCCATCTTTCTAAATGGGTTTACCTGTTTGAGTTGGCCAACCTGTCTTTCTGAATGGCTTACCTGATTGATCGGGTTAGTCAACCTGTCTATCTGAATTGGTGACCTGTTTGACCAGGTTAGCTGACTTGTCTGTCTGAGTGTGTCTGACTGAATCTCTCTTCCTGGCTGGATTAGCTCACCTTTCTTTATGGACTAGCCTACTTGTCTGTCACGTATCTCTTTGGTTGGATTACTCTCCCAGTCTGTCTGATTGGATTAGCCCCCTGGTCTGTCCAGTTTATCTGACTGGACCAGCTCACCTGTTTGTCTGATTGGCCTAGCTCACCTGTCTATCTTACTGGACTAGACCACCTGTCTATCTGACATGCTTAATAAATACAGTTGCGTCAGACTGCATTCTGCCATGGCTGCCTTACTGAATTAAACAAAACGCTCGCCAGCTTATTGCTACGACGTCTTGTCTGACAGGCTGATGTGTGGAAACTGTACTAAATGAAAGCAGGTCTGACTAGAGTAAGCCCAACACACCAACTGACAACAGAGGGGCCAACTAACACACTGTAACGTTTGCACATTGTAGGATAGATTCAGTTAAATATTTATTGTCAGGAAACTGTCGATTTATCCATTTTTTTCCCTCTTCCTTTCTCTTGCTGGGCTCTCTTTCTCCCCTGTCAGTCAGACACTGGCACACATCCCAGCTGTTGCCAAGGAAACCAGTCAGCGCAGCATTCTCTGACTGTTTGATTGGCTGCTCCAGGCCCCGCCTCCCAAATCATCTTCACTTAGCCACGCCTTGTCATTCTGTTTTTACATAAGGATTTGCAGTCACGGTCAAATGGGGCTGTCCCCCTGCAGCGAGCCAGTCTTCCTCCCTGTTCCTTTTGGGTAAATATATACCACAGGAAGACGTGTAATCAGACACGGTGCCTCCTTCATATTTGCGTCCCTGCCTTGGGAGACGTGGTCGGAGATGCTGTGAACTGCACTGATCTGCTGTGAGGACATGTGAAATGTTGCAGCACTTCCACAATGCCTCAGCAACGTCAGGAGGTTGCTATGCACTGACAGAAGAAGCAATGTGTCGAGGAATGGTTGAGGACTATTCCTTTGCTTAGATGTTATGATAAAACCCGTCAATATGACCCACCAAAGCTGCCCTAGCCCCAATGCAGGCTGCCTCGTGAACTGTGCTGAAATAGGTGTTTTGAAATACTTCCTTGAGGATATAAGCCAAGACATAACTAATCAACCCCGTAAGATCAAGTCTGATTCCCTTTCCAGGGACTGGGCCAGTAATGTCGTGCATAAAACCAGGGTGTAAGAGTATGGTTGGCGAACCCAAATATAAATGGATTAATGAGTAAACAGCTGTGGCAACCATGATAAAAATGATACAGGCATGGATTCGTATTTTATGTATTTGAAACACATGCTTTAATGACAGAGCAGGTATTTTGTAATTTGATGAATTCAGGGAGCTTGGACAATGATGTAATTTATATGAAAATGTCCCGGAGATAAATATTAAGAACTGCCTGGAATAAATCCTATAAATCTCCTGTTAGCGTGTAAAAAGGTGTGACCAGTCACATTTAGGATTCAAGATGGTAGGGAGGGGTTATGTCTTTCCGCGATCAAAACGGCTCATGTGTGTGACATGTCTGTACAGGACCCGTAGATTCGAATACATCTGTGGCCCTCATTTACAAATACATTTTTATATTTCTGACATTAATCCCAAAAGCTGACAGCGCCTCATTTGAATTTAAATGAAAAGTCACCGGGGTAGATTAGTTTCTGGTTTTTGAAGACCATCAGTTGTGTTGTTCTTCCTTTTTTAACTCGTCCCTGGAAACCGGCACAGTCCGCAGGAACAGAGTAAGAGTGGGAGAGAGAGAGCGAGATAGAGGAGAGGAAAAAAATGAATGAATGAAGCACCACATAGGAAAAGAGGAGGGAGAAGAGTAGAGCAAGCATAGGTCTGACTTCCTGGTGGGCGTGTGTGGGTGTGTGTGGGTTTGCGTCTGCGTGTGTCAGTGGCTCCGTGTGGAATTCGTTCCTGGAGGGCGTGTATGCGCATGCGATTGGACGTATGTGGGATTTGAACAGAAGGCTCGCTTGCTTCCTGGTGTGCGTACGTCACCGTAGTGTTTTTTGTCCTCTGCCTTGGGTTTGCAGGCTCTGCTTGAATGAATGAAGAACACCGACCGCAGCTTCGTAATTTCACCTGTCCTTGGCATGGATCCCCAGAACAGAGGATGCAAGCAGGAAGCGTGTCCCCTGTGCTGACCTCGGCTTTGCTCTGTGTCACCAGGTGTCACTGCCCACATTATTAAACATTTCTGCCTTCAAAGGTGACTTTGTAGCAAATAAACTCCCCATTCTATTGGTTTTCCATTGATATTTCAGCATGGATCAGATATGTTACAGTCAGCTCAGCGGGTTAGGATGCTGAGCCTGTGATTGGAAGGCTGCTGGTTCATATCCCAGGCTCAGCAGAGGGCTTGCCCTTAAGCAACATCCTTAATTCACACTTGATTCAGGAACTCTGACCATGGTTTCCCAAAAAAAGGAAGAAGTACTGTATGTCACTTTGGAAGTGCCTGCTAAGTAAATAGAAAGCAAATGTAAATCCTCTAGAAATCCTACAGTATTGCTATTTACAATTCTTGTGAAAACTGATTTTGTAGTAGATCTGGGAAAATTCATTCTAAATTCTGTTTGGTCTGCCCCTAGTTAACTTGTATAATCAATTCTCTTTGAATCAAATCTGTAGTAAAAAAAAAAGTGCATAACTGCTCCACACACCAAAGTCACACATTGTGAGATCATATCACGTAACCTAAGGAAATAAGAATCATTCTGTCGAAATCTGTCCTGTATGCTGGAGTCTCGACATCAACGGATGCTCCTAAAAATGCTGAAAATGAAAAACTACACCCTTTCCGAGTGTCTGTTGTCAGCCGCAGATGGGTTCAGCTGTTTGACATCACTGCAGTTCCGTCTCAGCATCCACCTTCCTGGAAGCACGGCCTTCATACCCCCCATGCTTCACAGTGACGCTCTAAACCTGGGCTAGCCTCCTGACCCCCCCCCCCCGAGGGGAACAGCCAACAGACTGACTAATTTAACACTCCCAGCCCGTATTACTTTTGTTTGAGTATTTCAACCTGTGTGAGTGGGGGTGGGGAGGTGTTACGTTTACAAATGATGCATCAGCGACCTGACGGGGGAGCTGAGATGGTCACATCCTCTTCCTCTCCTTCTCTTCTCCTCTCCCCTCTTAGACGTTCATGATCCAACAGATGATTTCTTTGCAGGACAGGTGTACTGAGCCCAGAGAGCTTTATAACATCATTAGTGTGGTTTTGCTCTCATAGTGACACAGAGAGGAGCAGACCGGCTCTCCGGTTAGGGTGTGAGGCAGGCACACGAGCGCATAGCATGCTCAGGTTACACACAATCGTGACGACGCTCAGAGCCGGTGTGCTGGCCTGCGTAGGAAATGCAGAGGAATCTTGCGGCACACTACAGTATCCCTCTCCTCCGGTCTCGCGGTGTTAAGGAGGACAAGGAGAGGCTTGATCTCCCCCAGGGAAATGCTCCGTTCCATCACGCTCGCTAGCCGAACATGGGCGAACGCGGCTCTCCGGTGAGACTGATCAAAGGAGTTGTCCCACTATGCTGCCAAATTCTCTGTAGTGACGCACATCAAATAAACTATTATACATTCTCTATGCGTATAACGGATAAAAATACCAGCAGCCCTCATCCGGAGTGCAGGCTGAAAGCACCGCTAAGCCATCTGCTGACTGTGACCCGGGATAGCGGAAGTAAGACCAGGGAAGGGCAGGCCTCATCGCTGGGTAAGCATCGCTGAGTTAGGGGCCTGTGACACTGGCTGCCAATGAGCACCAGCCTTCTTGAACATTGTGTGTACATCACAGCATGACAAATGGCCATTGGCTGATGGGCGTGTATATGACGGGACTGCACAATTGCAACCCTAAACCTGAGCCATTCACTAAGGAAACTAAGTATTCAATCAGTCTTCATTCTTCAAAAAATACATCCCAATCTTTTGATGCATGCGAGGAGGAGAAACACCTCTTAAATTATTATTTTCACAGCACATTTCACCGTCTGTGTCCTCAAATGCCATCTACCTGCTCCTCTCGGCTGTCTGCAGTGATTAAGTTGCCTCGGCTCCTGAGTAAATCAACCTGAATTAAATGGGGATTCCACTGAAAAAGTACATTTTGCGCTGCCCGGCAGACAATTTCCTGAGTACACAAATTGAAATATATTACATGTACAGCAGACAGTGCTGGTGATATAACAGAATGCTTTGCTCTCAGGAGAAGCTTTTGCTCTCGTTTGCACTGGAAGCACCTATTACACTGTCTTTGTTTCACTTGTCTCAGTATCTGCCAATCCTAGTGTTTTAAGGAATATTTTTAAAGCTGACTCCCGCAGTTCTGACTCCTCCCGCTCCCTCCCCAGTTTCTAATTGGCCATTAATTCTGAGTGCTACAGATAGGTGTTGAGTCTAGATCAGCCCACAGGGACCCCCAGACAGTTCACATTTTTGCTCTCTCCCAGCTCCCAGCCAATCAAGAACGCCAAATACCTAGTACAGATGTGTTTGGGAGCAAAAATGTGAACTGTCTGAGGGTACTCCAGGACTGCGTTGGGAAACACTGGCCTGAATGATGGGAAATATGGTGTTGCACAAAGGTCTTAGGCAGTCGACAGCAGCATTCCATGGTGTAGGTAGGGCCCCAACAATGATGTTAGCCCAGGGGCCAACCCCCCGAAATTCAGCCCTGCTCACACCTCCAGGTTTGAGGGTTTGAATCTCACCTCTGCTCGCTATGAGGTTTCATGTTCACTGTGCCATATGAGTCTAATGAGATGCAAGGTGCTGACCCTAACCCTGTACTGGATAAGTGGGTTTGGAAGATGGATGGACTTTTGATTTAAATGTCAACATTAAGAATGAGGAACAGAATTTGAAAACACATCGCTTTTCCTTTAAGAATTGAAGACTGGAAAAACAGAATGATGATAACAGAGATGGAGGAGATTCAGTTTTGTTATATCTGAAGCATCACACCAAAGTGTCTAGACTCTAGATGTATTAATCACCTTTATCGCCCCCTACAGGACAAGGGCAGTGCCACCCTGCTGGAGGACCCGGGCTCCCCCATAATCAAGTCACCCAACCTGTGCCCCAAATGCATCATCGCATGTCCAAAATCCTGAAGAAAGGCCCAGCCTTGATCACTGGAGTCATATGGTTTCGACGGTAGGTTTTAATTAGCGCCTGACACCTAAAACAGCAGTTAACTCACTCCCTGAATAATTACCTGAACAAAGCAACTAAAGGTTCAGACAAAAGCCAGCATGTGCTGCCTCCCCCCAGTCCACCCCCCTGTCTCAGGTGCTTACCTTTTCTTGTTGCTGTCAGGCTCGCGGTTCCTCCAGTCCAGCCGGCTCTTGCGATACAGCAGGTTCATGTCAGTGTGGGTGCCCGGCCTGTCCTTTCCAATCACAGCGCAGTGCAGCTGACTGCCCCGCCTCTCGATGTCCTGCAGGAAGCGCTCCACTGCCACATCTTGGGCGGCGCCAGAGTTCATTGTACAGCAGCCAATCAGGAGAGAGAAGGGGGAGGGGCTTCACAGAAATTCCCTCTGTGCAGAACCTGGAGACAAAGATGAGGTTTTATTAGTATAGATACTGCCATCAAAATATGCTACGGCTGCATTTATTTCTGCTTTTCTCGCTATGTATCACACACACGGCATAATACAGTTTTCTACTCAGCATTTGGTAACCAGATTTCGCCGACTGACTGTTGAATGCTGGTGAATGTGAGATGTGTAGCACTTCAGGACTGTCAGTGAGTTGCAAGCTGATTGAATGAGCAAGAGGACACTCTCATCCACCAAAGTAATGCTGGGAACAGCCTGCATGTACCTTTCACCATGTGGGTAAAAAGAGGGAGTCTAAGGCACAGCAACAGGATGCGAAGATCTGCCCCCCTCCCCCCAAACCCTCAACACCCTCTGCTGGGGACTGTCAAAACACTGCAGTAACAGGACTTGTCACATGATGCAGCAGGGGCCTCGTGGTGGGGCAGAATTTCCTCAGCGTCCTGGTGTGTCGAGTAGGTTTTATGTGACTGTTGTCATGACAGCCCATACAGGACACAGGTCACACCGTGATTGGCCACTCCAGCCCATATAGAACACAGGTAAAACCGTGATTGGCCACTCCAGCCCATTTAGGACACGGGTCACACCGTGATTGGCCACTACAACCAATACAGGACACAGGTCACACCGTGATTGACCGCTCCACTCCATACAGGAGACAGGTCACACTGTAATTGGCTGCAATGTTTCCACAATTCTCCTATAGTATACGAGTATAAGGCCTGTATGTTTCGCAATACAATACACAAGTCTCTCTCTCTCTCTCTCTATATATATATATATATATATATACACACACACACACACACACACACATACATATATACATATATATAGCACCACAGGCACAGAGTCCTAATCTGCAGACCCATGCACGTCACTCCATATTTGTCTACACCAGCCCATACAAAACACAGGTCCCCCCTGTGATTGGCTACTCAAACCCACAGGGTATACCAGTCCCTGTGTGATTGGCTGCCCCTGGAGTTCTCCACATTCTCCTCCCCTCCCTCTGCGAAAAGTGAAGAATGAGGATTTAATTGAATGGGCTGTATTCCCAGGGGGCAGCTACAAAACTCTCATACTTGTAATTATCATCCATTATAGTTATTGTTATTATCATTGGTAGAGCTATAGTATTATGACTCAAGCATTACAATCGCCTTTGCTTAAAGGCGTGGGTAGATTATATTAGACCATGCTAGATGGATTCCTTCTGTAGTCTGAACTATTAATTCAAGTTTATAAATATCCCAACTATCAGGGGTCAAGTGCGAACACAGTCGCAGCAGAAAACACACGCGATGCGAGTGAGTGCAGCCCAATTACCCCGTGGCCGCGCAGTTACCCCAGGCCAGGCTGCAGGGCGGCGGGGGGGCATTAGTCATAGGGGCGTGAGAGTATCTCAGCATGGGCGGTAAACAGCCCGCCCTCTGGATCACAGCAAGTCTACATGAAGCTGTCGAGCTGATGAGTCTGCACAGCGGGGAGGGGATGTGCCCCACTAGCGCTCTACCTGGGGTTTCCCCGACTGGGGCGACGGATCTCTGCACAGTCCGCCGCTAATCCTGAGGGGCATGCACATTCTTTTATTCAGTCAAAAACTCATAAACCAGGGTAGGTGTGGTCATGCCAGTCTGTGGGCCAGAGTGTGTGGACACTAGGGGGCCTCGTTACCGGTGACTCAGTGAACCGACAAGCTGCCGGAGGGAAGGAGGAAGCTGGCAGTAAGGCCGTGGGAAAGGGTGGGGGGCAGGAAGTGACACAACGCGGATATGAGCCTGGGGGGGCCCAGAGCACTGAAAAAAAAGAAACAAGTGGGGATAAAGATACATTTTTGACACATACTTTTTATCTAAGGCAATATACAATCAAAAAAGCAGGGTAAGCTGGAGATTAAGGGCCTCATTCAGGGGCCCGAGAGTGACATCAGTCTTCCGATCCTGGGATTTGAACCAGCAACTTTCTGCTCATGAGCGCAAAGTCCTAACCCACACACCTCTCCAGAAATTCCAAGACTGTGAAGACTGGAGGAAACAGAATGAATAGTAAAAGCAAGGAATGAAGGTTCAATGGAAACCCCTTTTTGATGGGGGTGGTGGGGGATGGGGGGGGGCAGGGGGGCTGTGCCCTGTAGCCTGAATCTTCTGATGAAGATGTTTGTCTGT
>JAODKC010000002.1:26602551-26622007 GCA_026777985.1 Mormyrops attenuatus
AGCTAACAGTGCCCAGAGAGTCAGGAGCCCAGGGAGTCAGCTCACAGTGCGCAGAGAGTCAGGAGCCCAGGAGTTAGCTGACAGTGCGGAGGGAATGAGGAGCCCAGGAGGGAGCTGGAAGTGCTCGGGGGATGGGGGGGGCAGGGGGGCTGTGCCCTGAAGCCTCAATCTTCTGATGAAGATGTTTGTCTTTTTGAAGCCCTCGGTGGGGGGCAGGGGTGATCATGCATGCTCTGTAATGCCTGGATTTGCCCAATGGGACCCGGTACATTCAAGCGGTAATCGGCGGTTAACAGGAGTTGGTTATACCTGGCGGCAAATGATTACACAGGATAGTCCCACACAAATTGGTCTCGGAAGCCTACTTCCCCCATCATTAATGACAGCTATTCAGCTGAGCAGTCGATACAAATCCACAGGGGTCACTCGTGATAAAATGAGATTCTCCATATTTAAATATCATTCCCTCAGATAGCTTGGGAGCATTACACTGCTGAATAACAGGGACTAGACAGATCTGACCCCAACTTCTACTGCTACATACCCTGCTGTTAGGGAAAAAGGGGTGTGCTTGTGCCTTATGACATGTAATGTTGTGTTAAAATGTTATGGAGTGTGTTATGACAGTACTTAGCGTTTAATGATGCAGCTGTTAGGCACACGTCCATATAGCCACTGGAGGACTGGCCATGTGTTTAGCAGGGTCTGAAGTTTGGGCGCCACATTTGTCTTACAGACTTACTAACAATTTATCTTGCATAACTGCTTATGCAGTGTAGGGTCACAGTTAGCATGCAGCCTACCCCAGCTAGCTTAGAACGAAGAAGCAGGGGACTCCCTGAATGGGATGCCTATCCATCATGAGGCACACCCACCCAGGGGCATCGGAAGGGCCTCGATACCCTGGCCAACCCAATCCGAGTAGGGGCCCAAGGTAACATTTTGTAAGGGTGCCCAGAATTTCTAGCTACGACCATGTGCATACCCACACACTATATGATAACATTTGCAGAGCAGATCACTACCTGCATGTGTTTCCAAACCAGAATCAAGGTTTATTCATGGGGAATATTTTGCTGGGTACGAAAGGTGCAGACAGTCATGGCTATACAGACGAACATGCCAGGAAGCTGCGCATGAGGAAGCTGCAAACTCCACAAACACAGACCCGAACCCGCAACCCTGGACATGTGAGATTGCAATGCTACCCACTGAGCAGGGAGAGGGTAGCTAGAAATTCTGGGCTTGCCAAAATGTCACCAGGGAGGGGGGGGGGCCTTGGTAGATTTTGCAGACCAGGCCCCAACACTGGATTTTGGGGCCCCTATGAAGTGCTGGGCCCCCAGTCTGACAGGACAGTGTTCCCCAACCCAGTCCTCAGGGACTCATTTTTGGTTCCTGCCAGCCCCCACCCAATCAAAAACACCGAATACCTAGTACAGGTGTCTTAGATTCTGGTCGGGAGCAAAAGTATGGACTGTCAGAGGGTCCCCAAGGACAGGGTTGGGAAACACTGTGCTAGGGTATCCTGCCACTCAGACACCCCAACCACTGAGCCATTTGTATATGAATGAAATATCTGAATTTCATTTTTAGATGTAAGTGTAACATATGATATTAGAAAAAGCTTTATTTCTTCGGCAGTTGAAGAGAGAAACAATATCTGGCCATTAGATGTCATTGTGGTTAAAGGTGAAGTCAGTTTGTGTCCTGAGGGTGTTTTTTTGCTGCACCCAGGATCACAGTGCTTAAGTGGAACTCACTTGGGATGAAAGAATCGGCTAAGAGAGCAGAACAGCACTTGCTCACAAGGATGTGAGCGGAGGCAGATGTAATGCGATACAGTATTAAGCTCTCCACACCGGTGAAACCACTTAAAGTGAGAAGAAGCCAATGATTCAAGAGGCAAAAGGGGGGATTTCAAACTGTAAAGGGCACCCTTGGAGGTGTGATTCCAGGAAGGATGGTGAGCCATGACAGAGGGGGTCAATCAGAAAAAGGTCGTTCGGGTTTAGGTCACTGTGTCAAGATCAGGTGTCCGTAGATGTAGATTATGACCTTATGTGGGAGGGAGAGTTACCATCATCAAGTGCTGGACAGGATTCAAAACTCCTGTAAATCTTGCTAAATTAAAAGATGAACTATATTTTGCCAGTGTTTCTGTAGTATGTGTTTGCCGATTCATCGCACACATCGCAGCGCCGAAAGTTCGTGGAAACGTCGCGGCAGGACCGCAGGAACATCGTGAGCTTGTTACCCGTGACTAGAAAATGGGATCGCTTCGTCCCTAAAATTTCACGTACACGGCATGCCTTGGAAACGTGCTTCATTCGCCAGACAAATCGGGGATCCTGCCTTCGACGGACCTAGAAAGCCACAGACCGCATCGACAGACGGACGGGGACTGCGGACGCACCAAACCCGGCTCCGAAAGCGACGGAGACGGAAAGGGGAGGAAGAAAGGACTGCAAAAAGAAGCAGAGTACAGGAATTCGTAGACATAAGGGGAAGAAGAAGGAGGGAAGAGAGAGGGAGCGAGAGGTGAAGGCGGCGGTGGGGGAGGGTTGTGAAAGCACGTCTCGCACACCAGCCGCTGCTGTGTGTGTGGTCGCCTAGCAACCCCGCCAGTCTGCTGCCTCTCGGTCTCCCTGGCCGCCGCGTCTCCAGCTGGGCGCGAGTGGGACAGGCAGAGATTACCGCAGAGGCGCTTGTCGTGGCATTTCCAGCAAGGAAAGTACCCATTAATGAAACACCAGCAGCGGGGCAGATGGCACGCGGCCGTTCGCCGATCGTACGTTGGAAATGTGTACGCGAACGTACAAAACACGGCGAATTCATATCTGTTTGCCATTAGCGCAAGCTCCCATAGTTTTCGTTTTCACAATTTACAGATTTAACCAAAAGCTTTACAATTAGCAACATCAGGCAAGAAGTTTTAAGAAAAACTACAAGAAAAACATCATGTCTAAAGATCATATGCTAAATAATGTAAAGTAAAAAGTAATTACATGAGGAACCCAGACAGTTACAGAAGATCGAAAAATTAACATGCTAGTGCAAATCACCTATTCTGATTTAAATTCTCATGCTAAGGTGCAGAAGTGCACAATATACTGCCATAATTCCTAAATGCTAGGCCCGTCATGTTTTGCATATTTTCGTGGATTATCCTCTGCCTCGCGCCCATAGATTCCGGGAGAGGTTCCGGATTCCCTTGACCATGCGTAGGACAAGAATATGGAATAGAATATGGATGGATGGATAGATGATGGACGGGATGCATGGATGTATGGATTGATGGATGGATTTGGCAGGAACAATGATAAATTTATTAAAGTATGCATTAAGTATGTTATTTCACAAAGATGATCATCATTATGTGTGAATACATTAAATGAATCATGTGGGTGTTTTTAAAAAAGTAATATCAGACAGGGAAACAAATCACAAGATAGAAAGGTAGGCTAAATTCTCGCTCTATCAGGGATACAGTCCACAGTATGAGGTAGAGTGATGGGCGTGTCCGATGCAACACTACGACCCCGTCTGCTGGGGGCGCTCTGCTGATCGCGGAAAGGAGCGGAGAGTACCACACCCTGTTAAAGCTACACCGAGACAGATGGGAAGTAAACCGGGAAGTGAGCGTGTGTGAGACAGAGGGAAGAACGAGGCAGATCGAGTGAGGAAGAATTCTACTGGGGCGCTATGAGCCGGAGAATAAGCGAGAGACGGGATGAGAGTGAAACAGCGCTTGGGTGAGAGTCAGTGAATAGTGAATGAAAGAGCAAGTCTGTAAGTGAGTCAGAGAGAATGATTAAGGGAATATTTGAGTGAATGACTGAGAGGCATCCCCAAATTACCCCCGTTTTCCTGCTCTTCTTCCTCAGCGGACTCGTCAGATATTAATCTTTCATAAAGCAGGACCAGAAATAAACTCCTTCCCCTTCCATGAGCTCTATTGTTCAGCTTTGCTCCTCTGCTCTGTCATATACAAGCGAGAGGAGGTAGGAAGCAAGGAGAAGGTCTGGGCTGGGCTCGGGGAGGTTCGGACGTATTTAATTAGTGGGGAAGAGCAGATGTCAATGACCGACGAGCTCTTAAGCATTGCGTGAGTTACAAATGGTTATTACCGCCCTCGGCTCCCGGGAGGGCTGTAACCGCGAACCGCAGCCACAGCCGTGCGGGACTTCTGGGCGCGCGGTCAGGCGCAGGGCGACGGCGTCTGCAGGGGACACCCCGCCATAGACGACGCTAGGCTTTTCACCCAGGGGGTGCAAGGAGAGAGAGCCAACCATGCAGTCAGTCATCCCGATAAATAGATTTGTAAAAAATACATATAAAATCATTGTTATTACACATTGATATGACTAGCACAAGCCACATTTTCAAATATAGCTTTATTTTATAGAACTCAATATGTTCAAATAGCATTTTCGTCTGACGAAAAGGGGGTGAAATTGCACCCCCGGTAAAATCGCCTATGCGCTCAAAACAGCGCAATGAAGCCAAACTCGTGTTGAAACATCTACCATCAGCAAACCGCATAATTTCTCTTCCGAGTTTAAAACAGTCCAAATCTGCTAAACTGATTAACAAATTGATAATTCGCGTGTTTAAAACGTGCCTATGACCTGGCATTGTGTGTCGCTAAGTTAATGCTTTGTGACATCATTGAATCCACCAGTGTCCCCAGATGGGCTGTCCTCGGAAACATCGCGTTACCCAAGAATAATCTGCAGTTCTTGCTTATGTTTTTGCACATATGTGTGACACGCTACAATTAATATGCTTACAGCACAGGATCATCTGTGTGAACACAGTCCAGCATCACCTGGCGAGCCCTCTTGTAAAACAGACTCCCGTTTCCACTGCACCTTCCCCTGCCCCTCTCTCTCCTCCGCCGCTCCCTCCCTCCCTCCTGGTGCAGTCTGCAGTCTGGCGCACTTGCTGACCCCACCCGTCCCCCGCACCCTCCCTGCCTCCCCCCTGCTGCACACAGTCGCTGCCCTTGACTCTGGCATCCTTCATGGTGGGTGTAAGGACCAAGGTGAACCAGACATGATGAGGCACAAACCCACACACACACACACACAGACCACACATGGTGACCCTCTCACTCACACACACACACACACACACACACACACACACACAGACCACACATGGTGGCCCTCTCAATCATACACACACAGACCACACATGGTGACCCTCCCACTCACACACACACACACACACACACACACACACACACACACACACACACACACACACAGAGACCACACATGGTGACCCTCTCTCTCTCTCACACACACACACAGAGCCCATTCTCTCTCTCTCTCTCACTCACACACTCCCAAAACGAGGGTTAGCAGCATAGGGAAACCCCCCCCCCCCCATGCTGCTGGAGCCATGATGACAGGAGATGCGCAGAGGCTCAGGGACACGCATGCCATATGCCAATAGCATGATCACACAGAGATGCACATGCATGTCTCATGGTAACAAGACCCCCTTCCCGCATGCAGCCAATGTTTATCCCCCTTACAGCTAAGCGGTGGCAGGTATACTACAAGTTGAGCCCTGTCATCAGCAGATGGCTGTCTGGACGTTAACCGCCCGTCCCGCTGCATGCCTTACCCATCTGGCCGTGGACAGGAGTGCGAAAGGCCACTAGGTCCACACCCACAACTGTGACACACATCACTGCTGGCTGCCTTTTAACTCACTCTGCGTCATATTAGTGTAGTGGGGCGCAGTGCGCTGTGTGAGTGTGTTCCTCTTAGACACGGGACTCACAGGAACATAGTATGGCCTGTCAGTGTGCCACTGTCCCAGATTATGCTGCCATTCCTATACATCAGCCCTAGAGGGCGTCACTCTGGAGCAGTCAGCTCATAATAGACCTTTGAAGTACAGAGTCAGCCGCAAAAGCCCTGTCAGCAGGCGAGCAGTGTGCTGATGCAGTGTGGGAAGTCTGGCATGTCACTGCAACGTGGCAAGTTTTAGTGTTTTGCAGCGGTGTGTTGCCATGGGTGGGGGTGGGGAGCATTATCTGTGTATATAGTGCTGGGCGTCTTTAAATCATTTATATGGCCCGTCTGCTTGTTCTTTCCAATCTCTTCTCCAAATTCAGTCTTCCCTGGATTGTCTCCTCCCACCATGTGATTTCCGCCCCTAGCTCCTCCCACCCCTGTGAGCCGCAGCCCATAGCTCCTCCCACACCCATGATCTCCACCTCTAGCTCCTCCCACCCGGTGATCCCCCGCCCCTAGCTCTACCCAACCGCATAATCCCCACCTACCCGGCATGGCAGCATGCAGGGGATGCCGATGAGCAGGATTGTGACAGTGTGCTTAGTGGGAGGGGAATGCAGAGGAGAGCCTACCCCCCCCCAAGCAAATCGAGGGCCGCTCTCTGCAGGGACCAACATGGCATGAGGACGGGACACACATCAGCAAAGCCGTGATAGGGCAGAGACGGCTTATGGGCCGACTGCTAATCCAGATTTGGGAGGAATTTAAAGACAAGCTGATAAAATGCCTGCCATACACAGAGCACTGACTGTTAATCTGCCCGAACTCTGATGCCAATTAGTGCCAATCTGCAATCTAATGCTTTTCATAGATTTAGCGAATTAGCTGGGGGTTGAACCCACAAGGCACCCCTCGGCACGTCCTGGGACATCAGGGGCCTCTTTGGGAGAATGCTACACGTTGGCCAGGATTGGTTTGACCACATGCGTGTCCATCTTCTCTTACCTCTCGCCTCACTACAGTCTGAAAACTAACAAAATTCAGCCTGATTTAACCGCCAGTCCTAACCGCTGTCCTATCAACCTCTGCCCCCTCATCGCAGACACAGGCTATTAATTTATGCGTTATTTAATTTCATGCAGTTGCCCTTTACAGTTCCACCAAAGATATAAAAGCAAAATTTAACCGAAGTTGAATTTTTATTTATATTTGTCTGGATGTGTGTTTGTCTGGCAGTGTATTCCCATCGGGCCTTTCGTCTGTTTGTCAGTCTAGTAGCCCATTCCCATTGGGCCTTTCATCTGTCTGTCAGTCTGGCATTCTATTCCCACTTGATCTTTCATCTGTCTGTCAGTCTGGCAGCCAATTTCAATTCAAGCCTTTCTTCTGTCCATCAGTTTGGCAGTTTTCTTCCATTGAGTCTGTCTTTTGATGCTGGGTGGCACATTCTTTTTGTCTTTGTCTATCAGTTTGTCCAAATGGATTTCCATGGATTAAATTTTAATGATGTCAGTCTGTCTCATTCTTAAGGTCATATTATTTTATGTGATTCTTCAGCAAGGGAAGACATAAACGAAATTCGCTCCAATTTGTCCATTTAAACCATTTCCTACCTGCGTTGTTCTTTACGGTAGCACTCACTAGGTATTAGCTTCCGGCATGTGATGCAAAATATATTCAATGCAAGAAAAGAGAACCTTCACTTTCACCTTCACTATAAAGGTTTATTGCCACATAAATAAGCCCAACTTACACTTAAATCTCCTTAAAATTTGAAGAACATTATTCAAACAGCTAGACCCACAAACTGGGCTGTACAAAACTTAATTATGCAAAAACACTTAACTGTTAAATTAACATAATCCACTTGGCAAAGCTATTTAAAAACCATTATAAATAAATCAATACAGAAATAACTGTACAATGCGCATGTTGTATTAACAGAAGCATCCAGTCGGTCTGCAAGACGCAGGATGGAATAGAATTTCATGCTGCATGTTTGTTGATTTACTTGGACCTTTGAGCAACCTGGTCTGTGATGTATATCAGCGGTGCGGAAACATGCCAGCGTGTCGCCCATCTGCAGCAGTTACATGCACATAACCAAGACCCCTAGTGACCTAGTGGCTCTAACACTCAAACCCAATATTATCACAGTTAATTAATGCACTGCAGTGCATGAACAGGTGTGCTGATGTCAGAAACCACCTGTAACTGAGGAAACATTCCTTTGCTGCATTAGCCAGTCAATTCAAAGCGGCCAATTCAGGACAAGTGATCCATACATACGTTCTAATTGTTCAGCTAGTACAGGCAGCACAGCACATGAAGCAGAAGACCCCCTAGAGAGGATGCCAGTTCATTGCAGGACACACACACACACACACACACACACACACACAGAGACCTATACTCATGTCTGTGTGGGGACTCTCCATTCATAACTATGGGGAAATCTCTAATCCCAATATGACAGCCTTAACCCCCACCCAGCCCTCACCTTAACCATAAGTAACCAAACAAAATACAAGAATTTTGGCATTTTTCGTTTTTTAATTGCAGTCACTGGTTTTAATAAAATCGAGTTTTCCCTTGTGGGGACTGAAAAAAATGGTCCCCACAACGTCAACATAATGTAATATATACATAACACACCCACACATATACACACACACAGGTTGGAACTTATATCTTTGTGTGGACTCTCATTTCTATGGGGAAAACTCTAATCCATATATGTCGACCTTAACCTCTACCCGGTTCTAACCTTAACCATAAGTAACCAAATAAAATATGAGAGTATTGGCATTTTTACTTATTTGATTGCAGTCACAGATTTTTGTTGGATCCCCACAACGTCAAAAAACTGGTTTTTATTACATTGTGGGGGCCATTTGGTCTCCAAAATATAATATAAATCGAATCCACCCACACACATTGGGCAATTCAGAGACGCCGGTTTGTCTAACTGCATGTATCTGGCTGTGTGATACAAGGAGAACATGCTATCGGCAGTCACGACGACTGGGGCAGGATTTGAACCCACAACTGTGAAAGGTCGCTAGCATACACGGTCATCAGCGACCGGCTGTTTAGAAACCTCTGTGGCACCCCAGGATTTTGCCACCTGGGGATGATGTTCATTTGATTTCAAAAGGAGCCGGTCTACATAGCAAGCCACGTAAACGCGGGCTTGACCCATCACACAACCGGCAGGAATTACTCAATATTCACGAGTCAGCGAATCTTCGAGCTGAATTAACTCAGTAACCCTGACTTTATCTGCGATTAAACATCTCACGTAGAGCTATTAACTGTGTCTATGCATTTTTTCGCTACAGGGCAAGGAAAATAAAAAAGTTTTTAATCCTATAAATTTCTGATAACATGTTTGTTGGAAGTTATACATCGTTTAAATAGAACAGCATCAATTAACCAAAAAATAATAAAGACAACAACAACAATAATAACAGACAGGACGAAGTCTTAGCGGATCTTTGAATTCACACACGGTGTGGGTATCTTATTTGGGATCGGAAAAGGCGGCTGACACAAAGGCACAGTTCATCGCCAGCAGACGGATGCTCGGCAGCCAGACTCTGGGGGAGCCGAATAGTCCCCCTTCTGAGGAGTTGCAGCGCAGCCTCGGGACGGTCTACGCTCGGTTAAACGGCGAGCATTAATCAGCGCGCGAACTGAGTGACTATTGAGTGACACCATTTAAAATGCAAGGCACACCGGCCTCATACTCGTATTTGTAATTTACACATAAGATGCTATTCACTGGGGCAAGCAGTCTCAGTAGTTAATAGACTGAGATCCTCGCGCTTGTGGGGATAAGCTGGCATATAGCTTACTGCTCCTCTGTGCATGTGCAGATATGTGCTTCCGTTGTTCGTGCAATAGGTATTGGAATATCTGTGTGTTATTAAGTAGAAATGTGTTTGCTTCCCCTCGCCTGCTCTTCTGTCACATGCGTACGTGTGCGGTACTATGTAACCATGTCGCACGCATGTGCTTATGTGTCTGCTGCGCGTGTCCCTCGTCCGTGTGTGCGCGCATATGTGCCCGTGGGCATGCTCGCGTCTGTAGGCATTGTGCCTGTCTTCTGTTCTGCCGGAGTCACGATCAGACAGGGCTGAGAGGCATGTTTGCGCCCCCCAACGCCTCCTCCCCCGGACCATGTGAGTATAAATAGTATGGCGAACGACTGAAGTAGGGGGCACACCGGCAAAAAGGAAACAGTCTGTAACACTGAGATTGCACTGGCGTACAGCGCGAAAAGACAGAGCCGTAGAATAAAACACGACACTGTCTCATTTGTGGGAAACTGGTCTATGTAAAGAAACCGATGTAAATGATTTACCATTCATAAACTCGTTTCCTAAACCGCATGATAAGGCACATATGGCCCTGCCGTACATATATACGGTGTTCTGTTCAGACACACCGTTCAAATGACCGAATTCTTTAACTGATTTCAACACTTGAATTATGCTCAAATTTAGGCATGGGCCAGTCCACTGACGTACAGAGCCATTGGCGCACCCGTTCACCTCAAACAGCTGCCCGGAATCACCAAGACACAGGTAGTTATACAGGCATCCTGACTAAAGGCATAAAACTAGAGTTTGTAAAATGATTACATTTTGCCTTTTCATGCAGGCATCCATTGATTACCAACACAAAGCACAATGCCGGTAAAAACAGCGATGGTGCCGATCAGTCATCACCACCGTGAATGCGGGTCTTTGCTTTACATTCCGTAACTGATAAACTGGACTACGGTTTAAGTGCAATTGGATAAAGGACTCGCACAAAAACTTTATTTCTGGCACTTAAGTCCATTCACCATACGTGCTATTTAACTTTTAAAAGAACAACAATGGCAAACTTACCTATTTCAGAAGCTTGATGAGTTCGCATCCAAATACGAGAAATGAACGTGTAGGTTTCACGTCTATGAGTTAGTCGTAGATGCGGTGTCGTGTTTTTATACTATAAACAGCATACACGTTTATCAAAAACAAAATCATAAAACTGTCGTTATTTTGGCTGTAATAGAGTGTACTTCTCGCAATGATAAAATAACCGTATAAACAACGATGTACGCTTAATAATATAGCGAGAAAGAAATCAAAACAATTTGTCGTTTTTAATTACCGAAATGTTAATGATATTGCAGTTCTTCGGGATCAAGTTAGACTAATATTAGTTAGCTTACTCATTTAATTAGTGTCGTTTCGCAAAAAAAAAAAATGGAGTGTGATTCGGTGTGGACGATATAAGAATGAAATCAGTTCTATTTGTGGAAAAAAAACGTTGCTTTCATTAGTAGACGTTTAAGGTCTTGTTGAAGTTAAATCCGTGTTGCAATTCAATACGACGTTAAAATCCTTCCTTTAATAGCTCATTCACAAATAGTGCTGAAACGTTCCTGACCTACAATTTTTTTCCACTCGAAGAAATTTAAAGTCATACACGCAATTCGCCTCGCCTTTACATGAACCTGTTATATTGGTTAAGAAGTCGAACTGTTGTTTTACATAACTGAGGTTTACAGAAGCAGTTGGTGCCTTCAATAACAGAAGCGATGAAGGAACTGATGATGATCCGTTTCGGGTGAGCGGCACGTCCCATGAATTCCCGGTTCACAGGCGCTCTACGGTAATGTTTTTGTAATTGTCGCCATTGCCTCTCCGCGAGACATCTTTAAAAATGCATTCATGAAACGTTGCCTTTTATTTATATTTCCTACTCTGCCCTTCCCTCCCTCCCTCTCCTTCTCTTTCAGCCCCCTCACGAGTATTTACAATTTTGCCAGCGCACTAGGCATAGACGTAAGCAGGCTGTCAGCGTATAGGGATCCGCAGATTCCGGAGTCAGACCTAAGTCAGCTTGCATGCACACCTACACGGTCTCTCTGACAAACACAGTCATTTACACACAGAGACGGAAATAAATCCGCATGAGTATTACTGACGAGCGAACACGCATAACAGACAGGGTGTTGTAAATGTAGTTTAAGAAATATAATTCACACAGTGAAGTGACCTGAGAAGCAGACACCCTGGTAATAAAAATTCCGCTCCGTTAATCAATTCAGCTGCGTGCTGCTCCGTATTGATTCAATAGCCAATAATTCTGCAACCACGTAAGCCATTTACAGAAAAAAAAACATTCACACCGGAAAAAATGAATCAGGGAGGATATATATATATGTGATTAAATAACATTTCAAAGCACAAGAAATATAACATTTGAGGCACGTTAGACTCCAAAAGGGAAGGACAACCTGAAAAAAAAAAACAGTTAAGCATACCTCGAGGTACCCCTTACTACAAATTCCCACAACTCTTCCCAAACTAAATATCTCTTTCTCATTCACTCGCTCATCTGTCCTCTCCATTTGCTGATTTTATCTCAGAGTTCTCCATCAGCCTCCTTCCCTCGCTCCCTTCTTCCCTCGCTCTCTCTCTCTCTCCCTCCTTCCCCCCTACCTCTCCTCCCTTCTTCCGTCTTGCGCACGCTCTATAAATAGATTCACCTTTATGCTGTCTGTTCCGTCCTGACTGTCTGATACGGAGGGAGGTTCACAGAAGAAGTAATCGGAAAAACCAGGGAGAAAGGTTAATGATTTCGGCCGCAAACATAAAATTAAATGGGCACAATGCAGACAAAAGAACAGCATAAGCATGCACAAACAGTGTCGGCATTGCAGAATTGTGATTCAGCCGCTTTACACTTTAGACCTACAGTCGTGCGCTCAAGAACTGAGAAGGATGGCGGTCAATGAGCAAAATCGACGGAGACTTGTGAGGAGGAAAGACGAAGCGAGACACCGATAGGACAGGAAACGAGCGGAGATAAACCGAATTATCGGTGGAGAAAAGGCATTTTTGCCCGTAGCTGACGGGACGGAGAGCAGTTCCTGATTGTCACATAAGGCTTTCTTGTTTTCATCCAGAGATAAGGGATCCGTTTCATTCGTGTGCAGGGTACTACCTCGCTGTTACTCCGCCCCTTTATGACAATAGACTGGCACTTACACGCTTCTTAATGATGCTGTCTGATAGTACACCAGACACTTATAATTGTGTACACTTAAAGTTTGCCAGAATGTGAGTATGGAGCTGTCTTTGTATTCTTATTGGGATCTAGTGGCGGCTCTATTGATCAGAATGGCTGCAAATGGCTGAACGTGATGCCAAATCCATAAAACCGCGATATACTCATGACCACTAGATCTGTGGGCGTATTCAGAGCGGTCACGGTGCCACGTTTTAACTATGAGAAATAAATCATTTAAAGCACAAACATGCGTATATAGGCAGATGATGAAGAACCTCAAGCAGTCCCACTCGCAGTGTCCCAGCCACACCCCGCTCCGCATTTTCGCCTTCACACTAACCTGCTACGCAGAATGAATTCAATGAGGTGGGGGCACAGGGAGGAGGGAAGAGGCTCATTTATCACTAGCTGTACCTCAGTGGGCTGTATCTGAATATAAATAACGTCACAACTGAGAGACACTCTGTGTGTGAGGGAGAGAGGGAGTGGGGGGGGGGGAGAAAGAAAAGATAAAACTGGAGACAGAAGAATAGGGGGGGGCGGTAGAGGGATCCCTCTATTAATAGCCTATAGCAAGACAGGAGTCAGACGTGGAAAAGAGAACTGGAAGAATATGCAATGGACTGTTTAGGCTGCATTCAGTTACACATGTGAGCCCAAGACAGACCGCCTACGTGTAGCATATCAAATCAGGATCTGGCATTTAGAAACATGCATTTAATTACGTAGACCTTAATCCCAGTCCACGACATAAGTGTTTTTCTATAAGTACCTGGTCAAACAGAGGGTGCATGCTTAAGAGAAAGAGCTGCAGTCAAAGAACAAAGACTTTTCAACCTAAGTGACGAAAGGTTTTAACACCGCACTTGAAAATTCCTCTCAATTTTACTTTGAACGGTCTGATTTTTCCTCTTATCTTTCCCTGTCGTAGATGGTTCGAAGTGCATCCAGTAAAGCCAGTCGGATTAATTTCAAAAGCATAGGTAAAATTTATCACACACCCCGAAATCACACGACCAAAACAATCACGAATAAGGTCAAAAGGTAAACCAAAAAACGACTTAGGCTCCATCTGCCGGCGACAAAATGTATCACTTTTTTTTAGCGTTGCTTTATCGCAAGACGTAGTCGGTCCTACAAATCGGTAATTAATATAAATGCTATTATATATTTAATGAAACAAGGATGTGCATGTCAGACAAACTTACTCATTAAGAATATCGCAGTTTTCACACAGTTTGCAGGTACCTTCTAACTTCATAAAGTTATCTTAGGGCGTCTTGTTAAACGCGATTTGTTGAGCTTGCCATTAATATTTTCCTTGAGCCTGCAAACTTAACCTATCACCTCAGTGACAACTCTATCATACATTAGATTTTAGATCGTAAAGGGATCACCTCTGGTATTCTTTAAGTATCTTGCACACTTTATATGAAATATTATATAATACTAGATAGATTTATAATGCCTAGATATACAGTGCTCACAGAAAGTCTTGGGACGCTTGCTTAATTTAGTAAAAATGTTGCACTTTATTGATTTAATAACAAAAATCATTACTTTATTCATTTGACTTTTTACAAAAATAATTTTTTTTGATGGTGATGAAGATGGTGCATTCATCTCAAATAGTAATAAATTGAAAACCAAATCACAGTTCTAAATGAGACAGAAAGTGGGGGTCACAGCTGATCTGAGTTGAAAAGCTCATTGAGAAACAGTCAAACTGGGTGCATTTTAATTAGTAACACCTTTCCAATAACATACAACATCAAACATTTGTGTTTAGTATCCCTTTGGGAGACAATAGCTACAACTGAAAATGCAATAGGCATACATAGCAAAATGACAAGGACTGAACTGAATCTATCAGTCAAAAAAATGACACTTAATAAAAAAGAAAATGTCTATGCAGAAGAGTGCTGATATGTTAAGCATTTCAAAATCAAGTGTTCATAAGGTCCTGAAGCACTGGAAAGAAAGAGGAACTCCTTTGAACCTTCCAAGGTTTGGTCGCCTGAAATCCACAAACTCAACCGCTGATAGGAAACTTATTCACATGGCTAAGAAAAACAGTAAATAACTGTAACACAAATTCAGCAAGAACTGTAAAGGTCTGCATCTCAGCACAGATGATCCGGTATCGATTGCACGCAGCTGGGTACCACGGCTGAAGAGGATGGTGTATGCCTCTCATCAGCATCAAGAACTGAAAGGCAAGACTACGGTGGGGAAAAAAATCATGTTAGAAAGCCTGTTTTATTCTGGGACCACATATGGTGGTGATGAGACAAAGATAAACATGTTTCAGTCAGATGGAAAGGCAAATGTGCGCCAAAAGCAGGGAACTCCTGAAGATCCTGAAAACAATGTCCCCTGTGAAGCACAAGGGTGACGGCAGGGGCATTGGCGGCAGCCTCAGGACCAGGAGACATAGTGAGGACATGAGTGATGATGCTTCTCATGTAGTGAATTCAGAAACCTATAGAAAAATATTAAGCCTGTATATATCTATAATGGTTCTACACTAGTGGGTCGTGGGTTTGTCCTGCAGGCTGATAATGCCCCAAAGTGTAGAGCTACATCCAGTTGGGAGCTTATCACAAGGAAAAAATTGAAAACTCTGGAGTGGCCATCGCAGAGCCCCGATTTAAAACCAACAGAACAAGTGTTTTGCCTTCTGAAGAGGAAACTCCACAGTGAAAGACCAAGAAAAAGGCTGAGCTGAACGAGAAAGCAAAACAAGCCTGGGTGAGCCTCCATTCTGAAGACCACAGCAAACTTGTGCTCTCCATGCCAACATGACTTCACGCTATTGTTAAGAAACAAGGGACATGCAACAAAATATCAACTATTTCTTTTAAAAAAAGCTTTAACTAGATCTGTTCCAGCACTTTTTGTGAGCTCTTTCATTTTCAATTTATAAGTACTCAAAATGAACGCTTCAGTTAAAACTATTGGATGTTTCTGATGCGATATATTTTTTTGTAAACAATCAAATAAATATTTTTTGTTTGAAAAAACAATTTGAAAAATTTGCAATGAATCAAACAAGCATCCCAAGACATTCTGTGAGCACTTTATGTTTTGCATTTTATTCTGTTCTGGAGGATGTTCCTTTATTCTTATCGTTAGTAGCGACTTTTGCACGATACTGCCATCTAGTGGTCGACTATAGTGGTGAGTAGGTAATATAGTTTATCGGATAACTTTCTCTTGTAACCCTTCCATATTATCTTACGTTGTTTTCATTTTATGTGGAAGGCTTTCATTGTGAACAGCTGTATTATTTGTAGTGAGCTTTACATTTGTGACAAATAAACTCGCCTTACAAAAGTGCGAGTAAGCTTTCCCCAGTAAAGCCATCTCCTGTATTCCAAGGCTTCTGCTTAATACAAGTCGATTGAGTGTTTAGCTGATTTGTAATAGAATGGTAGAATAAGCACAATATTAAAGAAACTAAACGGAGATGTGTTCCAGTTACAATGCACAAAGCTATAAATAAAGGGTGGGCGTAGTGACCACGTGTCGGCTATTCTGGAAGTTATGGAGGAGGGGGCGGGGGGCTTTCTGTATCGATGCCATTTTTTCCAGTACACATAAAGTGTACTTTTGTCACGTCATCCGTACTTAATCATTTCGTTGCTAGCAAATAAATATCAACGAATACGGCTACCGGTTAAATAAAGGAATACAACAAAACTTCAGTGAGAATGTACGATCAAGAAGCCAAATTTTTATTTTAAAAACAGGGCAGAAAACACAAATCGGATCCAGTTTACATTATGTCATCAAAAATGTAACTAAAAAAGCTTTTCTTTGCAAGAGGCACAGAGGGAGGGCTTCGTGGAGTCCCGGGAGGCGCCCCTTAAGGGCGCAGCACAACGTCCATTCCGATTGGCTGCAGGGACGGGGGAAGCGGAGGTGGGTCTCTGACGTACGACTTTGGGTAGTCTCCAAGTTCAGCAAAACTTTATTAAATGAGAAACTTAGTCGGTGTGATTGTGGTGAGTAGGTTAATGCAGGGTATTTCAAAAACCAACTTTTTTTTTTTTTTTTTTACCCTAAGTCGTTTTTTTGGGGGAATCGATTCGAGATCAGTTACAGCCAATTTTACGGCTTCCAAGCAGAAGTTCGGTATTTTAAGCACAGCGGGTGGGTTTATAGGCATTCTTTGCCGAGACTTATTAATAAATGGTAAATTGAACCCAGCGAAATGAAGATCGAGTTTGCTCCGCTAAATATTCCTTTGCGAAGGCGCCTTCAGACGGCGGCTGTCGTTCAGTGGGTTTTCTCCTTCCTTGCTCTGGGTGAGTAATCAATACTAAGTATTTAACCATCTTATGTTGTATCCCTCGACTCATTGGCCGGTGGACATCAGCATGCTTTCTGGCTTGCCTGGTTCCCAGTAACTGACTGCTGGTCATGCCTTTCTCAGTCCACCATGGCTAAGATCATGAAGCAGATTAGGTATGGTGGTGTTTAACTAACGAATAAGTTTGGTCGAATCAAAGATTTGGTCGGTCAGTTGTTTACGTAGATTACTAAGCTCTTACTAAGTTCTGGTTAATGACTCACCGTCTTCTGAAAGCATTGTGGCGAGTAAGTTAAGGATCGTTGTTGCTATCAGCCTTAAGATATCGTAACACGTGACTTTATGTTGAATGCAAATTCCTTTCTACAGTCCCGGCCCCTTGCTCCATAACCGCCTAACTAGGTCACTGAACCTGTAGTCTATCCCAGTAAGCACAGGGCACAAGGCAAGCGACATTATGGACGAGACGCCAGCCTGTTACAGGGTACACACTCACAGTCAGACCCTTTGGTATCAAATAATTTTACAGACACCCATTCGCCTATATCGTGTGTTTTTGGTCTGCAAGGGGAAACCAGAGGAAATCCTAAGGTGCATGGGGAGAACATGCAAACTCCACAAACTCCCACTTATCCACATAAGCTTACAGATAAACAATCATTATGTCTATATAATATACATCACAAAATGCAGTGACATTTTGTTGTCAAAATGAAAACGTAAGTCATGATTTCAGAGGCAGTGTAGCACTGATTAAAGGGGTATTGGAAAGATCCGTCGCCCTTGCCTTCCTGCCTGTTTTTGATAGCCATCCTCACCTTGCTGACTCATGTTCCCTCTCCATCCTGGTCCCTCCTCTGCCAGCCCAGTGCTGCTTGGCTCTCTTCCTGCTGCTGTGCCTCAGCCAGTGGTGGGTTCTCGCAGTGCTCTACGCCGGTTGGCTCTACCTGGACCGGGACACGCCCATCAGGGGGGGGCGCCGCTCCCACTGGGTCCGCAACTGGGCCATGTGGGCCTACTTCAGGGACTATTTCCCCATCTCGGTGGGTCCTGTTGCATACATACATGTGTTTATGCATCTGTCTTTCTCCGTCTCCCAGTTGGGCTTCTGGGTGAAGTCCTCATCTGTCACAGGAGAGCAGAGGCTTTATGTGATGCTAACTATTATTAGCCGCTGTTAGCCTTCAGTCTTTAAATATTTAACTTAGCATGTTTTCTGACAGATGAAACTTCCACGGGAGAATAATGCATGTAAAGAATCTTGAAACTCTTAATTTTCTCTGTCTTTTATATAAGTAAATGCATTAAAAAAAAGTTAAATTTCCTTTCATCTACAGCTGATCAAGACTGTGGATCTCGATCCCAAACGCAACTACCTGTTTGGCTTCCACCCCCATGGCGTCTTGGTGGCCGGGGGGTTCGGGAACTTCTGCACGGAGGCCTCTGGGTTTGCGACCCTCTTTCCAGGCCTGACCCCATACCTGCTGATGCTGCCTTTTTGGTTCCGGGTTCCGTTCTTCAGGGATTACATCATGTCCGGTGGTGAGCACCTTCTTGTGTCTCCTCTTACCCATCGAGGTCACCTTGGGATAGGAGTCGATCCTTGTGAGCTTGATTTACCAGCCCCCTGTAACTTCGTTCTGAACACACTTCAGCCATGGGCTGGATAGTAAAACCACAGCTTCTCTTTACTTGAGCTTAGGCTGGGTTATATTTGTGGTGTACACACCTCTTTCAGAACTATTCTGTGTTTATTATTCATATGTAGTGACGTATTCTGCAAACGACGTGAACATTGCAAGGAAACCAGCGTTCAGTATCTAAGGGAAGCATTTTCATTGATAGCTATTCATCAGTTTTCCATAACTATTTGTATAGTACATGGTCAAGGGAAGCCAACGGCCTTTACCTGGAAGTACAGGGCACAGAGCAGGGGAACATACTGGATGGGATGCCAGTTCATTAGAAGGCATACAGGTCATATTCATCGGAATGCAGAGTGCATGCATTGATTGGCTGACGGCCCCATCGTAAGCCTATCAGAAGGCTATAAATGGTATCCAGTAGAATGATTCAACTATGGGCAACCGAAGAGGTTGACCAGCATGTCCTTTAAAGAAGCCACATCTGCTCACTTGGTATAAGGTGGTCAGATTAGTTTGAATGGCGAATATGCAACTTCCTGTTTCAGGAGTTGCTGACCTACAGACCTGATTCGACACGGAGATACAGGAACCAATAGTGGGGGGGGGGGGGGCGGGGGGGGGGGGGGGGGGGGGGGGGGGGGGGGGGGGGGGGGGGGGGGGGGGGGGGGGGG
>JAODKC010000002.1:26622107-26636573 GCA_026777985.1 Mormyrops attenuatus
AATTTTCTTGTTTCTTTTTTTTGTAAAAAAAAAACTTTTTTGCACAGGTTTTAAATGTAAAAAATATTAAACCCCCCCCCCCCCCCCCCCCCCCGCCGCCGTCGACCCCCCCCCCTGTAGCTGCTGATTTGTCTCTCACCTTGCTGGGGATCATGTGTTCCTGGCTTTGAGCCTACTTGATAAAGACAGGTTCTGGGGGGGTGTATCTGCGTGTTTGCTCAGTGACGGGTTTGAGTTCTCTGGCTCGTGTTGCGTAAGGAGACATTGTGAAAACTCTTGTGTTGAAATGTTTGAGAGGTTAGACACTGACTAATGGGAGTGCACCGTCACACGCTGCTGGGTCAGTGCTGGATAGGCATAAAACATGGAGCTGGCATCTGTCTGTAATTCCCATCTTATCAGTATGTACCAGGATAAAGCTCACAGTGGTGAACAGAGAGAGACAATTTGTGTGGTTAGTTTGATGTTCTGTTCAATAGCGTCCTTACATTTATACCAGCAGTATAAAGACGATTGGTCACCTGACAGTGACTGACAAAGAGGATACCAGTCATCCCATGAAAATGACCACTGGAGATACACCTTTATCATAAACCAGTAGTCGGCACATCTTTAACCCCCCTGCCTTTGTGCTCTTTGACTCCATGCAGGTCTAGTGTCCAGTGAGAAGAGCAGCGCAAGTTACATCCTAAGCCAACCTGAAGGCGGTCATGTGGCAGTGGTGGCTATAGGGGGCGCTCCAGAGTCACTGGATGCACGGCCAGGGACCCTGAAGTTGCAAGTGCTCAACAGGAAAGGTTTCATCAAGCTGGCTCTCAAACACGGGTATGAGATCTGAAATGGTGTGTGTGTGCACTTGTGCATGGTTGTGGGTATTGGACAGACTGCGTAAAGATCGTGTCCATAATTTTGGGTGGCTCTCTTGCATAAATGCTTGTGTCTGTGTGCTTCTCAGGGCCCAGTTGGTGCCTGTATTCTCATTCGGGGAGAATGAGCTGTTTGATCAGATGGAGAACCCTGTGGGCTCGCCGCTGCGCAGCCTCCAGGAGCGACTGCAGAAGGTCATGGGCGTGGCTCTGCCTCTCTTCCACGCTCGGGGCGTCTTCCAGTATAGCTTCGGTCTGCTGCCCTACAGGAAGCCCATCCATACAGTCGGTAAGAGAGGCTTCCTCAGAACGCCTTCAGGGCAAAGAGCACAATGTCACATGTGACATTTTGTTTGATAGAAGCTGGCCGGAAGGTCAGAGTACGATCTCTTCCTCACCAAACAAATGTCTCCCTCTCCTCCCCTACTACCTAGTTGGCCGACCCATCCAAGTTGTCCAGAACCCCTGCCCAAGTCGAGAGGACATTGATGCTCTCCACAAGACCTACCAAGATGGACTCACCCAACTCTTCGAGGAGAACAAGGCAAACTACGGCATCTCAGAGGACAAGCACCTCAGCTTCATCTAGTGTTTGGCTTTTACCAAGTCTCTCAGCATCTACCTCTTCGCTCTCCAGCCTCTGTCACCCTACATTTTAATTATCGTTATCCTGCTACGTGAAGAATACAAGAAAATAACATGGGGAAGATTACAGCCAATGTCTGTCCGAATGGAGGAGAAAATGTTTTCATTAGAGGAAACACTATGTAAAACATGCCGGCAACCGAATCCTGGGCAGCCATGACTCATTTAGGATAATGCCTATTGAATCAGAAGGTCGTTCTGTTTGTTGTCTGTCTCAGGAATGAGGTGAATGTTGATGTTTTTTAACATTTACAATTTTCCATGTTATTGTTGCCCCTGTTATTGCCTGTTGCCTTGAAGGGTACTTAAATTAAAGTAACTGAACACTGGTGCCCCTTGTGTGTTGGGTAACTAATTTCAGCTGGGCTGAAGCATGTTTAATGGATTCGACAACCATGGCTATGTAACAGTCTACAACTAAATCAGAGGTACAGCATTTCAGGAAGGTGAAAGTAGGAGCATGAAACCTCACCAGGAATCAAGGGAGGTCATTGCACACCTCTTAGAGGAGTGTTAGATCTTCCTGCTAACCCAAGTTCTTGCCCTTTGTTCTTCTCTGCATCCTCTGTCTGCACCACTCTGGGCTCGTTCCTTCTTGGCCTTTTGGGCCTTTGGGTATTTGCATGCACGTCTAAATGATATTCCGCTTGTGTTGTGAGCAGTGTAGGCTTCCCTGTAAACGGGGAAGTTTGAAGTCTGATTACAGCTCTGCTGTTGGTTACCATGGGATAATTAATAATGGGGAAATGTGCAGGAAGGGGGTCATGACCACATTAGGCAGGTCTGCTCTGTGACATTTCACTATGACTAAGGTCAATGTCTTTGAGCAGATGGTCAATCAAGATTGTGGTGATGATGACCGGGTTTCAGGTCCTGAAGGAAGGATGTGGGCTTTGATATCTTGCCTGTGAGCATGGTACTCTACCTGAGTTACATCAGTAAATTCTATGTATTTTTTTAATCATCTAAGAAGGAACTAAACTGACAGTCCAGATATCCTATTTCATATAATCAATTTTAATGAATGGGTGACCAAAGCATTGGGTCCTGTTAACAGTTTATGGTTGGATACTTTTTTTATACGAGCATTCTGACCTGTAGCAGTAAATTATTTAAAAATCTCAAATGTCTTTTGGTCATAAGTGGGTCATAGTAGGACAAAAATACACAGGATGAACATGTATGTCATGGGTGTCTTGCTATTTGATGAGTGATTGAGTAGAGATGAGCACCATCAAGTGGCAGGAATTTCTCTTGCCTGACAGCCACCAGCTCATCACTTACTGAGTGACAATACAGTCCATCAATGCATTTTTTTTGCTGGATTAATTTTTCTGTAAACACAGCGCAAAGATCAAATTTCGCTGCATTGTAATACTGGTACAAATAGTGTGAGTCCCATGTGTGTTGTATGACTTTTTACAATTTGTCATTGTTCATGTGCGCATTGTTGTTTTGTATTAAAGATATTGTTCAATTGTTGCACTTTGTGCATATATTTTCTGTCTTGATTGGTTGCATTAAACTGGACAGTTGCTTGCAATATTTTGAAAGGCTATGAAATCTTGTGAGATTTAGAAATGTCGTGCAATTTATTTGAGGGCAAGCTGGTGTGGCAATCAGACAAAGGAACTGATATCTAATCAAGAGCCATTACTGCAATACTGTGGGACCCACAAAATCATCATAAAAAACGTATAGAGGTTATTGCTGCATGGTAAATGGGTTACAGTTAACAGTGAAAACTGTACAAAGGATAAAAGCAAACCACTGACCCCTTATGGAAAACTGGAGAAGAAGATTAAGTCATCTGAGGACAACGGGGAGCACAGTGGTACAGTGACTTGGGATTTTGTGATACTTGCTGATGTTACAGATATCTGTACACGAGGATTTCTGCCTGCTCTCTGATGATTCCAAGGGAGAATATGAGTACAGGGATCAGTGGGTCACATGACCCATAAACCAATAGCACCCTGGATTTTATGCAGAGTTTAAATGAGGGGTCTCCAACTCCGGTCCTGAAGAGCTACAGTCCAGTAGGTTTTCAATCCTACCTGGCTTCTGATGAGCCACACCTGTTCTCAGGGAAATACCAGGAAGGGGTGTGGCTTATTGGAAGGCAAGTAGGACAGAAAACCTACTGGACATTAATTTGGACCTGTCTGACTGTGGGCAGGATGCTCTTTGTGTGGAAAGCTGTGTTAGTTTTACGTAACGGGAGGCATGTCTTCGAAAAAGTTTCACTTTTGACTCATCAGTCCACAGAACGTTCTCCAAAGCGGTTATAAGGTAATCAATCTTTTAAGGTAATCTTTTGGCAAATACTTGTTTACAGTGGTTTTCACCTTCCAACTCTCCCATGGACCTAATGTCTTTCTAAAGGTGAAATCGTGAACACTGTTCTTAACGACCGTGTGCGAAAACGTCCGGAAGCTGCTGGACGGCGTAACGGAGAAGCGGCTCCAGCCGCTCAGGCTCTCCCGGAGACCCCGTCGCCGCCTGCCAGCAGGAACCGGGAAAAAGAAGAGACGCAAGGGGAAAGACCCAGAGCGAGCCTGGCAATCCCTCCCCCTCCGGTGCCCTGCGGTTCCTCCGCCGACGCCTCGTCGGCCGCCTCCGGGTCCCCTTGCTCCTGCTCGGCGTCGGATGGAGCCTTCCCCGGCTCCAGCTGTGCCGTCGCCTGCCGCGGCTTCCCCCTCCTGCCTGCCTGCGCCAGTGTCCCCTCCTGCTTCCTCTTCGCCTCCTCTGTCGGTCCTTCCATCTGTCTCCTTGTCCCCTGTGTGGTCCCGTCTGCCTGTGGCCCCTGCGTGTGCCTTCCCTCGCCCGCCTGGTTCCCCTCGGTCTCCCCTTGTTCCTCCGCCCTTGCCCTTCCTGCCTCCTGGTGTGTTCCCTCCTGGTCCCTGTGCTCCTCCTGCCTCCGGCCCTCATCCCTGTGTGCCTCTGTCTCGTCCTGGTCCTGTTTGCCCGGTGTCTCCCTTTTGGGTTTGCTTGTCTGTGTTTCCCGTCCTTTGTTTGGCTTTGTTGTGGTTTTTACCCCTGTGCCTGTTCTGTGTCTCCGTCCTGTTTCCGGTGTCTCGTTGATGGTCTGTTTTGTCTTCCAGGTTCTGTTCTCCTGGTCTCGTCTTGTCCGCCTCTTCCCTGAGGCGCCCCCGGAGTGCGCGCCTTTGGGGGTGGGGGGGCAGGGGGTTCTGTCACACCCAGCCCCGATGGCCCTCATGTGGACCACACCTCCTCGTTAACCTCGTGTGGAATCCTGCCGTTTTACCTGTTCCAGTTTCCTTGCCCTTAGTCCTGTGTATTTAGTCTGCATTCTAGTCAGTGTTCCCCTGTCTGCTTGCTGCCTCCCGAATTAAACCCCGTTTTCCCCGCTATCTTTGCTTGCTCGCCTGCTTCCCTGCTCGCCGCTCGCACTACATGACCGTGTTTACATGGGTCGTTTTATGCTAAGTTTGCCTGAAGATCAGGAACAAATAGGGGTATGAATCAGTTAAAACTGAGTAAATTGGGAAGGGGCCAAAGGTACTGTATGTCTCACACTCATGTCTCCTGTTTCCCAGTCTGGAAATAGGCAACTATACATTTCACTGCACATTTCACTGCACATTACACTGAGTATGACTCAGGGCTGCCAACATTGGCTAGCTGACTGGCATGGGTTTTTTAATTCAAGACAAGTCTGCACTCACATCCACACGCATTTACATATATGTAACAGTTTCATTACCTTATAAATACTCTGCAGTGTTTGCAAACTATCCCAATGCTTTTGATGTAACTAATTTTAGATTTATAATGGATTTATCCAGATTTGCCTTAAGATTTCTTGCGTGAGAGTCAGATGCCAGATGTGTGAGAGTTTGTGACCCTGATAACTGGGCACGTGATAAACAAAACTTATGAATCTTAAAAAAGCATATTTATGGCACTTATTTTAATAAATTCACAAGACACCACAAATGACCCAAATATACTTACAAACCAGCCTAATTACGGAGCATTTTTTCACTGTATTTGTATATTCTAACATAACTATTACAGTATAGAGGTATGAGGATAAGCCATTTTGAAGATTTTGACATTTATGCAAATACCTTCATGTTTATATCACAGCAGTGTGAATAAAACACTCAAAAAAATGCTTAAGTATTTATGAATCTATGCAGCATGTGTTCAAAAAAAAACATTCAAAAGCAGATGATGGCAGTGGCCTTTGAAAAGACCTCCAGTAAAAGCACTGACTGTGCAAATGCAACTGATTGCGTATGTAAGCTCTGTCACAAAGATGGATTACAAGCACCCACTGTCTTAATCTGAAACAAATCAGGTTCCCGATCCAATAATATTAAAGCTTGAGGGGATTCTGAGGACGACGTGAGCATAAACATGAAGCACGTGCAAACGAGTTGGGGTACTGTGTGGGTGTGAGATACCTTACCAAGAGGAATATGGGGTTAGAGGCGCTTTCCACTGCCACTAAGACCCGAGCCGTACCCGAGGCCTAGAGCGAACTGATGGCTTCCCATTATGCAAGCTGAACCCGAGCCGTACCCACACTGACATGGCCCTGCTTACTAGCAAAGCGAAACATGCGACCAAACCCAGCTGGCGGCACCACCGCCATCTGATTGGATGGAATGCAGGGAGATACAGGTTTTCTGCGTCAATATGCATGGATTATCGGTAGGAAAAAGCATATATTCTATATATTATTCATTATTAGTAGAATTGTACGTCTCAATGTATTTATGCATTCCTGATAACTCAGAACTTAAAAAAAACTACTACTTAAAAAAAGTGCTATAGAACAGCTGAACAGAATGGATTCCTAATGCAAATGCTTGCAAGTGCATGCTAATTCTGCTAAGCGTTTGATGCTAACAGCTGTTGTTGTCCAAACCCGGCAATGCCTCTACCCTTCTACAGTGGAAAACCCAAGCGAGCTGTAACTGCGCTGTAAATGGACTCTCTTCGCAGTACGCCTCAGGTTCAGCTCGGTTCATGTATGCCAGTGGAAAAGCGCTATAAGTTAGTATGACTGAATTTCATTTGCTAAAATAAAGCTGTCAAAATACCCCAACGTGCAAGATTAACTAAGAGAACTCGGTGTAACATTCTTACTCTCTGCAGCACTCTCTGAAAATGAGGGACTGCTACGGAGATCCCAAGAAAGATTAGGATTGGGCTGAGTGAACAGGGTGTGAAGCAGAAACTGCCCCTTTTAAATCCACAGGTCTTGTTCTGCTTTACGTGCAGAGCCATCAATCAGGGAAAGAACACAACTGGCAGGCAAACCGCACCAGGCACTTGGAAAGGGCTGCTTTAGGTATGAATGGAGCCTAGGACCACTCAGAAACTCTTTAGTACTTTCAGATGATTGCAACTGGAGGTTAAGGTTTTAAGAAGGTCTTTAACAGAGACACAGGCACTGGAACTGCCACTGGAACTTTAAACAGAATACCCTTGCATCATAGCATAATTCCCCATTATCTATATTCTGGGTAAATGATGCAAATGTAATGACACAGCTTGGCTATTAATGGAGGGATCGGGGTGGTATGCTACACAGATTAGATTCCATGGCCCTCTTGTCCCTCATCCAGCGCTCTTAAAACAGAGCTGGCCAGGCGGCACATTGTGCAATTTGGCACAGAGGTCGACACTGCTGCAAGGGTGCAATGAAACCGGTGGGGGAGGGGTTAGGGTGACAGAGCTGCAAAGGCTGCTGGGAGGGGTGAAACCTAACAGGTCAAAAGGGAGATGGGTGTCATACCCATCAGGGGCTGATAATACTTGTGCATGTGGGATGCGCTGAAACAAAGACATTCCACACACCACCACAGTTGTTTGTAATAGAGAAATACTTTACCGAGTGAAGGTTTTCCATCAAAGGACAGTAATATGGCCCTAGAGTGAGGTGGTCTTAGGAGAAACTACAGATTCGGAACCTTCACTCAGAACAAGAACCTATTTAAAGTCACATTCAGAAACCAACACGCTCAGAGACGTGGTGAACACAGATCGACAGACTTCACACCTGGAGGGGTTTCCCTTGGTCCAAATATTATGCATTAATCCCCGTATCACCATGAGGAGCACATATCATGTCATGGAATGGGTTTGCCGGTTAGTGACCTGTGACCAAGGTGATTTCACCATTTACACCAGGCCGACCCTGCTTTCTCAATTATATGTTGTTTGGAGTAAAATAATCTGGTAAACATGTAAAAAAAAAATGGAATAAAACAATAATAATAAAACATAACTGTAGCACAGCCTCCCTCTCATCGTATGCAGCTACTGCCCCCTAGTTGTGAAAGATTGAAGTTACCACATCAGACACTATGTCCGCAGACACATACTGTAAATATCACATACTGTAAATAATATCAACTGCCCCAAAACAAAGAAACATTGAGGGGTAACGTTTAAAGTTGATAATTAAAAGATCTTATCTGCACATTTGGTTCGCATTAGTGTTTTATAAAACATTGTTATATTGTATACTGGTGTATGGAAAAAGGGCTATTTTATGCATCCTCTGCATGAGTAATTAAATGTTCAGACATCAACATCTTACTGCGTTGAGCAGAGGTACCCTCTCTCTCCCTAAGCGATTTGGGAAGCAGTTTGTACAGCCTGTTCTGTTCTCACGCAGTGAGGTTCAGGCAGAAAACAAAGTCATTCCTTTAGATGCAGGACAACGAGGACCCGGGCTGTAGATCAGCGTTCAGCAGATTATAAAGTCGGTGAACTGTTCAGGATCACAAAGAGCCGTTTTAGATGTAAAGTAAATCCGAATGTGAATGAAATAATAAAACTTAATAAAAGTGAAATAATTGAATGGCACAAAAACACACTGCAACAATATGCTGAGGTGGGGGCAGAACTTCCAGGGTATACCTGATCTTATACCGTACCGGTGATACTATTAATTTTGAGACTGTACAGAACGACTCATTTTCACTGAGCACAAGCAGGCCATACCACTGTCTGGTGCCATCTGCTCAGACCTCCATTATAATGCGTGCTGACGAGGATATGAACAGGAAGTCAGCGTTCTGGGAGAAATTTTCAAAACAAACCCTACGGGCCACCTGCAGTGTTTGTAATGCATTTCTTTCTTCCGGTTTCTTGCCATCGAGTGGGAGAAAGTTTCGACAGTGTGCCCTGAGTGTTCCTCGTGGTATGGTGCTGGGTTTGAGAAATCTACTGCCAGGATCGTTAACTAGCACTAGGTTTACCCATCTGCGCAGGACTGAACTGCAGGGTTCAACCTACGTCTCATGGCAGCACCAGTGATGATTAAAAAAAAAAAATCAGATTGGCCACCAGTGCGTCCCATGTACCCATACCTGCTTGTCCTAATCGGCGTCGCGGGGGTCCGGAGCCTATCCCAGAAGTTACGGGAGCAAGACAAGGAGCAACCCAAGATGGGGCGCCAATCCATCGCAGGGCACACTTACACACACCATTCACACACCTACTGACAATTTGCTAACTCCAATTAGCCTCAGCATGTTTTTAGACTGTGGGGAAAACCAGAGGAGGAAACCCCACGATGACACGGGGAGAACATGCAACTCCACACACATGGAGCCACGGTGGAATAAACTTAGGCTGCATCCTAGACAGCCTTTGAAACACAACATTCTACCAGTCTGCGATTTGCTATAAACAGATTATAGTCAAGGAAGCAAAACGGGTGGTGTTATAGTCTCTGCTGTCCAGGGGTTTGAATCCTACCCAGGACTGGCACAACCCTCTTCAAGGTCCTAAGGAAAATTAACCTAGTTGCCATTTGTCCATTCTTACTGGCTGATCAGATCAGATGCCACACCCCCTAGTGGCTGTCGGGTTGTAAGCAGCCGCTTAGTTAGCTAGGTCTTGTTCCAGCCCTCAGCCACCCCTGACCGTGTGTGTGAGTTTTCTTCAAGTCTAAAAACAGCTGGTGCAAAATCGCTGCTCCTCAGTAAATATATTCAGTAATATTCACTTCGTTCTCATGAAAATGTCAATTCCTGCCCCAAAAACAAACCACACATGGTTCAATTTTAAATAGACTTTTAAAACATACAAATAAATTAACACTTTGTACAAAGCAGAGCATTGACAACAAATGAAACCAAACAGAATTGCAATACATAGATGTATAACAAGATATTAGTAATCAGTTCAGTTAATTAATAACCAGTAACATGTTTTAAACATTCCCTAACATCTGAAGTACACTATTTGATTAATGCAAATCCCATTTTCATGACTGAAGTCTTATAAAAAAATATGTGAGAGGAAAATTCATAAAATGGAGTGTTCAGAAGAATATTTTAATAAACAATTGAGCTGCACTATCCTCTGAATATTAACCACCTTTAAAATTGTACGAAATATATAAATCTTTTTATACTCAGGCAGTGTCAAATCCCAGCATGACTGAACTGTGTTCCAAACAGCTAATCAGACAGACTCGTTAAAAGCCACTTCAAAATTAAACGCAACTTAAAATTCTTTTTTTAAAAAAAAAACCCCACAAAAGCAAAACTGTTGACAAAGGATAAATAATTTGCATTCGGAAATATAAATCATTCCTATCCATGTGTTCATGGGTCTGAGAGGGAACACAAAATGAAGTTTGGTAAAATTTTGCTAAATAAATACTTTCTGGTGTGTAAGTAAATCTTGGACTATATATGGAAAAAAAAATCACTTAAGAATCCATTTGGAAAACCTCACATTGCCCATTTCATGCGGTCTACAGGGTATTTGCAGATGTCTCACATCCTGATGACGACTCTACAAACTAATGACTGTCTAGACCAGGGGTGGCCAATCTTATCCGCAAAGGGCCGGTGTGTGTGCAGGTTTTCGCTGCGACTCCCTAATTAGGTCACTAATTAGAGGACTGATTGGCTGAAAAGTCCTCACACCTGGGTTTGAACAGCTGAGCTAAAGGTTATCCCAAAAGCCTGCATACACACCGGCCCTTTGCGGGTAAGACCGGCCACCCCTGGTCTAGACCGATGAAAGTGCAATACAGACTGAACTCCCCAGAAAAACAGCTTTGGACTGAAGAAGAGGAAGAAAAAAAAACACTTTACAGCAGCCGGGATGTAACTGATTGTCAGAATGACATTGATGTCTGACGCGGAAACAGGACGATGCTGCTAGGGGATGCTGGGAAACGGGATCTTGGCTCACCCAAGTCTCATAAGTTACACATGATAACAACACAAGCACTCCGTAGGGAACCAAATTGCTACTAGTTTGGCTTTGAAATGACAAGACCACTATGTAGAACCAACAAGCCGAACGGTTCATTACTGAGGACACTTGGTTCACAGTTGTTCTAGACTGACACTAATCCATGGCTAATACAGTTTATGCCACGATTAAGCCACTCCCACAAAAAATACCCAGTATTTCAAGTACTAGCCTCCGATTCTACTTCTCAACGTTTCCCACAGAACTTTAAATGTTGCAATATTTAGTCACATTGCTTTTCATGGAAATTGGAGCTGTCTGCTTTCTCGTTATGTCTAACGCTACAGTTTATTTTACTGTAAAATGCTGTAATCTCACTCCGGAGGATATCCTGTCAACGTAAACTCCATTATGGCAAGTGGAAAAAGGCATTTTAAGCAACCGCGTCCCCACTGAAATGTTCCTCAAATCGTCCTCGACGCCAGCCGCCCCTCCGATTTGGAATCTGGCCCCGGCGCCTAGGGGTCGATGAATGACACCATGATGTAGCGTGTTCCCTGGGTGGTGGGAAGCCCCTCATGGTAGTGCGTCAGGCGGCCCGGGTGCATGAAGGACCAGCCCTTGCGGGGGGTCTCCACCTGGCAGTTGTACCGCAAGAATCGGGACCCGCCTCCCTAGAGACCACAGACAGAATCAGACACACACAGGCTGTTACACAGCCACTGAGAAACTTAACCTGCACAGAGACACAAGATTTATCAGTTAACATATCTGTATAACCGATGTCCGTGAAAAATCAAGACAGTCGATACTGGTCGGTACTGCTGGCCAACTTTTAAACTTAATCAATATTCAGATCAGCAGCACTAGAGCTACAACTACTAAAATAATGTAGACAATTTCTCTGGACAATAAGGCATTTCTCGGAGTGTAGGACGGTGGATTTTGCCAGCTCATTTACGTTTACATTATTTAGCAGATGCTTCTGTGAAAAGCTACATAGAAGTTTGGCAAATAGCACATTACAAACGAACATGCCCCAAGTGCAGCTAGGCTGAGCTTCCAGTTAATGCCTGTACGAGGGACACAGGACACCAAACCTCACTGCAATCTGACAGTCTACTTGGCTGATGTCTCGCGGTCTGCATTATACGATGAGTCTGCTAAACACAATTCACGGGACGTTAAGTAGTCAATGTCACTGATATCAGCTTCACTGCAGATCTCTGGCGCTCAAACTTCAGCAGGTTTTGCTTATTAGTAATATGTCAGTATTGGCCAAAACGTCCACTTTGGTTCAGCACTGGATGCACATTCCCTAAAGAGCAGTCTCTGAAGCTGAGAGGCCATCCTTCTGAAGCCAGTCATTACCCAAAAAATACCAAAATCTCATCCATGCTATTTATACACAAAGTTGCTTTTCCTTCTGGAGATGCAGCAAGCATTTAGCCCCCCCCCCCCGCCCGCCCATCACCATGCAGACTGTATAATTACATACCTGTAGAGTATGTCTCATGCTCTGCATAATTCTTTTACTCTAAAAGCACGTGTGATATTGTTGCTTTGGGGCAAACCTGTCTGGAGATCTTCATGGTCGGCTTGCAGCTGACCTCACCCCTCCCATGAACTGCTATGGACTCAGAGAAGCTCCGCGCCGCGGTCAGGCGTAAGCAGGCCGGGACACAGCCTTTGCCAGCTTCAGCCAATCAGCACACACCTGGAAGTCCTTGCCCTTGTGGTTCAGGGCGATGTTGATGGTATAGGTGGATGAGTCGTGATGGGGCCTCAGAAAGGGCTGCTCGTCGGGTCGGTATCGCACCACGAAGTTCATTATGGCACGGGCCTGGACCAGGACCAGGAAAGCACGGGGGTGGTTAACAACCGGCCAGGCAGAGGGGGTCAGATTTGTGGCTTCAATGCTGCCGTAACGTCAAGCACTGCTTCTCAGCATGAAGCTCTTTGCTTACCTTACTAAGTTTGAATGAAGGGTGTAAGTAAACACTACTTAACAACGACGTTTGTACACAAGAGACAAGGAATTTAGTGCTCAGGACCCCTATTGGTCTAAAATTCCACGCCTGCCCCAGGCTGCGTCCTATTAGCTGGTCTACTCAGCTCACAGCAAAGCACCGAATGCTATCAAACCTTGTTCACGAATCACACTGATTACAGGGCACGACCTTAAATTTTAATTTCATTAATTGGCAAGGTAGCTAGCTGTACCCCAGCTCTCTGCGCTACGGCGAGGTCGCGTTTAAGACCGCCTATTTGCATCAGCAGGCCACGGTTCGGGCCTCACCTTTGAGTAGTATCCAGGGTACAGCTTCTCAACCACGGGCACGATGTACTCCTTCAGGTATTTGAGCCACTCTTTCTCAAAGCCGATCTGGTTCATGTGTATGTCCACGGTGGGCACATTTTCATACCCACCGGCCAGACGGTCATCCTGTAACACACAGACACATGTTAAACACTTGTGTGTTTACATACATGCTGTTAAACACGTAAAGATTCACGTAAATAAAGCTACCTTGTTCTTCCCGCCCGACCACTGGCCGTGGTGCTCCATGGTCTCCACCAACTCGTCGCACATCCTGTCTGACAAGGCTGGGAACCAGTAGACGTCAGGGCAGGGCTAGACCAGACAGAGGGGAGGGCGGACGGCCCAAAGAATGAGAACATAAGAGGATAGACAGAGCCAGATGCTCCCGTTTTGACTCTGGCTTCGGTGCATACCTGTTCAACAACATTCGTGTCGTCATCGAAGATCGTGGAGTATGTATCATGGATGTATTTTTCTTTCCAATCCTAAAAAAAAAGGATTTCTCGTTTAGGGAAATCACCTTGTTTATCCAGGTAATGAGGGAAAGGCTGACCAAGCAAGAGAGCGGATGACGCTTACCACGGGGTTGTCAAAAATCTGCCACATGTCAGGGTACAAGTGGCTCGTGTTGTAGTTGGTCGAGGCGACGAGGCGGCCAAACTCGTCCCGGTTTGACACGTACATAAAGATGCCCTAAGAGGGAAACCGAGAGACGGTGAGCTGGAGGATAACACAGTTACGCAAAAAAAAAGAAAGAAAAAAAAGATATGCACCAATGAAGCGCCAAGACAAAAAACGACTGAATATATTTAAACTTTATCTTTTCATTTGATATGCATTCTTTAGTACATATTACTAGCACAATTTTTCGCTATTGTATTTCTCCATTAGTTGTCTTGAATGGTATGGGAAGGTAAATCTGACTTTTGCTAAAAATATGACTTGCGTAACTGTTTCTGGAACAGATTACATTTGTCAATCGCAAACTGCCTTTAATGGCCGAAACGCCTAGAGAGCAAGAAGCGGGAGGGAAGCACCCAGGGCACAGCACACACACCTGGTCTCGGACGGCGCTGCAGAAAACCATGTCGGTGTCCAGGCCATCCTGCATGTAGAGGCTGACCTTGGCCAGGCGGGTACGCAGCGTCTCCCCGTTTACCAGGTACACCCCGGTGATGTAGGGAACGTTCCAGACCCCTCTGAGAAGGGAGAGAAGAAAAAAAAAAATAAAAAAATAAAAAAGGAGACACAGCGCTTCATGGGTAAAGGAAACAAAACGAATCATGTGGTATGTACACTTAGGGTGGGACTCACGCGTTTGCCCTAGACTGTATACACTCACGCGTTTGCCCTGGACTGTATACACTCACGCGTTTGCCCTGGACTGTATACACTCACGCGTTTGCCCTGGACTGTATACACTCACGCGTT
>JAODKC010000002.1:26636620-26647135 GCA_026777985.1 Mormyrops attenuatus
CCCCCCCCCCCCCCCCCCCCCCCCCCCCCCCCCCCCCCCCCCCCCCCCCCCCCCCCCCCGCCAGTCCTGTGATTTAGCGATATATGTGAACATATTTGTTTGAGAAGTAACTTCTTAAAGCTGCACTCTCTCATTTTTGGGAGAGGTCATATGTGAAACCAAGAAATCGAGACTTAATCGAGGAGTAAGCTTAAATAAATCCAGACTTACACAAAAAAATCCATGGAATACTTGCACGTGTAATGACACCCACAGACAGCTTAACCCCATCTGCGTAAGAGGAGTCCTCTAACAACACAGAATGAGCTGATCACCAGGGCTCCACACCACTCGCTTCTGAAGGGGCGGCATCTCACGACTCACTTGTTCTCCTCGATGAGGATCCTCAGTGTGTCCGGGTTGATGAGCGCCACGTCGGAGTCGATGCTGAAGTAGTAATCACACGTGGGGTCCTTACGACATGCCTCCCTGCGAGGGGGGAGGGGAAGGGCTGGTCACATGGGAGCCACTGGACTGAGACTCTTCGTTTCTTACAGATCACTGAGGTACCATAGATCCAGGGGTGGGGTCTTATATACAGTTCTGCAACGGAGCTGCAGGTGGCACTGTGGTTAAGGTCATGGATACAACCAGAATGTTGCTAGTTGGCTTTTGCTATAGGATGAAGAAGAACTTAAACTGAACTGCTCCACACAAACTGAAGCTTTCATGTGACATGTAAACGTAACCCAACTGAAACCTGCACACCTGAACCTTACTTTGGCTGGAATGCCTTTATTAGAGAGTTACTGCGGCCGTGGGAGTCGGGAGATGGATGCTATCTTGTAACTCACACGGCCATCGTCCGAGCCTCGTCCTGCTGCAGGTTCTCCTCGGGCCCCACGATCCGGGCATCTGGGAACAGAGTCTGATGCTCCTGCCAGAAGTCCTGGATGTGCTTCTCGTGGTAGACGACCTGGGAGAAGCACAAGGGAAAAGGCCGGTGAGAACTTCAGAACGTAAAATCACAGATATCTGACGTCCACTTCATCACACGTAACACCTGTGCCTAAATTTCCCCCGCTGAGCATCAGTCTTCTCCATCTCACCCTCCACTGCATCAAACTAAGGCATTTGTGCAGATTACAAAGACAAGACAAATATCTCCTACTCTGTTATTGTTTTATTTTGCAGTCCCATTATATTTTTGGAATAACTATGAATGATGATAATCTTATTAGAGATCCCTATTGTTTTGTTTTTACATACTTCCTTTCAAGCATCTTAATCTTGGAGGTAGGTGGAAAAGCACTGCACTAAACAGATGAACAGAGCACGACTGTATGTGAGAAAACTGCCGCAGATTATGCTGACACACACATTCACTTCCTGTTTGCAGCAGATTACGCAGACACACTTCCTGTTTGAAACTCAGCACTGTGTCAGGGTTGCACTTGAATGGAGAGGACTAGAGTAGCCTTTCACAAAAATAGCACCGTCGATGACTAAAAGAAATACCCTCATATGCAAAATCCGACAATATACAACAACATCCACCTCTTTATATTCAGAATGAACTTTGGAAACTGTGAAAGACATCTAGTATAACATGACCTGAAAGTGGTCTATAGGGCACCACACAGGCTGTAGCTCCTAGGTTTGAGCACTAGAGTGAAGCAGGCCATTTTCCGAACTGTGATTATAATTTCAGTGAAGCTGAAATTGATGCAGAAGTAAACAGTTGATTATGGAAGCCACCATGTACACCAGGGAAGCTATAGAGTAGAGTAGTGAACATAAGTATCAAAGTAGACATGGGCTGTATTTCAGACAGACAGGAACCCAGAAGGATGCCGAGTTCAGGCTGGGGGGCCCTGACAGCACCTGCCGAAAGGTCCGGCTTAGGAGGTACTGACGTTGTTGTGAATGAGGAGCCTGATCCGGTCCAGGGGGTAGTTCATCGTGGTGAGCCTGTGCAGGAACTCAGTCAGGAAGGGTGTGGGTTGCTCGATGAACACGGCCACATGTACTAGGGGCATTTCCTCATCCTGTGGGAGACACAGAGGGGCACGGCGCAGCGTCAGGCTGAGGCCAGGGAGTGGCGCACTCGAGCAGGACAGGGAACATGCACGGGAACATGCACTGGAACTTAGCGACTCGACAAACAGGATCCGAACATCACATAATGGTGAGGCAACACCACCCACTATTAGTCGACACTTGCCACACTAATATTATCATTTATTTGTTTAACCAAAGCAACATAACCGAGGTAGCAGTGTCAGACAATCACTGGAGCAATTCAGGGTTAAGGGACTTGCTCTGGGGTACTAGGGTGAATGCGTGCGCTTACCGGGACGTCACTGAAGTCCAGAAGATCGTCGTCACAGATGCCACAACCCGTCTCGTACGTCCAGGCCGTGGGCACGTAGTTCCCAAGGTAGTTTAGCTGCAGCTGAGTGAACAGAGGAGACAGAACAGAGTATTGCAGTGCTTCCTTATCCGGTCCTCGGAGACCCATAGCCGGTCCACGTTTTAGCTCCCTGCCAGACAGTCCACATTTTGGGAGCTGGGAGGGAGTAAAAACATGCACTGTCTGTGGGTCCCCAAGGACTGGATTAGGAGACACCGGTATAGAGGATGGGGAACATTCCCATGATGCACATGAACGAAAGCATGTCTCAAACTACCCCTAACAAGTAAAAATTCAACCTTAATTATAAGGAAATGCCCCAATCCAATCTTTTTTTCGGTTAAATGGATCATAATACAATCTGTTTGCATTGTAACGCACGATAGGATTACTAATTGCTTACCTTGGTGGGTCCGTTGCCATGTATGATGACAGGGAGGGTGTCATAGGCCACGTTCCGGGCCCGGACGCGCTCCTTCTCGAATTTCAGAACCACCTCCTCTGTGTACAGGGGGGACATGGAGAGGCAAGTCAGAGCAAAGTGTCACTGCTGGCAAGTGACCACCAATGGAGGCGAGTCACAGCAGGAGCTCAAGACTACGAGTCACAGCAGGAGCTCAAGACTACGAGTCACAGAAGGAGCTCAAGACTACGAGTCACAGAAGGAGCTCAAGACTACGAGTCACAGAATTTCATTGTCATGAACAGAGGTAGCAGTTGTTTAAGGGAAAGGTTTGGATAAATGGGAACACAAAACAGGACATGTACAGTGTGTGGAAACACCGAACAGAAAAGCGCAACAAACTGAAAGGCCACAGGCCGCAGGCGAGAGACTCGAGCCTCACCGAGGGCCCCGTTGAGGTTCTGAAAGATGCGCGAGCGATGGTCCAACGTGATATTGAAATTTTTCTATAGGGAGAACCAAATATGAGTGACTTTTGCACTTCTGGGGTTACACAGCTCTGACACAAACTCCTAAATAAGCAAGAAATGCCTTACAGCTTGATTCAGGGAGGTCATGAAAGACCTTGAGGCAGGCATGAAGAACAACAACAACAATCAAAACAAAAACAAATAGTTCACAACCTTGTCATGAATAAGCAGTTAGATGATAGATGGTTGGACAAATGGATGGATAATCACAGTGAACTAGATTGGACTAACAATCATAATAAACTAGGACAGATCGGGACGTTCCAACTAAGCAAACCAGTGGTTAGAAACCCCCCCTAACACCCCCCCACCAGCCCCTACCCGGTGAGCCGGGTCCAGGTAGATCCTGGTGTAGAACAGCTGGTCATCGTCATTGTCCTTGTACTTCCACTGCTGCACGATAGCGCTGAGATCGGGGGCATAGCCTATGAAGCCTGGAGCAGCAGGGCAACACAGAGCGTCAGTCTGCGAGGACAGGGGCCCCGCCCCGCCAAACCCGGCCCCGCACCGCCCCACTGGCACTCAGCGAGCTCACCTCCAGAGTTGAGGTAGCGCTTCCCCGTGTGGACGGGCGGGTACTTGGACGCCAGCCTCTGGTCGGGCCAACAGAAACCCTCTGCGGAGAAGACCACGCGGTGACCCATTCGGGAGAACTTCCAGAGCAGCTCCTGGGGGCCACTGGCCAGGATTACATCATAGCTACAGGGAGGCAGAGGGCGCCAGTGAGCAACAGACCAAAGACCACATACAGCATACAGAAAGATGCAATTACATCAGTCTTCCCTGTGAACATGCATCGGCTGATTGGAAACAGCATATAGCAGAGATGAATATCATCATGCAGTTAGTGCCTTCCTGAAAAGGACACCCCCCCCAGCCAAAAAAAAAAAAAATGGATTATATTCCAGGGAACAAGACACTTAAGACACATCAGCAGTGAGCATTTCCCTCCACAAGGGGACGCTGACATTATTCAAACATACATCAGATGATAAATGTGAGAGATTAGAAGCTTGCAAGGATTTCGAAGGCTTAAAGCATTTTACATAAATACAAAATATAATCAATTCAAAATATGGCAAAGGCCATAATAGAGCAGAATTTTCTAGAAAGGATCCTCCAGATGGCCATTCTGGGTCGTAAGTAAGGGGTAGGGAGCCGTCTGATTGCTGAGGTTCTGCCTTGTTCTATGAAGGATTTCCATCGCCATCCCGCTTAAGGTTGCATTCACCGTCTGCTTTTATTAGGGATGAGAGGCGACCACAAAGGCCACAGCAGACAGCCCTCCACTGAAGAATGATTCATTTCACAGTGGAGTACTATGCCCTGATTAAAGGCTCCAGACTGGGGAACGGACTTCTAAAAATTCCCCTGCTCCTTCTACTGATGCAAAATAAGGCATTTCATCAACACAACCGACCAACTCCACACCACAGAGAGACGACAAGAAAACAGACACTTAAAAAACCGCCCTGCGTTCTATTGAAGGTGCAAAACGGCTTGTTTTTCCTCCTTACATTCGCTCTACAGCGACACCTGCTCACAGCTGAGCGTCTACAGGATTGCAGAACTGGGAAACAGCACTCTCCTCTGGGCCAAAAACCCAGCGGAGCAAAAAGCGGGCAGCTAACAGCACATGCATCAGAGAACTTGGATGCTAGTCCACCATTTTCATTTGGCATGACTGTCATTGAGGAGGAGGATTATGGGAAATGGAACAAGCGGCCTTTCTGGATGGAGGACAGGCTATAGGGTAGAATAAAATTACCCCAATGCAAGAAAAACAAGATTTTTGGGGCCAGTCCAATACAGAATAATGTGACATCTCAGATATTAACTTCACCAAACAAAGCCAGGCAGAACAGAGTATACAGGAAAGCGCTCATGGAATCACAAGAGTGTGACAGGGATAAAGCCACTATTCATCACTCTGAGGGCCAGCCGGGCAGACTGGCAGCCCCCTGGTAATCAGAGAGAGCTGGAAGAGGAGAAGACATGAGGAGAGGGAGAAAGCAGTACCCAGAACAGAATATCTCCAGGGAGGCTGGTACAGAAATGAGCTCAAGAGAGGAAGTTATTGGAAACTGTGCAGAGAAAGAGAAACAGAGACCCCAGGGACCATAAAACTTCTTGTATAGAGCTGCAGAGCCCTGCCTTTTCCTTAAGAAGCAATTGCAACTATCCACCAATCCAGATTCAGCATCCTCTATACCAGGCACTGACCTATCCACAAAGAGGATGACAAGGTCCTCTCTGTCGCTGTACCGCTGAAGCTCCTTCTTCAACCAGCGCACTTTCTGCCCCCCGCCAACGGTACGGGCCACGTCCCCACCTTTCCATTCCTCACCCAGGCCCAGAACCTGGTCGAGGACACAGGAGGAGAGGAGAGTATGGACACAGCGAGGATTGTGAAGTCGACATGTTTAAAGACAACCATCAGCAGGGGCATGAAAGAGGCGGGTGGAGTTGTGATACCTTCATGGTGTAGTTGAACTGTCGGGCAGTTCTCATGAACCTGTTGAAACCATCGGTCTCCTCAGTGGCAACAGTGATGACCAGGAGGTTTCCTGAGATCAGGAGACACAAGAGAGCATGTTTGCGTGTGCTGAGATAGCAGGAAAATAAAACGAACAAGCAAACACAACAATGTTCTGTAAACAGGCACGGAGTGTGGCTAAGTGGGTTAGGAAGCTGTGTCTGTGATCAGGTTGTTTGTTCGAATCCCAGGGTCAGCAGAGTAATTTCACCATTGGTCCCCAGACCCTTAAACCCAAATTACTCCAGGGACTGTCTGACCCCTGCTTCCTCAAGGAAAAATGCACATGGTTTTGAATAAAGACATCTGGTAAATAAGGTATAAATAAATACATTGGTTGGCAAAGGTTCCATCAATACAATGACATTTTAATGTTTTCTTTTGTGACAGATGACACAATGAGACAGAAAGAAACAGACAGAGGGCCTACAGAACGGCCTTAAAACGGCTAACCATACATAACCAGCTAACCAGCATCCACCATGACTTGTTTTACTATGCATTTAATCTGAGGTCAGAGGAAACTAACTTGCAGTTAACTTGCAGGGCCTCCTGACACTGACCAGAAAAAAAACAGGAGATGGGTGAATGGATAAAAATCCAGGCTACTCTCTCCACAATACCATATTCTGGCTTCAGGTCACTGGACAAAATGTTTCCCCAAATTATTAATATCATTATTACCAGGACTAGATAAGAATGTCTTAAAACCCATGAACCCGTAAGCCATGGGTTTCACGAAGGCCTCAGCCCAATCATGAGCTGATCTATTCTGTGGAACAGGAAACAACCTGCTGGTCAGTGTCTCTGGACCTCTGAGAAGCTCGGGAGTATCTCTTTACATGTGCTCTTCGGCTTCCGCTGAGTCCTACAAATATGAGACTTCAACCTTGCAAATACCGACAGGACAAGCCTGCATCCAACTCCTCTCCCGCCAGTCACCTTCCTGATACAACTAAAAATATTCATTAGAGGAGAAGAGTGTATTTTAAGGAGATTTAATATGTTAAATACACATTTCTGAGCTTTGGTGATTAAAACCAAACATTCAGAATTAACTCGGATCACATATTTGAGATTCCGTTAAACAAATGAAGTATTTTTCAGGACCTCTTCACATATTCAGGTAAGTAAGATTTTACCCGGTACCTCTGACATCGCACACGTTTTAGGGTGGGGGTAGGAGCTGTACACGTGTATGTAGGGGGAGGGTCCGACTTAATCAATGCCCCCATTGTAAGTCTTGTTTCATTCAGTAATTTTGTCTTTTTACTCCTCAACTCCTATTACTACGGTATCAACATAAGGCAAGCCAAAAACGGTATCCCTAATGATTAGAGTTACAACTATGTCTGTCGTAATACTCTCCATCTATAAATGACAGTAATGCTATTTCAGATGAGAACTTATGTTAGTTACATATCATTCAGAGTTTAAATCCAGACCAAGATTTTAATACACGCCAGCAATCCGTTTTCCACTACACATATGTACTACATATTAGGTAACTGATTTTCAAGTACAGGCAAACAAATGCCTCACGGCCGTTTCCGCCCGGTTATTTTTATCTTTTACATGACTTAATATTTATTAAGACGCAGACAGTCTTGACAGACAGCAGCCGTGGCTTATCGATCGATTGATACTTAATAAGCGGATGCGCAGGCTAGGCTTGCGGGGTAACTGCGCATTGCTATGGCTGCGCCGAGGAGTAAAATTCGACCTGGATGGAAGCATCTGAAATCCCTTAAACCACAACATTACCTGGATCTAAGGTCCTTCTGTCCGCAGCCGTCGCACAGACTGTAAAGTAAAGGAATGACACACAGATCGCATTAAGTAGCGAATGCATTGCTGTCCTTAGATAAATTCTTGTTGTTTTAGTCTAAGTGTACAGCCCTCCTACTCTTGTTCCCGTCCGCCCTTCTTGTAGACCCTAAGTTTGGGAAATCTTCTATCATGGCTCAGAAGACAAGCCCCACCCCTCTAATAACGACCAATAGGCTTTCGCAAAATATGATTGACTGCGACTTCCGCCAATAAAAACATAAGAGGGTCACTGATAGTCCAATCGTAACGGGACAAATGGATGATTTTTCTAGATGTCCCCTGGCCAACGGATTTTGCTGCCACGTCTCAGGAATGCCGGAGGAGGGAGGTGGTGGAGTGCATGCCTTTACAAGGGGCATCCCTCGGTTACGTCACCGCCACGGCCGTGCATGATTGTCCACTTTAATGCCGAGTTTATATTAGGCTTGGTATTGATTGAAACACTGCAGGAAAACTTCTGCTAGCTCAACACGTTCTTTGTTTTGTATCTGACAGGAAGACTGACTGTAATGTAACGTCAGTGTGTGTTGAACGGTTTACACCAAAGTTTTTACTCAATGGGACGACTAACTCCGGTAATTTAGTTACCCCAGTAACTGTCTTTTTGAGCTGCTGAAATCTGGCAAACGCTTTAGGAATATCATGGCAAAAACGGAGAGACTTCTCAACCAGGACACGACACCACTACCTCTTAAATATCATACAGCTGATGCATAAACTGCCATCATTTACACCCTGCTATCCACTTATTAATCCTAACAACTACATGGACAACTGTATAAATATAACTGTGTGTATATACTCTCCTAGGTCAATGTACACTGCACTTGAAATGCATTACTTATTTCTGTTTACGGTATATTGCACAACAATCATTTCATCTGTCACCACTTGCCAATTTACCCATGTGTGCTGAAGATGCTCTTTTAATGCAACCCATGCACACTGCACCTTAGATATGCTGCAGTCTCCTGCCGTCAACTGCGATACGCATATTTGCAATTGTTCACAGTGCGATCTAAGATTCCTCTTAGGTTTTTATTTTTATTCTATTCTATGTATATATTGTTAAATTTTGTAAATTGTAAATTGTAACTCTGATTCTTGTTGGCTCTTGTTTGCACAGGCTTTGGATCGGTCAGGGGGTCATTTCACTACATGTTGTACTTGTTACAATATGTATGTAACAAATAAAGAATCTTGAATCTTGAAACTAACTCTGTAACTGCAAGTTCGATCGTATCAATTGTAGTTGACATTTGAAGTGATGTTCCAATAAACAAGAAACACGATAGAATAAGGATGCTGAATGATACCCGGAACTTTCAGTGTAGAAAACAATCCCATATCCAGTGTGTTCTCTGCCTTCATACCCTGTGCTGCCTGTAACCTTATGCTTGGTCATGTGGGCAACCGCATATAGTGCCGTCTTCTGAGGAGGCCACTGGCAAGGTTGGATGTGCTTCCACTTGCATGCTGCCTCCCCCTTCCCCCACTAGGGGGCACACTACAGTCAGGTACTGATGTTGTGTTGATGGACACAGTTTAAAGCCTGTATCTGTTCTGTAGTTTTTTTGGACTGTTAATGTTCTTGGTGTATATGTGCATCAGATTTCAGTTCCTGTCAGATAATGGGTTGGATAGTTTTATTGGTGATTGATGTCGTTCTGAAGGGTTAAAATTTCTCTCAATTATGCCATTTTTTTGAACTGTTACTGTACTTGGTGATTTTGTGTTGGCTTTTTCCTCCAGTCTCCCAGAGAGTGGGATGCCTCAATTGGTTGGAGATAACTGCTGGTATTCTAACAGACCTGGATGCAGTCCTGCGGTTGGTGGCACATTTTCTTTATTTTGTAAGACTGTGGGTATTCTTGGTGATTTTGTGCGTAGCTCTATTAGTCAGAGATCGCTATTGTCACGCTGAAGGACCTTTATTTGAACCTGTATGTATTCTGTAGTTTTTTGCTCTGTTAATGTTCACGCTGTTTTCATATCTCATTCCGATGCCAGTGAACCCAAGCGCTCCATAGGTTAGCTGGTTGTAGATCAGTGTTTGTTGGAGATTATTGCTGTGAAGTTAATGAAGTTTGCTAGTGGGGAAATTTAACAAATACACGAAATGGCTGGGGTGCCCCTGAGGAGAGGTTTGGGAACTGAAGTGGTGTTCATCTAGCCATCCAACAAGATATCAGTAATACAAAGAAAATATAAATACAAATTTTTGTTACTTTTCTGTAACTGTTTTCCTGTTTGCAGCTGAACAACTAACACCTTTCCTAGAAATATATGTGTACACACTGTCTCTGTTTCCTCTGCCAGGTAAAAACAGCTTCCCAAAATCAGACATGAATTGACCTTTGTTATTTTTGATGAGGACACTCATGTACATATGTGCATGGGTTTGACTGGTGTGAATGTGTTTATACACTGTGTGTGTATGTACATACAGACGCTCCTCTACTTACAAACGTTCAACTTACGAACTTTCAGACTTCCGAACGGAGAGGACCTTTAAGTCCAAACTGTGTTCACTGGGCGTTCCAGTTCCACCTAGTGCAACTCCTGGCTGCTACTCCCGCCACGCAGCAGCGCGGCATCCTAGTTCTTTGTACTTGCGTATGCCCTTAAAACAATGGTGAATAATGACTTACAAACATTTCAAGTGGCGAACGGCCATTCGGAACGTATCTCGTTCGTTGGTAGAGGAGCGTCTGTATATAATCTGCCATAAGTCTGCTTGGCTGTTATTTTAGTTTATTAAAATTCCATAATATTTCTTTTTTGCAGATTGTGTCTGTTCCTTTTCTGTGTGTGTGGGGATGTA
>JAODKC010000002.1:26664770-26680895 GCA_026777985.1 Mormyrops attenuatus
TCCTGATCAGTTTGTTCAGGGTCATTCCTGTGATGGAGCTGGCCTTCCTGATCAGTTTGTTCAGGGTCATTCCTGTGTTGGAGCTGGCCTTCCTGATTAGTTTGTACAGGGTCATTCCTGTGATGGAGCTGGCCTTCCTGATCAGTTTGTTCTGTGTTTCTCCCTCTCTATATATGTATACAGAATCATATATATATATATATATATTGCATAAGTTCAAGTCTTTGGTGTTGGCTTTCTGAGCCGTTTATGGACAGGGACCAGACTCCTCCTGACTTACGTTCCATTTGGTGGTCAGCAAATGAACGTTGCTTGGAGATGCCTCCAGCACATGAGAAGTTTCACTCCAGACATTTCTTGTGTGTAGTTCCATGATGGTGGAAAGAGCTGCCAAACCACATCCAATCATCAGATTCCCTCTCCACCTTGCAGAAACTCCTGAAGACCCTCAAGACTCATATGTTCCACGAATACCTCTACTAACCTGATACCACTCCTAGAATGAGTCCCAGAATAATCTTCATGTTGCACTTTCTGCTTACTGAATAGTAGTCTTATTAGGTTCTTGTTTTATTTGGAAGATCTTGTGTGGCTCTTGCTCCAATACTCCAATACATTTGTATCTCAGCATTCACTGGAAGCTCAGCCTAGCTGCACTTATGTATATTTGATCGTTAGGCCTTTATCTGTGGTCAGGATGACAACACAACCGTTCAGACAGACCTTCATCTGCAAAACCACTGACCCGGTTGGCACTATAGGAACAGCTTAAATGTGGCCAAGTGGTTATAAATAGCAGCAAAATAGCAGCAAACATAGATCAGCGAGCCCAAACCCATGCCACAATAAAAGGGACCACCATAACCGCTGTCCCCGACAATGGAAGTGTCAGCTAGCGACCCCCAGTACCGATATTGAAAAACCTGCAGTCATCAAGAGATTGAAAGGCATTTAAAAGCAAAATTGATTCCTATATATTTCAAATACATTTTTAAATAATTTTACATTTGTTAAAGAACCCGGCATTCCTCAAACGCTCTCTAATCTGTCATTAATCAGCATGAGCAATGCGGTCTTGAAGTAATATAGTCTGACTGAGACGTATGAACTTCACAGCCATGAGAAAAAGCAAAACTAAGCCCTACAGTTCAATGAGAGATGAAAGCTAAGTCACAAGCATAACTTGTTATTCTATAATAGGTCATGTCAACACAATATTGTTCAAGGAAGTACCAGCCAGAAATCAAAGTATGCAGTCTTTTGTTGAATGTGTAAATAACGTGACTGAGGTACCTACTCCAGATATGTCCTAAGCTTCAGTTTTGGTCTGTGAAGACCCTTAAAGAACTGGATAGGTTCAGCTCCACAAAGGCGTTTTGGGGCTTATTGTAGGTCCTGGGACAAACACACACACCTACATACACAGACAGAAACATACCATAGGTAAATCCGGTCTTCTCTGGTCTCTTCATGGTGTAAGAATGTCCGTAGGTTGCCGCACTCCAAAAAAGGCCAGTGCCGACATGCTGTAGGTTGACAATTGCACTTGTCCATTCAATGTAGTTCCAAAGTTATTAAAAATAAGATTCGTGCCTTGTTCTCTGTAGTAATCATGGGATATTTTGCTTGTTTCCAAATAAACTTCTTGTTCCTTGTCAGCATCTTGAATAACTAATAATCATCCATCCATCCATCCATCCATCCATCCATCTTGCCCATCACTATCCATTAACATGTGCAATATTTTCATATTTATTGTGAAACTGAATCACAAGGAGAGGAATAGTAACATAACACTTATTTTATTTAAACACCTACTTTTTGTCATTCTTTTCTATTTATTTTTACATTGCTTACATTTACACTTTACACTCCTTTTATATTCAGTATTACATTGTATTTACTTACGTATATTGTTTTCTGTTTATATTATATTCTATCTTATATTTTCCTGTAGTTTGTATCCTTCCTGTCTTTTCTTTTTTTTCTTCCCCTTTCATTGTACCTTGTGCAATGACAATAACGGCATTCATTCATATTCCATTATGTGAAAGTGGGGGCGGGGAACACCATAGTCAAGACAGCAGGTCATGGCAAGGAGCATTTACCTAAAACTGTTCTGCCTCAGCTCAGCTGCTGCCATAAATGACTGTCTAGCAGGTAACTGGCTGGATGAGTTCGATTTTCAAAGCTGATGGCAGCAGAGAGTGTGACAGACCTGTGCATGAAAAGCTTGGCTACAGTCACTTCCTTTGACCCTAACATTGATTGTGTCTACTGATCTGGGTTCTTTGACTGTAATAATGTGCAGACAATCAAATGCTGCAATAACAATTACAGACTTCTTATTTCTGTTGGTTATACATGTTTCAGGGAAAGTCTTCACTTATTATGCATGCAGTATTCTGAAACTGTAAAAAAAAGCACTACATTTTGGAAATTCGTCCTGAGCAGCTACCACATAAAACATTTTGGTGTTAGTCTCATGTACACTGTTTTTAGTTTCCTGGGTCTCAAAATAATCACAAAAACCAACAAATATCACAGCTTTATTTGAAACAGTGGACTGTCAAAGAATTTACACAGAGAAACGCGTATATCTACACACTTTATTAAAAAATATTCTTCGACATTAAATACATAGTTCGTAGGGGCTAGAAAACAAAGCAATTCCTTATTTAATGATAATTGCATAGAGTTTATCCAAATTAAACACAGCTGAACATGGACAAATGTTTTATGACAAGACATCTTTACTGAGGGACAAATATTAAAGTTTCTGGGACTGTAGCAGACCTCAGAGTCCTCATAGCTCATCAGTGAAATAAGAAAACTAAAATAAATAAATGAAGATTTCATGGTATAATCATAAAACATAACAACACCGATGAAATTCCCATGATACAATATTTTTTCCTGCTGACAGTTTGCGGATGTACGATGTCCTGCCAGGGTTGCGACAAATATCGGTGTCACCACCACAGAGCTGTAGTCTTTTTCCTCTGCAGCGGCAATAGCTAAATACCTAAGATGTATCCAGGGGAAGCAAAGGTGTATTAGTGTGGTACGCAGAGACTGAGGTCTCCGTTAGAGTGTGGTAATGATGACATCCAGCCTGCATGATTACTGAGGTCTTCACTCTTAACACTGTTAAGCCTTTGGTGGTTTCTGTGTGTGTGAAGATCAAGCGGGGCTCCGCTCTCCAAATGTGGGTCACAAGACCATTTCCAGTCGGTCGCAGAGTGTGTCGGGAAAAAATCATTTCGAAAAGATGTTTTTAATGACGTTTCTGCTCTACAAATGACACCCCCACAAACCACTGGGTTGCCGAATGTTACTGAACCCCCCACCCATGAGGCCCAAAGTTACATCAGTTGAGAACCACTGCATCTCCTTCATTGAAAACTTGATGTTTCTGTCAGGCGCACTTCCTATCTTAAGCTCTCAAGAAGGTGTGGCTCCTGGTAAAGGGGCGGGAATTCCTGTGCATGGGCACATGAGCCAAACTGCTTTAGGCTTGCACAGGCATCAGTCTCCTGATGGGCAGCCCTAAGCCATCCCATAGAGGGACCCACAGAAACACATGCACTGCTAAAAGAGAATCGAACACAAAGTTAAGGCATATACTACAAAAAACGTTAGCCCAAACCTGTGTCCTATAGTAGCAAATGTACCGTATTTTATAAACAAATCTAAATAATCAGGTAAATAATTAATTAGCATGAGTTTTATCTTAATGTAATCGAGAAGCTAAAAAGGCTTTAAGAAAGTAGGTAATTGACAGGTATATGTGTTGGTCTTTACGTCACATATCTACGTGCATGATGAAACCATTACTGTAATATCCCTGATAGCTTTGGACTTGAAATACTTGGAAAATATTTTTAGAAATGATATTACGTACTAGTGAAATTCTGAATACATACATATACCGATACAGATACATGCAGATGCCAAGTTCATATTGCTTTGGGATTCACTTCACGCAGCTACGGTTATTCCTACATAACTGCAAAGTTACTCTTTTTTTTTTTGTTATTCGCCTGTAACTTAGGTAAAACTGAAGATCACAGCGAAAACGAAAGCCCTGCTAGACTGGTCTCAAACGAAAGCAGGTGTACTGCAGAAGCACCTTGTCCAATGGGGCCCACTTCCCTGGAAACCCCAGTGGGCACGACGGAATTACAGTTTCATCAGTTTAACGGACACAGGATATAGGACAGACATGCAGGCCCAGAACACTTACGCTTCATTTTGTGACGGCCATCTTTTTCGTCCGGTCCTAACACGGTATGATAACTTGTCAGCCGCCTCTGGAGGCGTTGTCCCCTGTGACCCCCCCCTGCCCCCACGTTTATTTTTACAGGAAGACATAATAGGGACTCATGGTGCTTCTGCCGGGGTCACCCAGTTGCCATACTGCTAGCTACCATCATTAGCCTCATTTCATGTGATTTGACTGCTTATACATCCCTGTGCGTTGGTCCTTTTAATGCTCATCGAAAGCGATTTTCACGCTGAAAGTTAACAGTGCTGACGTGCATATACACACGAGGAGTCCGGTTGGGCAACTTGACCGAGGGCCTTAATGAGCACCTTCGTCCCGAACGCAGTCGTTCTTCTGCTTGGCCAACCTCCGCACAAGGCGCTCCAGCTCCTTACGTGCGCGCTGTTCCTCCTCTAAGCACTGCTTCATCTGCTTGTTCTCCTGAGGACATTTACATTTTATTTATTTAGCAGACTCAAGCAACATATGTTTTTTTTTTTTTGAGAAAGGAAGGTCAGATTATCCCTGGAGCAACTTACGACCGTCCAATTACAGGCACTATATTCTAACTCACTGAGCCACATACTGTCCGCCAGGGTTGGGGCCATTCCGCAATGCACTCCTCAATTCCAGTGCAAATCAGGAAATGGAACTGGAGGTGGGACTGAGGAAAAAAAACTATGGGGAACAGAATTGGAATTGAATTCGAATTTCAGGGAGATATAAATTCCAACTCCAGTTCCATTTCCTGATTTGTATTGGAATTGACGAATACATTCTGGAATGGACCCAACCCTGCCACTCACCAACACATGCAAACACATGTGCAGAGAGAAACACACAAAGCGTGTCATGTTCAAAGGGCCACTGGGAGGCACGCTCCTCCGCTGAAGCGGCACCTACGCCGACAGTGTTACCTTTCTCAGTTCCAGCACTTCATCCTTTAAAGCATACACAGCATCGACGAGACTCCTGCGGCAGGCAGAACCAGAACCACAACAACACTGTGTTACTTTACAGTTTGCTGGGAAACACATGAGAAAATGTGACTCTTCATAAAATGAGTAAATATGCCAAATCAGGTAAAGAACATGCTGATGGCATCAGATTACATGTTCTACTAGAAGGACACCTGGACACTTACTTTTCCTCTATGACCATCTGACCGTTGCTCTTCACCTCCTCTACTATAATCTTTTCTTCTTCAGGCAAGAGAACCTGAGGAGCATAGTCCTTCCTGGCTGCTGCAATCAGAGCCAGAATGTCATCCATGTCACCATCACACAGACATACTATCTTAACTAGGAAAGACGGCCCTAGCAGACAGGGGGAGATTGCCCTGAAAGGCGAGGTCGTCCTCACCGGTGGTGGCCTGGTGCAGGCTGACCCCTGTGCAGTAGGCCTCAATCACCTTCAGAATCTGCGCATCTTCTTCCAGAGCTGCGGTACCTGCAGACAAGTAACATGGAAACAGTCCCATAGCTACAGCGAAACCACGAGAGCCACACAGCTGCGTCACTTAAGGCATTGGCTGGCAGGGCTTCCAGCACCATACTCACTCTTCCTCATCAGGACCTCATCATCGGATGGCTTTCTTTCAGTCTTCCTTTTGGGGAGGAATTTCTTTATTGGTCGGGGGCTCTTGCTAGAGTCCTGCAAACACAGCAGTGGAGGTGGGGGTTTTCATACAGTAAAGGAACCTTCTTACACAGCTAGGTGACCATACCTAGCTAGATCCATCGTGCAGATGACAACCATGAGTATCACAGTGAAAAATCCACCCCAAGGGGTGGTGGTTCTACACCATTTCAGCTGGGGGGGCAGATTGGGGCCAGTTGTTCTGTTAGGGAGGCCAGATGCATTTGACCTTAATGTCCCCCAAGAATTACACTAGACTGCCAGCATTAAGAAGCAAATGACAATTTAAAAAAACAATCAGTTATTTACGCAATGCTTTGCAGTCATATTTTATAGTTTTAACAAATATGTTACTCACTCTGATTTCTTATTTAGACTGTCTTGCTTCCACAAACTTCCTTATGTTTTTCTGTCATTAACTGCGCTTAACTCAGCTAACCAGCTGATACAAAATTCCCAGCGCACAAAATTTTAGCCCACATATAGAAATGTAAATAGTAATAATAGCAATAATACATTTATGTCAGACCCAAGTAGCATACGTATTTAGGGGGGGGCCACAACATGTATGGTCCCCCCCCCTCCCCAGAATCGCCCCTCACCCCAAAAACCTTAGTAAGTGACACAGATATTTGCTGAACTGTTTACAATGTCTGTCACTGGAGGGCTGAAACATTGGAAAGAAAACAAACACATAAAAAACAACAAAGTGAAGAATCTGTGCAAAGACAGTCTAAAAAAAACCAGAACTCTTTGGGGAAAAACAAACTACATATAAGATATAATACATGGGAAAAATTAAACACAACTCAATAATTCTCTCTATAAATGGATTTTTATTTTCAATATTCATATAGTGGGATGATTTATTTGAGATATTTGATTTCAGAGAAAACATCAGCTAGGACACAACTTTAATGCCAACATGGTTTGGCACAAGCGTCTGCAACTAGTAAAATGTAATCAAATCATTTTTAGGTAATATTAACCCTCTGTCTTCTTCAGGTCTTAAACACTTTGCTTTCTGTGAGACCAAGGTGTGAATTATAGGTCATAAAAAGGGTAGTAAAACATGAACTGGTACTCGTGCAGGGAAACTCCAGTTTGAAACCTGCAACACTGCACAGACGCCAAAGGTCTGACCATTAACCATGTACAGTAAGCATGTAAGCGTGCAACAAACAAGACGGGAAGCTCACTGCATCTTCTGGTTATATAATGAGTTTGCAACCGACAACAAATGCTGACAAAAGCAATAAGTGCAAGACGAGGTCTGCAACGAAAGTGCTAAAAAATAATGTTTACAGTTACAATTTCTGTTTTCAAAGCATAAGCGTGAAACAAAATAAAGGAACAAGTCACTGGATTCTGCTTCATGGAGCTAAAGACACAGAAACTACACTTTTATTTTGTTTTCATATAATGTGTTTAAGAAGAGTGACGTCGTACAACAAGGATGAAATAAAACGGGCAGATGCGGTATTCACCACAGACAGGGTTAGGGTGGGAGGAGACAGACACAGCGCTTCAGTCTTACCTTCAGGATACAAGAAATCCTCTAAAGAGGTCATTATGGAGAGAAAGAGAAAGAGAAAGAAAATGTGAGGAAAAACATCAAAGTTTAAGCGACACATAAACAAGGCTTCATCCTACCCTTGGTGGGTGGTCAGTGTGTTTCATGTAGGTAAAGTTTGTTTTCATCAAATGACTCCTGTAACCACTTATGGCCACAAAAAGCAGAGAATGACAGACAGCCAAGTCAACAGTGACACTGATTCCCTCCTAGTTTTATTTATTTAACAGACGCTTTTTAACCAAATCGACGCATATTTATGACAATGCAGGGTCCTTGGAACAATTGGGGATTAAGGACCTAGCTCACTCTGCCAACTGTAGGTTCGATCCAGTGACCTTCAGCTCACAGTCAAAGCATTCCAACCCTCAGAAATATACACATCCCAAAAGTTAAGCAGGGCTACTTGCATCCCGCTTGAATTCAGTAACATCTTAATTATTTACCAGACACTTTTATCCAATGCATTTTTAAGAAGGCAGGGTCAGACAGTCCCTGGTGCAACTGGGGGTTAAGGACCTTACTCAGCGGCCCAACAGTGACATCACTCTGCCGACTCTGGGATTTGAACCAGCGACTTTCCAACTACCGGCAGAGTGTCCTAACTCATCCCCTGGTGCGTGACGTGAAGCAGGCAGTGATGGGTACACAGGACGAGCAGAGGAAACACAAAAACCCCAGTGATTACAGGAACCGGTGTGTACGCACGCTTACTGTCAGCAGTCTCATTGCGGGACCCCTGCAGGCGGCCACAGATGCCCACGGTACTATTTATACAGCAAACAGCAAAAACATGAGCTGGCTGCCTGGGTTTCCCCACAGTTCTAAGGAACGGCCTGGGACGGCTACCTCCTTGTAGCCCAGTGCAGCGGAGGGCTTGAGTGGAGGGGCGGGGCGCAGGCAGCTCAGGGACCAGGGCTTGCTGATTTTAGGTGGCTCCAGCGGTCCACGGCTGGAGGTGGGCGTGCCGTGGCTCTGGTGGGCCAGAGCACCGACGCTGGCTGCCGGCTTCCCTTCTGTGTTCTGAAAAACAACAAGAATTTTGTTTTTATAGTTTGGTAGGTCCTTTACTCCAGGGCACTTGTGACCCACCGTCCATGACTCTGCCATTAAGTCTGAGTAGCATTTTATTTATTTAGCAGACACTTTTAACCAAAGGGATGCACATTTATTTTTTTACACCATTCTTAGAGTAATTGGAGGTTAAGGGCCTTGCTCAAGGGCCCAAAGGTGACATTGACCTGCCGACCTTCCGATCACAGGCACAGTACCCTAACTCACGAGCCACACACCACCCCTAACTCAAGCTCCCCATAACCCATATCCATGGAGACGGCATCCCACCAGGCACAGGCTGGCACCCTGAATGGTTTACTGACTAACATGCACTGGGGTACCTTGCTGATGGTGCTGCCTGGGCTGCCCCCTTTGGTCAAGGCCTGTAGATGGTCCAGCCACTCCTGAAGGTCCTGCTGGTTGGCACAGAACACTATAACGCGCTCAATCACACCCCCTGAAGTCAGACGACACAACGAGAGACCCAGCAGATTAGCAATGTTCTCAGACTCCAAACCACCAGCAAAAACTATGTTGACCAGTAGAGTGAGAACCACCATTGTGATTCATTGCCAGGGCCAGTCAACCCTTTACCCTTTACGCAGGCAATCGTCTAGGTCGCCATCTTGAGGGGACACCAAATTAGCCAGGCAATTTAGCTTTGTCTGGGTGGGCGCGATGGGATTCTATCAGCATGCTAATTGCTCTTATTAGAACAGCTGATAATTCAGTTACCTTGATTAAAAAGACACCCCTGACCTACTGTTTCAGCAAAATCAAGGTAGCGCCTGTATAAGATCATGCTATATCGCTGTAAATTTGAGGGGAATCTATGTTAGTTCAACTGCAACAAGCTTGTCTGAGACTTTCACTTCACAGAACTGCATTCTGGGAAGTCATCAAAAAGAAAATTCAGACAGAGATGAAGAGAAAGAGCTTTACCCATATGCACAAACAAACCTGCGATCTCAAAGGCAAACTGTCCACTGTCAGTGCCTTCCACATGCTTGGCCACAGTTGTCCCAGCAAGAGGAAAACGCCCCTATGGAAAGACAGAAGCGGAAGTCTGGAATCAGGCTGCCTCGGCAGACATTTTGATGGCACCAAGAGGCCTCTGGGGATGCTGAGATATACCACACTCACCTGATAGATGAAGCCACTCATGCGAGGGCTGGCGGACAGCACAAGGAGCATGCTGGGAAAAAGCATGACATAGCGTTCCTCCTTGTCCTACAAGAAACCGTGGCGGTCATGCCTGTGCACGTAACCCAATGCCAAAAACAGAGGAGTGCCCACATAGATCTGCCAGTGCCACAGCTAAACTGGTGTGGTGCTACCCTGCCCACTCACTCACCTGGCCCGGCCCACTCTGTAGCTGCACGTGACCCGTGTGAATCACGTGACCCAGCGAACGGATGCTCTCGCCCTCCCAGCCTCGCAGTGGCTCCGACAGTATCTGCAGCTCCAGCGCCTTGCGTCTGCGCAGCTCGTGGCACTGCGTCTGCGGAGAACAGGGTGAAACGAAGTCTGAACACTGCCCATGAGGGTTGGGTTAGGATTCGTTTATGTGAACTTTATTGATCCCAGGAGGCAATTAAGCTCACCCAGGTGCCTGAGCTGAGTAACATAGACAAAGGGTGAATACAAAGAACTGAACATTACTAGTGGCTAATACCGAACCTGTATGCCAGTCTATGTTTTTTACTGAACTAGCCCCATTGGTCAGTAGCAAAAAATTGTAAATTTCAACGCTGCATAACATACAAAGACAGTACAGAAGTACAGAAATACATAGCAAACAAATAGAATTCTGAAAAACAGAATATTAACAGACATAAATAAAATATTGGATGGTGTATGTGGAAATAAAAAACAGAGAGAAGCAGACTTTTACTACAGCAAAGGCAGGGTGCTTCCTGATGCATCATGGCTGGGGGTGACGAGTGCCGGTCCTCCTCTCAAAAGGCCCAGGACAGACCAGTCCAGATTGCTGAGCTATACGCATTTGATAGCGTCAGGTTCATAGCTCGCTAAGATCAGGCGAGTTGAGCTCAGTCACTCTCTGCCGGCTTGGGAATTTTCTTTCGCTGGTTCGCATGTCAATAAGGCCAGCCACCCAGCACTTTCTGCGTCGAGTCGGGGGCCAGACTCCCACACAGAAAATGATACTAACACTTTGACACGAGGCTGATGATTACCGCTGCATGACAGGGCGACGTGTTGTAAGTAACAGGCTATCCCGAATAGAAGAACGACACTCAAATTGATACCCAGATTTACAGATCCAATCTTAGCGGGGAAGATGAGACAGAAGATTATAATGTGTTAGCCAACATCACACCACACATAACCAAGAAGCCGGGATGATTCTGCACTCTATATGAGAGCCTGCAGTGAACCAACCAGCTTCTTGGCACCAATATTCTATGATTATCTATTTTCAGCATTTTTCAGCATTGACTAGAGGTGTGGTGAAGTTGCCTTTCACAAAACAAAAAAAGCAAGCAGTCGCTCACAAATGTGACACAGTCAGCTTAGGAAACAGGCCATGGGGATTTCCCTTCGCTGGATATTTATGATGGTCGGCAAGACCTCTGCCGCATTTCTGGGCCTAGGTAAGCCAAAGACAAACAAACAAGCAGAGAGGAGGGAGCTTAAAATGGATCACCCGCCTCCCCCCCCACCTAAGCTACAAAGCCACAGCTGGAAAAATGAGTCATATACCCCACCCCGGGTCTGACAGATGGGGTAAACATGGGGACTGGTGGGAGCTTCAATGCGGCATGCCTAAACTTAGAAGAAAACAAAAAATGAATCGAGGCATAAAAGATAAAAGTTAGAAATATGAAAATTAAATTTTAAATTAAATTACATTTTTTTAGCTTCAGCCAAGAGCTCCTGATGGTGTCATCTTCTATATGGGTGCCATCTCCTGGGGGGGTGCAGACTCGGCAGACCGCTAATGCCACCCCTCCCCCCCCCAGCAAACATGGCCCAAGACTGTTTGGGGGAGGTTGCCGGGGGTGAAGGCAGCCTCAGGTACCACATGGGCTTTGACCAGCACTACCATCTGGTGCAACCCCCAGGCTGTTTAAAACATGCACTTCTACCTCTTCACCTGCTTCCTGTACTTAAACGTATGACACAGTTTCCATTTTCTCACTCCCCATGACAGCCAGACCCAGTCATTCCTCCCCTAACCCTACGCCCGGTCGGTGACCCTGCATTTTCCACCACTGCTGAAGTCAAAATAATCTTTCGTTCTCATTCCTCCTCCATGTTTTACATTCTAAAATGAAGCCCCTGTTCCAAGATCCTGCTTTTATGCTCGTCTGTCTGCTGAAAGTCACATGACGATGCCAGAGAGTTGCATATAAACGACTCTGGAAAATCACAATACTATTAAAGCGAAATTTGGTACCTGTACTACATTTACATGACATTCTATTTATTTAGCAGATGATTTTTTTTAAAGAAAGCAGTGAGAAATCACTCTGCCAACCAAGGCATTTGAACCAGTGACCTTCCAAACACAAACACAGCATCCTAACCCCCACTAATAAGACCTAATTGCAACTAACTGTTCTCAGTGTAACGGTGTACAGAGCTGGTCCGCGGCGACAGAAGGGCTTAGTGAAACCACAACCACTTACCACGAGGTCCCGAAAGGCCGCCGCTGCCTTTGGAATGTCCCCGGAGTCTGGATGGGCTTCCTAGAGGCAGGACAGCGAACAAAAGACGCAGTAACTAGGCTGCATCAGAGCGACGGAGCCAGATCCCGGCCAGGACATGCCTGCAGGGCCCAGTAAGCCCTACAGGTGACACGGCCAGTGTCTCCTGGGGGGGGGGGGTGCTGACTTAGCAAGCTTCACCATTGGGCTGCTTAAGACCTTTGATTTTGAAAATGTGGAAATTGGGTGGTGAAGCCTGGCTAGCGGACCACGTGGGCCTCGCACCTCGACATGCCGCTCCAACTCCTGCAGTAAGGTGGGGTACTTTTCCAGCCGCAGAAAGGGCTTGCTGAGGCCAGTGGTCAAAGTCAGTACGCCCGAACCACCAGCCCCGTGGCTCTCCATGAAGGCGTCCAGCTCCTCCCTGCCACACAGGGACACATATGGTCACATTGTTATCTGTACCCGACACGCATTATTACCATATTCTGTGAGTACAAAAGACACTCAGTCCGCATTTAAAATATAATATCATATAATATCAGAACAAGTGTAGTTTTATCTGGTGTGAAATCTGAGTGTTAAATTTTTGAAAAGTTTACCAGCGATTTACGTTTTCACAAGAGAAAGAGAAGACAAAGCTATGGAGAGGGAATGAATCAAATGGGTTACACAAGGCAGACAAACATTGCGCTGTCCTGGCCTGTCTCGCACATCATCTCTCCAAGCGATCAGGACTGTACATCTGGGTTTTCCTTACAGAGCATATGGCAGTGAAGCAAGGTGCTAAAAAGTGAAAGTATTTCATAACTGGAAACTCTCAAACCTAATGCGATAAAGCAAATGTGATTTCAGTTTACCCGCAGTCACAGAGACCCTGCTGTGTGAGGATCCGTTTCCTGTGGGCTTCCTGTCCAGGCCCCTCGTTCTCTGAGGAGGTGCAGTTTTCGCTGCAGTTAATCACGTGAGTAAGACCCTGATAAGCAGCTCGTCATTACAGGCTGTGATCTTTGCTGCGTATGAATGTGCACACATCACCTGCCTTATAAAATCTTTTGTGTCACATTGCTGAAATTGCAATCATATAAGCGGTTTGGAAAATGGATGAATGGATGGATAATTTTAGATTGCACACACTTAACAGTGGGGATTTTTAGTACACTTTGTTTCTGCCATCAAGTTTCATTTTATAATAGAGTTGATACTGAAACAGAAGTTTCTTCCTTGGCACTGACAGAGCATCTGTACTAGTCTGACATCTTGTGGTGGAAAGCCTAATTTTGATATAATTTATGGGACAATTCAGCTGAGACTATTACCTACAATCCCCTGCGAAAATCATGCACTCCCATTAAATTCTTTATAACCCAGTCACCTGGACTGCACTTTCTGCTACTTTTGCAAAGTTGATCTAGATTTTCATACTAACCTAGATTTGCAATGTCTGTTTACTTTGCTATTCTCCTCTGGTTCTCTGTCACACTGTGTGTCAGATGTCTTCACTGTCGGCTGTTTCATGCCGAGAAGACCCAGTACGTGTACACAGCAACTGTAAATAAAGCTGGTTCTGATTCTGCGTAAAAATCCATACACGAAATTAATCAGAGGAAATAAATGTGAGGTTAATCAAGTAACTGGTTTAGTGCCCAGTGCTGGGGAAGCTACTTAAAAATATTATTGAATTCATTTTCAAGTTAATCTTCAGCCTGTGAAATAAAATGGTCTTAGTTATTGTGATTGTTAACATGATAGTCTGCAACAGCACACAGTGTGCTTGTCAAAATGAATTAGACTGTCATGATTGTCATTATAAGACAGATACATTTTGGGAAATAATGAATGTGAAACTGGGCAAACAATCCTTAAGATTTTCAATACTTTGAACTATAAGTAACAATAGGTTAAAATATTAATTCTACCTACTCTTGACGGGCAATAATAATGTTTTGGAAAAAAATAAATGGATAGATGGATGGGTGACTAATTAACATAACTTGGTTAATATATTTATTGTACCTACTCTTACATTTGTAAGTGACATTAAAATCAACGTAATTTACTTTTATACAGCGTCTTTCACAAATGCAGCCACAAGGCATCTCAGTATGTGGCAATGTCACAGATCCTGGATGTGTTCAGTTTGTAAGCCTACCATGACGACACTGTCGCACTGCCCACTGTTTTTCATGGGGTGGTATCTTCTGGGCCAGAGCATGACGGGTCGTCCCCCACAATGTTGAGGGAATATGGGCATGCTCTGACTGCAGCCTGCTCATTATTTACACAACTGATATGTAACAACAGTCTTAGCTTTATGACAAATAGAGGAACTCAAGTTATTCAGTGCTGTTGTTTAAATGTTTACTTCTCTGTCTCCTTCAGTACACGGATCCCAGCAGCCTCATGACCACCTGAATCACATGACCACCTGAGTCACATGACCACTCACAGCACATTCTCTTTCCCAATGCCGTCCCTCAGTTATGCCAAAATGGCATTTTGGCAGTTTGTCTTCCTCTGTTTGCCTCACCCAGCTTTGTCGTGTTGATCTTGGCCCACAAACGAAAGCCGTTCCCCATGCCTGCTGCATGACAAAGGGCTCATTTTGTCTGTTGACCACACTGATTGATACCATGACTTGACATCAGAAACATTTAATCCGTTCTACAGGTTTGGCTGTAAGTTTAACCCTCACTTGACATTCGACAAACATATCAAATAACTGTAAGATCTCCTTCCTTCATCTTAACAATATAGTCAAGCTTCACCCCACCCTCAGCTTTGCAGACTGAAAAACTCATCCGTGCCCTTATCTCTTTAAGGCTGGACTATTGCAATGCTCTTCTCTTCAGAACCTCTGACTGGAGGATTCAGACACTCCAACACATCCAAAACAATGCAGCCAGAATCCCGATGAGTGTGTGAAAGCACCACCATATCACTCCAGTGTCGCAATCACTTCACCGGCTTCCCGTTTCCTTTAGGACAGAGTATAAAATTCTACTCCTGACCCACCAGTGCATTCATGGGATGGCCCCCCCCCCCGGTACCGCGTCTCGGTGGGCAGACTTGCGATCGAGGCTTCGGGGCCCACGGCGGTTGGCACCTCCGGGTTTCCTGGGCTAAACTCCGCTCTATGGGGGACAGAGCGTTTTACTCTGCTGCACCCTGCCTGTGGATCTCCCTCCCAGATCACTTAACGTCTCCTCAGTCTCTGCCCATTTTTAAATCTGGCCTTCTGATGATGATTTTTCTAAGATCAACTATCCTATGCATTATCCTATTTTAATGTGAGGACTTTTGTTCAAATGAGAAGTGCTTTATAAATAAAATGTATTATTATTATTATTATTATTATTGTTATTAAATCTGCATGGAGATGATGCAAGGAAAAGAACTCATTATCAGAGTAGGGTTTAAACCTTGAATCCCAAGAAGGAACAATTTTATTTTGAAACAAACATGACTAATTTTTGGTTTATTATTAATTTCCATTTACTGGAATGGATAAATTAGATTAATGTTTCGTGTAGTTTAAAGTGCAATTAAGAGTAAGTGACCATAAAGTACAGGAATGCAAAGGCGGCACATGCATTTTTTATTTATTTATTTTTTTTACAAACTTTCAAGTTTCAAGGACAGTGAATCCTTGAAAAGTGTCTAACAGGATGTCAGGTTTCTTTTGTGTTTGTGTTGGGTGGACTTGTCATTGCGTCTGATTGGCTTGCTGATCCCCAGGACTGAGGAATCTCATTTGTCAGGAATGAATGAAGCAGATAGATGCATAAACTGACCCGTGTTCGGTGAGCACACACACAGCAGAGGGATGGGTGGAGCAGTAGCACAGGTGTAGTGTCCGGATCTGGTTCAGCAGGTTAAGGTAACATCCACCCAGGTGCTGCTGGCCTTCCGGCATCCTG
>JAODKC010000002.1:26705046-26723748 GCA_026777985.1 Mormyrops attenuatus
CTCACTTGTGGAGGTCACGTGTTTCCGGCCCTCTAGTGGAGATCCCCTGGTGGAGGTCTGCAGCCAGACCCTTCTCACTTCATTCACATTCATGCACTCATGGGCTCCCCCTAGTGTCTGGGTCCCTGAAAGTCTTCCCCTTTCTCTCCCTTACAAGCAGCCCTGAGGTCACCCCAGGCAGCAGATGAATAATAAAGAAGGTGCAGGAAATTTTCCCTTAGGGTTTTTACTTCAGTCCTGTTTGGGTGCCAGCCATCAGACTCAAGCAGTTCTCTGTGCCCCCAAAACCAGGGCTTCACTATTGGTTATAATTATTATAATATATCAGTAATTGAGTGATCTACTGATTTAATGATCATTTTTATTAATCCCCGTGGGGAAATTGTCTTTACGCCTCCCTCAACTTGCTCTTTGGAGAGTAAGCTGTCCGCGAAGGGCAGCCACCCATGGAGGGAGCTGGGGTTTAAGGGCCTTGCTCAGGGATCCATAAACGTGCTGAGGCTGGGTTTGAACCAGCGACCTTGTGATTACAAGCATACAGGCTCAGCCCACTGAGCCACATGCTGCCCCATTTACTAAGTAATCGTCTATTATATTTATATTGCATTATATATACATTTGCAATTGGCGCGAGGCAACCAGCCATTGCAGGGTGCACACTCGGTCACACACTCGGTCACACACTCGGTCACACACTCGGTCACACACCCGGTCACACACTCGGTCAGTGGAACTCACTCGCAGACCATGTGACGCGTTTGTTGGAATGAGACAGGAGGTGAAAAGAGAACAAGAACTGGTTATGAAAAGACATTTGTCTTCCACTGTGTGGAAATATTTTAGATTCCATAGAGACAATACTGAACAAAAGCAAGTGACTTGTTGGTATTGCTTTGTCTGTTGGAACAACTCATGGCAAAACCACCAACGTATTTGACAGAGTGGTATGCAAGTTGTTTTTGGCTATATACTTCATTTTCAACTGCTAAATATCACAAAAACTTAAAATAGCATAAGGTGAACTTTTCCAGTATCGTTCAGCCCTAAGCATAATACATTTGCAAAAAATAATTTGTATTCTATGGTTTTTATGGGCCATATTGTGTAAGATGGGTCTAACCATTGTTCTGCCAGTGAGTATTTTAACACAGAAAATAAATTAAGGCAAATAATTTAAGTGAAATTGATGGCTGACCATGCTGCTCCCAGAGGCTAAATGGCACAAATCAAAGTCTAGTTTCACATTGTTTGGCGAGCCGGTCGAACCTGAATATCTTTTACGGTGTATTTGCATTCTAGTCGGGTTGTAGTGATATTTAAATTTTGCTTTGCTTTGCAGTATTGACAGATGACTGCATTTTCATTCACTTTTAACGTGAAGTGCTTCGACATAATTGGTTCTTTTGCCTATTTGGACCCTCATCTTCTATGCGCCGTCTTCCTTCTACCATATTTCCAAGTAATCAACAAGGAAAATTTGAATCAATGCGTTTTAAATAACCAAGCAATCTAATTTAATCAAGTAATGATAACTGCTCAACTCAGAACAGATCAAACAAGAAAGACAACAGTACTTTTCTGAGTCGGATACCCAGGAATGTGTGCGCTCTGATTGGGCCAGATGAGGTCTTGATCACTTGTGTAATGCTTACTTTCTGCCTCACAGACACAGTTCCATGGGAAGAACACCTTCTATATGTTCAATCATGTTGACATCACCATCACCTATCACAGTGGTGACAAAGAGGGCTGGACGGGAGCCAGGCTCGTGGCAGCAACGCTTGAGCCCAGAAGGTAAAGCTCTTTGTGTGTGTATACATACCATCAGTGTGTGGCTCTGCGGATTGGGACTATGTGCCCATATTTGGAAGGGCGCTAGTTCAAATTACTGTTGGGTCCTTCAGCAAGGCCCTTAACACCAATTACCCCATAGACACTGTACTAAATCACAATAAGTCTGTTTCTAGACGAGGGGGATTAGAGGTCAGATTTACACCACATCTCATGCGTCTGTCTGCGTGTGTAAGTTTGTAACACCTGATCATTCACTGAATATTAGTTTGGCCCTGATTCTTAAGTTTCAAGTTTGATTTATCACATAGGCACTATACATGTGTGCAGCGAAATGCTTTTTCCACATGCTTCAAGGTGTGTGCTGAAATGGGAAATGCATAATATGCAGAAAAATAGTATGAAAAGCATAAATATTAAATAATAAATGTCAATAAATAAAACGGTAATATAAGGCAAACTAACAAGTGATAATAGGCAGGCAGTAAAAAGGTAATTGATTTTTAAAATCCCAAACCTAAACAGTGGGTTGCCTTGTGCTTATGAGTTGAATTTGTGATCTGAAGATTTTTCACAGCTCTAGGCACAGTGCCAAAGGCTTTCTGGGAGCTGGCACAATTTTACTTTTATTTTTAAATTGTTCCGCTCATTATTAACATACAGAGAGAGCAAGGCACAGACTTTGAAAAGATTCACGCACCGTAACTGCTTGGCACGGTCTTGTTGTCAGTTACAAGCATGAAGACGAAAATAAGCCAGTGTGTGACGGGGAGCCCATGAGCATATCAGGAGACCCGAACAGCAACGCGAAGATCACCTACACGTACTCCGTGCACTTTGAGGTGGGTGGCTGTGGCAGGTCTTGGGCCCTAAGCATTAGGACCTTAAACCTCACCTGTCTGGGATATTGGAAGTTTAAAGACTGCAGGGCTTTTTTGGATGTGTGTGTATTTAAATCTGTGTTTTGGTTTTGCTGTACAGTATGTTATAAAGGCCTTTTTTCTACATCATTAGGAAAACAACCTCATCAAGTGGGCATCCAGATGGGACTACATTCTGGTGTCCATGCCTCACACAAACATCCAGTGGTTTAGGTGAGTTCTGTGTCTTCTGTCAGGTCCGCTCAGGTCGGTGTTCTTCAGAGTAGTGCAGTGTTTGGGGGTAAAGGCTTCCGAGAGCCTAAGCAGTGATTCCCCAGTTAATAGCTTTGACTTTGGCATGCAGTGGACAGTGATCATTGACACAAGTCAGCATGTGCTGCTCACCTGCCCTGAGCTCATTCCCATCAGTCCTTGTCTAGCAGAGTGTTTCCTAACCCAGTCCCTAGGGACCCCCAGACAGTGCACATTTTTGCTCCCTCCCAGCTGGTTTAACTCTAAACCCCACACATATTTGGACTTAAATGTCTGTCTATATGGTAAACAAATCACTTTACCGTTTTAATCAAGGTCTGTTTATCAGATTACTCAAAATGTATGTCTTTTTACGTGGGATTTGAAACTACTTTTAAATATTTGTTCCCTGCCTTTCGCTTTCTAAATTGCATTAGTTTTTTGGGATTTGTTGGATTTGGTTTTGTGTTCTTATTTCTGTGTGTGTGTCTCTGCCCCTCGTTCAGCATCATGAACTCCCTGGTCATCGTGCTCTTCCTGTCCGGCATGGTGGCCATGATCATGCTGAGGACTTTGCATAAGGACATCGCCCGCTATAACCAGGTGGACCAGGCAGGTGCCCCTCTCTTGTGGATGAGTGATGCCCAGACACCTATCCTGAATAGGGGAGTGCTCATCATATTTGAGTTAATGGGTTTGTGGTCGGTGTCCATGTGTGCCATCTTTTGTTAGCACACATGACTTCTGCCAACAGAACATAACTCTGTGTAAATTCTGGAATCATACTTATTTAGCATGTTATATTCTAATGGAATAACTGGCTGAAAGACAGGTGGTTAAAAGAAGGTGTTCTCCTCCGTGTTGCATGCATACTATTTGAAACGCTGCCATGCTATGCATATGACATTCGGAGACAGACTTGCCAAAGAATCCAAAACCCAGACCCTCTTTCACCTGTGTGTCTTGTGCTTAATTACCGTAGCAGACAAGATTTCTGTGCTCTGCCTGACATTAGTGGCCAGTCCCATGGCATTTCTCCGCGACCGTCTAATTGCGTGGTTACTGCGTGAGATGCCGCACTAAACAGTCACTAGAGTGACCTCTGTTGGCCGGTGGTTCTAAGAACCTGGAGCTATAGGCAGAGCTATAAATTAAGCTCAGCCACACACATGCGGCGAGTAATATAGACAAAGGGCGAATACAAAAAAACTAGCCCACTGGCTAGTTAAAAAATAATTCCTAGTTGGCTAGTAGCAAAAATTCTTTTCTTCCAAACCTACTTGTGTAGGTCAGATTATTAGTAATAGGAAATCATCTGGTTTGGGATTGGATAGATGGTGATGTTTGGCGGCTTGTCCTTGCTTGACTGCTTATGGCATGGTGATACATTTCATACTGTTCTGTATCGTGCAGGAGGACGCACAGGAGGAGTCGGGCTGGAAGCAGGTGCATGGAGATGTGTTCCGACCTCCCAGAAAGGGCATGCTGCTCTCCATCTTCCTTGGGCAGGGCACTCAGATCTTCATCATGACGTTCATCACCCTCTGTGAGTCACACATCCTAAGCCTAGCACCATTTTGCTTGGCTTGAGGATGCTAAGCTTATTTGTTTGAGCAGCAGAGTTCAGATCAGTGTTTCTAAAATAAGTTGCCGCTGTGTTGTATACTGTGTTGAACAGCGTCCTTGATGCTCACTTTTCTGCCCCTAGTTCTCGCCTGCTTGGGTTTCCTGTCCCCTGCCAATCGCGGAGCCCTAATGACCTGCGCTGTGGTCCTCTGGGTCCTTCTAGGCACCCCTGCAGGCTATGTCTCAGCCCGCATGTACAAGAGTGAGTAGAATCCACCTGGAGTTGCTGTCGGTGCCATCTGCAGTACATTTTTCCATAAGAATGTTCAGTGATGGTTGAATTATAACTGATGTTTGTCTGTATATATATGTTTTATAGCATTTGGTGGCGAAAAATGGAAGACCAATGTTCTACTAACAGCACTACTTTGTCCTGGGTATGTTAAAATTCAGTATCTTGGAATTCTGCCGAACTCTGGAATTTGTGCCGTACTGACAGAGGGACAGTCTGTTCACCTCTTCATCAGATGCTCTCCTGTAGACGTTAGGTTCTTTCAAGTTCTAGTTTAGGCAGGCCTGTCATTTGCAGGCTCTAATATAGAGGTGGTTGAAGTTCTGTGTCTTCTGTGCTCCCTGCTTTCCTCCAGCATCGTGTTTGCTGACTTCTTCATCATGAATCTGATCCTGTGGGTGGAAGGCTCCTCAGCTGCCATCCCCTTCGGCACCCTGGTGGCCATCCTGGCACTATGGTTCGGCATCTCCGTCCCCCTCACCTTTGTCGGTGCATACTTTGGCTTCAAGAAGAAGGTTCGCCTCTCACTCTTAAGATTTAAGCCCTCATAGCAAAGCTCTCCTGACCTGATCGTACACAGCAGATTCATGCTAAGCTGTTTGCACTCCTTGCAGTGATACCAAGTTACAGTGTTCTATTGTTTATTAAATCAATTCTTTAAGTATTTTGCTGAACAGCTGATTGATCCAGCAAAGGGTAAACATTTCAACTCTGTGCCTGAGGTCTCAGATCCTGTTATAGGTTGGAATCTGTCTGTTACGGATTCATTTGTGACCTCCTGGCATCTTTACCTCTCAGTAGCATCTCCTCTCTGCATGCTTATCTGTTATGTTGCTTCATTGCAGAAGTTCCAGAAGTTCAGAATGTAATTCGCCAGAAGGTTCTCAACCGGGGGGGCCTCAGCAAAGACCAATTGGGGCCACGCAGTCTATAAGAAAATATTATGACGTACCTTTAGGGTTGGGTTGTAGCCTGTTTCAACTTTTTATGATATACTGATATACTTTCAAAACAAGATATAGGATGACACAATACCATCTATATCCATATACTCTAATTGTGCATTAAAGTTAGGGGTTTATTAAAGGTTTTTACAGAAACAAACAGTATTCCTTCCTGGTTGTAAGCGGTACGAGAGCTGCGGTCATGATGTTACGCAGAATTACAGAATCCACGGCTAAAATCAAACCATTCAGTTAGTGGTGTCTCATGGGGAAGCTGGTGGAGTGGAAAGGCGAGGAATCGTCATTACTTGGTTTATTTCTTTTTAAAACATTGTTAAAATATTGTAACTTGCAATATATGTCTCATTGTGTTGAAGTTAATACCTTAATATGAGCGCACATTTAATGGTGGTCAGGCTTCTGATTTTAGAGCAATCTGCTAAATGCTTGTTTTGTTCATAAATGTTCACCTTCTGTTTTGAGAGTAGCGTCATAAACTGAGGAAAAAAATGAACTTTAGATATTTTCAAAAGAAATTACCTTGTTTGGCAGTGTGACCAAATTAAAATTTTATATAAATTGGAAATATTTGTCATCAATGCAGAACGCATACAACAAAAGCCATATCATAATCTGTATGGGGGGCCCATGTGTTTTTCTAGACTTTGGGTCCTTGGATTAAAAAAAGTTTAATCACTGTAGTATGTCTGTCTTGTGCTTTTTTCCTGAATGGTCCCCTTTCCCCTATAGGATATTGAGCACCCAGTGAGGACCAATCAGATCCCTCGTCAGATCCCAGAGCAGTCCTTCTTCACAAAACCCCTCCCTGGGATTGTCATGGGAGGCATCCTACCGTTTGGCTGTATTTTCATCCAGCTCTTCTTTATCCTCAACAGCATCTGGTAACCAGTCTGCCCGGCTGCCTGAGACAGTGAGTCTGCTTGTGTTGTTACACGCCTGATTTGTCTTCTTTCTTGGTACAGGTCCCACCAGATGTACTACATGTTTGGCTTCCTCTTCTTGGTCTTCATCATCTTGCTCATTACCTGCTCAGAGGCCACCATGCTTCTGTGTTATTTCCACCTATGTGCAGAGGTGAGATGGCTGCTCAACAGAAGCCCGCTGTCAGACATGTCATTTTGAATTCAGTACAGCTAAAATTTTTAAACCGGTGGCTAGCTTTGGTCTAATTTATTGAAATGCTTTGGGTAGGATCCCCAAAGTCTGGCTGGTAGTTTTATCCTGGCATTGAGGTAGTCTGCACAAAGGCAGGTCATCCTTTCATCAGAATGGACCACGACCTCCCCAGAATAGGGTGACCACTCCATCCATGTCAGGGGGGACACTATGAGCCAGGACAGGGTTTGTAAACTAGCGTTTTGATTAAAACAACCCGGATTTCACTTCAGCACTGAGGTCTTGCTGTGTGCTGTTTGGTCAGTGTCCTAGTCATACGTGTCATTAGTGTTAATGTGGAACGGCTGGATGAGTCTTTCAATCAAGGAATCAAACTAGTAAAAGTACAAGACGAACCAAAGAATTTAGCTGAACACAGGAGCCTTACGGTTTTAAAGTAGTTTGTAAAACCAGAAGTAGTTCATAGTGTCCCCCTGACATGGATTTAGGTGGTCACCCTTCCAAGTTGATACTGACTGACTTTGACGATTCTCCATGCTTCTTGAATTAATGCAAGTTCAAATAATTCATTAGGGCAAGTAACATTTAACAGTAGCAAAAAACGACCTATAGACAGCTTAGAAGCAAACATCACTGCGGGTACCAAGAGGTTATGGCAATGGAATTTCTATGAGTGTACTGTTCTGTAGCAATGTCTCACCAGAAAAACCCGAACACCCAACCCTGGAAGTGCAAGTCTTAAAGAAAAAACCTGTAAAAATGCTGTGGGGGGAAAAAAAGTAGCATTGATGAAAGTAGTAGTGATGACTAATTTTACGGTCATTGACATGAAAGCATATTCTCACAATGGCTGGCTGTATGTAGAAAGTATCCCAGTACCCTGATTGGCTGTACGTGGAGGTATAGCTGTCATTCTGCTTCTGACTCCGCCCCCTTTGCTACCTCCAGGACTACCACTGGTGGTGGCGTTCCTTCCTGACCAGCGGCTTCACAGCTGTCTACTTGCTGGTGTATGCTGTGCACTACTTTTTCTCCAAGCTGCAGATCATAGGCATGGCCAGCACCATACTTTACTTTGGGTACACCATGATTATGGTGCTAATTTTCTTCCTCTTCACAGGTAAGTCTGTTCTCCTTTGACTCTTGACTCCAGAGAGCAGAATTCTTCGTTCCCAGACCTGCCTTAAGTGTGTCTGGATAGTTTAGTGGGAGGAGCTTCCCATGGGGTTCCTCTAGTCTGATTGATTGGGGTAGACTGGTGATAAAATTGCCACATGTTCCCTGTTGGATAAACAGGGTCACTGAAAGAATATACTGATATATCTCCTGGCCTCCTGTTTTGTTTTTGTGTGTTGACGATATTTTAACCCGTCTTAACCCTGTAGCCTTTAAGTTGTTGGCTTTGAATAGTTAATGGTGCATACATGCTTTCATGTTGAAACACTACTGTTCTGGTTGCCTTTTCTGACACGTAATTGAATGGTTTATTTGAACACAATCAAGGAGGCTTTTGAGCTATTCAGGAAGTGTAGACTAGCTGCAAGGTAATTAACACCGGAGCCTCTCCCAGGTCTGCTTTGACAGTGTAAGGACAAGATGGTTCATTTCCTGGGAGTGTCACCTAACACACCATCATGCCGCTTTCCATTTCCCTTGGAGGCTGGAAGTTGGAGCTGGGAATGACATCACACCTGAGTTAACCACATTCTAGTACAGCAAGTTTGAAAGCCATTTAGCAATTTGTCAGATTTAATATATCCCAGTTTAAATGGCCTATATCATTGTTCACTTACATTTAGCCCAGACTACCTTAAATCTGACAAGTTATCCAGCTAAGCAAGAAATCCTGCTTTCTGAAACAGGCCCCAGCTCTAGCTAGGTTCATTCTTAGCCATTGTTAGCAATATCAGTTAATATCAACTCATTACGCGTTATTTTGCACATAAAAACACCATAGCAACACATCCACAGGTAGCAGTTGGACAGCAGTGTGTGTGCGACCGATTTAATAAGCCACAAATAAAGACACAAGTGCTAAAAGAAAAAAAAAAAAAAAAAAAAAGAGTATAAAACTACAGCTTTAACTTCTGTTGATAGAGGGCACAGCCATCTTGAATTCTCAGCTCAGGATTGCAGAGGTTCTTCCGACTTCACGAGTCGAAATTGCAACTTCAGAGGGTGTTCCAGTTGAAATTTCTTACCTGGAACTTGGAATTTCTGAGTTCAAATGGAACACAGCATTAGTACCAAGTTTTTTGCCTTCTGCCTCCAGCAGCCATGTTATTCAATCCAAAGTTTAAGGAAATGGAATTCGGAACCTGCAGTTGTATCTGTAACGGCATGACCATTCAGCTGTTGTCCACCTAATCTGTGATTACATTTGCGGCCCATTATCTTACTGCATACCTGGGAGCCGCACTGCCACCTTTTAAAGCCTTTTTCAGGCTGGTGGCTGAGGTGAAGTATGTGCACAGTGCACGAGCTGGTAGCTAAGCTGGTGATGGTCTAAATTTAGACAATTAGCTGTAAGTTGGGCATATTTAAAGACTCTGCAAATCTGCTTTATTAATATAACAGGGCGTTGATGAATATATTTGTTGCCATGGGTTACATGCGAGTCTTGAAATCTCTGATTACATCGTTATGGCAACATTGCCCCCCTGGCACTTAAATAGCTTGTTTCCCATTCATGGGTAGCTTGAGTGTAGCTTTAGACAGCTGAAGTGTGCCTGTGTTTGCGCGTGTGTGTGTTAAATGGCCGCCTTGGCATCATAGCTAATCCAAAGCCTGTGCCCTAAAATGTGGCACATCACCAAATATTCACTATGTGGTGCTGTCGTCTCCCTTGATGTGTTCCTGCTGTTTGCATGTCAACCCTGAATCTTTTTGAAACCCATGTCACAGATAGGACTGCACGATATCACATCACAATTATATGGCACATACACAATAATCACCAGGGCTTTAGTTGATGGGTATGAACATTTGTCCAGACGCCAGCTTTTTGTACTATACGGATGTTAACTTTATGCCCACAATTTGGTAAGCAGATCAGTAGTACGTCTGGAGGCGTAGAGATCCTGGTAAGAGGTGAGAGGCGTATTGTGACGCCTAAAAGTTAGCAATCTGTATAAGTTCTTCGAACCCTTATGTTTATTAAGTTCGGTTAGCGGAGCACGCTGCATGCTACTGTTTTGGTAAATAATGGAAGCGATAAGCACTGAAGTGGCGGTGATGAAAGGGACAGCTCAGCAGCCACATCATCTTTTAAAAGTAAACAAAGTAAAGACGTCTGAGGTGTGATGGTACTTTTTGCAGTTTAAAATCCTTACACATTTAATGAACAAGGATACGGCAAATTTATACAGATTACTCACTTTTTGGTGTCAAGATACAACTCTCATTAATATTTTAGGTGCATCACTAATCTGCTTACAAAATTGTGGGTGTAAGTAAACGTCCATATAATACCAAAAAGCCGGAGTCTGAACAAATGTCTCACCTGTCATCTGAAGGCCCCAGTGATTATTGTGCATGTGCCACGATGTGATATTGTGTAGCCCTAGTCACAGACATTGGAGTTGCATTAGTCATGGCCTTCTGGCCTCACCTTTCTGTGGTTGTCAGCGTTTTATCACTGTTAAGTTTTACAGTGTTCCTGTTTAGCAGGGTCTCTGCTCATAAACCTGACATTGTGTGTGTGTGTGTGTGTGTGTGTGTGTGTGTGTGTGTGTGTGTGTTTATGATACTGTGTTCCTCTCACTATGCTGATTCTCTCTCTCTGCTTTCAGGCACTATCGGGTTCTTCGCCTGTTTCTGGTTTGTCAGCAAGATCTACAGTGTGGTCAAGGTGGACTAGTCCGTTTCCGCTCAGTCGTCTCCTTTCAGCAGCCATGTCTGGGGTCGGCTTGCTGGACAGGATGGGCAGGGCTGAGCAAAGCACATGTATGAACTACAGGTTTGAGAAGCAAAGGGCTAGATGAGATGGACTGTCGGCATGTGGCTGAGCTGCATGGAAGATTTGGGCAAACGCAAGGACTGACCCCTCTGCTTCTCTCTGTGGAGAAAAATGACGATATTGGATTATTTTGTTCCCTCATAACTAGGTTTCTGTTTATATAATTGAAGCTAATGTTGTCTTTATCGGTGATTATTATTATTTTTTTTTTTTGCTTTGATTTGACATGTGCAGGAAATGTCAGCCAGTTATGTGTCATCTCCAAAGAATTTTCTGCTTCATTGGGAGCTGGGTGGGGTACAGGTCGCTTTAATCCCGTAGTACCTTGAGTGGAAGGACTAGAGTGTTTGTCCCTTGAAGGACAGAGGGGATGCATGTGGAGCAGTGCAGCTTTTGCTGCCCGAGCACGACTTTGTAGGATCAGCCCTGCAAACTGGAGCCTGTGACCCATCGCCTGCTTCTGCTCGTCTGACACGTCTCCCCATGCCTTTCTCTCTAGGCAGCCTTTTCTCTCCCTCTCACCTGTATGATTTTTATTATTGTTTTTAGATCACTGCTTCTCCTTTATCCTTTACAAGCCGTGCTGCTTGTTTTCTTCTCATTTATTCTTAACTTTGTTGTAATATCGGTCAAAATGAAGAGTAATAAACACACTTGGGTCAAAGGTCAGAGGTACATCCATCATCCACGCTGCCCCTCCCCCCCGTTTACGTTTTGATGTGACACCTTTTCAACAGTCAGGTTTCATTTTGATGTTGGAAAGGAAGCCGTATCCAACCCAGTGCCCTTCAGTACATGCAGGTAGCAGGTAGTGGGCCATCATCCTCTTAACCGGTGCCTTCCGGAAGCTTTATATCTGTAGTAGCAATGGTAGCAGTTTTGCACCTATAGCTGGGCTGTAGTAAGTACTTCTGTCTGACATTTTAACATTGGACACATAGTTTATTCAACTGTATAAAACATACTTAAACATGTCAAGACCATATTAAATTGTTATAAAATGACTTCTGTAGTATAAATGTCATTATATAATCTGCACTGACAGTATATAAAATCTCTTGGTAACTCCACTTTTGTTAAAATATGACATATTACATAGGAAACATTAACTTAAGCATTAACAGTACAAATTCTATTTTCACCTTGTTTACGTTGTGACACAAAATAATTATTTTGCTGAATACACTGAATCACACAGTATTTTGAGGTAATGTTTTTCACAATCTATGAAGTCAACATCTGTTTCATTTTACCAGGGACGTCCCATGGCACAGCACCACTGATCAAAGGGCGAATTCCAAATACTGACTTAAACGTTTTGAAACGTTGAGGCTCTGTACAAACTATGAATCAGGGTTCTGTAGGTAATGTACAAAGGACTTCAGTGAAGGGGCACCTGACAAAGGGAGGTAGGGAGCTGTTCTTTTCAAGTCTGTGGGTGGAGCATTCTTGCTCAGGTTGACCTTAGGATCTAAGAGTCACTTCGAACAGTCGTGCTCACTGTACGTGGCATATTTTGAACCAGCAGTAGAGACTATGCCGGAAATGAGTCACTGGGAAGCTGAAAGAGTTTACCGCTGTTAGGGACACCACCAAATCACAGGAGCAACTGGTATTTCGGAAACAATTAAGATTAACAACATCATTGTTTCCTAAACTGCTAAATCATCTACAATTTTCTTTTCACTAACAGAAAAATTCTAGTAGATTTAGGGGTTAGGGGTGGACCCAAACACCATGACCGACGGTCCTGTCACTTCTCTGAGATGAGGCTGACTGAGGTGGTCTCCTTCCTGCTGTCCTTGGACCTTCTCTCTGTCGGGGAGGATGAAACCGTTCCCTCTTCCCAAATGTGCTGGGGACAGACTCGTGTGGCCACCCCTGGTAGGTGCAGGTGGCCAGAGCGGACGTCTGTCGGCCCGGATCCCCGATGGGAGCGTTGGCCATCCCGGATGCAGATGAGGGGACCGCAGAGCAGGCTGGTGAACTCCTTGCGGACGCTGCGGTGCATGTAGCCGTAGGTGTAGGGGTGCACACAGCACTGCAGGAAGAAGAGGACAAGCACCAGCGCGGCCAGCCACGACGGCACCGAAGCATGTGAGTGTGCCAGTACTGATCCCAGGATGCTGTAGGGTCCCATGCTCATCACGTAAGAGCCTGTGATGATGAACACCACCCGTGCCGCCTTGCAATGGTACTGGAAGCGTCTGTGCCGGCTCCGGCTGGGGTTTCCTTCCAAGGAGGGTGAGGCAGTCAGCTGCTGAGTGTCGGGGCCCTGTGGGGTGGCTGCAGCAATGTGGCGGTCCTGGGGGGGGGCGGAATGGATGGGGTGCACCAGGGCGTTCTGCCTCCTAGCTGCCCGGAACACCATCCAATAACAGGCCAGCATGATGGTCGCCGGGAGCCAAAATGACAGCGTGGAGAGCAGAGCGGCGTAGGACTGGCTGGAGGCCCAGAAGACGGTGCAGGTCCCGTGCCGCCGGTCAAAGCCAATGGCACCCCAGCCGTAGAGCGGCGGTGTGCTCTGCAGGGCGCTGACCAGCCATGTGGCGGCAATCAGGTTGGTGCCCAGGTGCGGCGTCATGCGGGTGGGGTAGGAGAGCGGGTGAATGATGGCTAGGTAGCGGTCCACCGACACCACGATTATGGTGTTGACACCGGTGAAGGCAAAGAGGTGCATGAGCACCACCAGGGCCTGACACAGACGGCTGTCCAGTGGCCAGACTCCAGGCAGGGCTGCGGCGATGGCGAAGGGCATCACCAGAACGGTCTGTAGCAGGTCGGCCAGCAGCAGGTTCAGCACGAAGCGATTAGCCACATGCAGCAACTGCGGCTTGCGCTGGAACACCAGCAGCACCAGCACGTTGCCAAACAGCGAGGTGCACATGATGGCCGAAATCAGCGTCATCTTCACCGCGCTGGTGGCTGTCGAAGATGGGCTCAGGGTGCCTGGATCCCAGGTCCCGATGCTGGAGTTATGGCTGCCACCGGCGGGAGAGGAGTGTGACATGCTGGAGTCACGGGGCAGTAGCGAGCCTGGAAGTACATGGATAACAGCAAGTGCATTAGACCATGGCGATGCAGAGTCCCTATAAAGAGATCTCAGGAGTGTCACACTGCCTGACCTGGACGAAACTGACCCAAGCAGGACAAGACCCCGTGCACACACCCCATGCTACTAGACTCATCTCCCTCTGTCTTTGTCTCCGTCCGTTGGAAATTGTGTGCAAATTGTAACCGTGCCTTGAGAATAACACATCTGTCAACATCTGTCTCTTCCACGTACCTCCATGAACTGGAACCGCAAAGCGGTTATGCGGTTAGATCCCGTTTAATGACGCACACGGCTGCATTAATTATAGCCTCTTCGGGGTTTCGGCCCGTTCAAACGTCTTGAATCCGTAATGTCTGCTTGAAAAAAATAAACATATTGCTGAAGCACAGAAGCTTAATTTGCTCAGTTTCACCACCATGCACATAGTCATACGTCACGATAAATTACAAAAGAAATTTCCAGCAGACGTATAGGTACCACGCCTAAAAACATATCCTCCACAGATGGGAATTAACAAACCGGTGGCTGATGAAGGTTTTACCTTGAGGCTGCATTTTGCGTGCGAAGCGCTGCTGGTCCATGTCGTCCCCTGTCCCCTCGCCACCGCCGTGCGGTGCGGTGCACGGCCGCCCGTCATCGCCCGGTCGCCTCACTCAGTGCATCCCATTTTTAGACGTGCTTATGTGCGGATCTCCTTCAAAACAGTACGAACGGCTGTTTTTTTCCAAGCAGAGCAGATGTTGCGATGCTGAGAGGAGCGCTGCAGGTCTGACCGTGAATCCGACTGTGCTGTGCGGCAGGATCAGTCTACAGCCGCCTCGTCTCCCTGCCGTCCCAGCACACAGTACTGTCATTCATTCATTCATTCAGCGAACATAAACATACGTCGTCGGTATAGACACGTAGAATCATATCTTTTAAATTCACTTTGTTTTATAAACGTATTGTCTTATATGGAATATTTAACTTACCACACTAGAGACATGAAGCCGTCTCCTAACATTCAAAGATATTATGTATACGACGTGATATTTATAATAACAAAAGGCTTGTAGAAAAGCAATGTGTAAGCCCCCCAGCCGAGGTTAAAGTGGTGTTGTGTCGCCTCCCGCAGGCATCCTACCAACCTGAACACCAACCAGTGGTTTCACCCTCCGCTGATGACTGACTTGGGCTTTGCTATGTGCTCTGCAATCAGAACCGAATAAACAGAGAATAATTGCACTGAACCCAAATAATACCGCGTTAACTATTAATTACCGCTACCCAGATGGTGGCAGCGACTGAAATACAGTTGTATTCGATTTTCCCAGCCGAAATGATAAAATAAAATAAATATACCTACCTTTTGTGGATTTTTTTTTTAATTAACGCAAATATGACTTACTAGTACTTATGTGCTTAAATCAGTCGATACTACGTATTGTGTTATCCATATCTATACCCAGCTAGTCAACACATATGTGTTCAGCTCTTTTCAACAGCCTTAATAGAGTGTCGAGATAAAGGGAGTTGCGGTGACCTTTTCTTGGCCCAGCGGTTAAATACCAGGAATAAAAGGGTTTCCGTGCTTTAGTCACTTGGCGAGGACACATCACTGTTCCCCGAACTAGGTACTTCGTCTGTATCGGTTATAGAAAAAAGAATCAGCCAGCAGTCTTCATAAGTGAGTTTATAAAAGGTTTACTGTGGTATAAAATACTACATACATTTTTTTCGTATTAGGCGTTGTCATCATCTACCATATTGCTCTCAGCTATAACGCACAACATTTCGGTGGTGAGCACGAAAATACAAGGGTAATTCTCCAGTGTTCCCTAATGGTAAAACGCTGTATACTCTCTCTCTCTCTCTCTCCTTTTCATCTCCTGCTGCGGCCCAGTCGTCACCACGAGAGATCGGAAGGAGGATGGATGGACATGTAAGTCATCAACATATGAAAGCATAAAACCTAAAAGCAATTGTATTGTGATTATAATTGCACATAATTAGAACACATTGCTGTATTTGTGAAATAACCTTTTTAATTAACATTTATTTTGGCCCACCAGCACTTGCCGTTATTATTACGGCTTTGGACATTTGAAAACGTGAAAAGGGGTCAGGCTTTCGTATTTCTTTTGTTTGTCCTGTAGCTCTTGTCGCAGAAAAGTTATTTCAAAATCTGCCTTAGATAACTTACATGCCCTACACAACACATATTATACCACACACCATGTTCACAAGTCATATTTAACCTCAAGCAAGAGTGGAAAAAAGTCTGCTAATTTAAACAAGTGAAGTGGACTTAGAATAATAATGTGTGCAGTTCGTGTAAATGCTGTGGTGTTATGTGTTAATATGTAGGCAGATTTGGGGATACTGCTGTCGCTGTCCTAATGGGGCACGTCACATCTCCATTTGGGAAGAAGGAGCGTCAGCACATCCAGGGCGGGGCGCAACACTTAGAAAAGCAGGTGTTTGGAGAAAGGGGAGCGGAGTTCTTTTGTGAGTCAGCCAAGCGATGCATGTTGGCCGCTTGCATGACACCGTGGCCCTTGACCTTTGACCCGCTGATCTTTGTAGAGCATGGTTTTAAGAGCACTGTGGTGCTGTTGTCATTTCTGGCCTCCTCTCACCTTGCCTTAGGGGAAAAAAAAAACATCACAATAAACAAATAGACCATACATGGCCCTCTTGTGGGAACCGCAGGCGGGCAGAGGTGCCCAGACCTTTCACAGAAGGACAGACAAACAGATAAACAGAGACCCACCAGCAGAGTGAAGGCCGTTCTGGGTCTTGTCTGCAAACCTCCCCTGTCACTTCAGCAGCCCCGCACAATACTCTTAGTGTCCCGGCCCCAGACAGTTTGTAAGCAATTACCCATGTTTGGCCCCGAAGGTGTCTGCTCCAGTCAGTAACGGCCATTGTCTCTGGCCAGGCGTTTGCGTGCACCAGAGACGATCGCACTCGACAAAGGAGCGAAGTACCCGATTGACGAAAGCCCTCAGTGTTCAAAGGAGATCTTTAAAGTGCTTTTATGGGGCTCTTTCAGGAGATTAACTTGCTCAGAGGGCTACCTGCCATGGACACATTTAGGGCATTCACGGGGGCCGCATAAAAGCCTTTCACTGGGGGTAGAGCTGCGTGAAACGGCTCCTGAATGCCACAAAAGGCACAAAAGACAACAAACCTCAAGTGTAGAAAAATAAAGTGTCTTCTTAGACGTAGGGCCCCATTGAGTGGAAGGTGATGGGCGCCCCCCCCCCCCCCGGCCGCGCCGGGGGGGGCCACCCCCGGCACCGCGGGGGGGGCGGGGGCGTCTGTCCCCTATACTGGTGAGTAGCTCCACCAAGCTGGCCAGAGGAGGGGGTGTAGGGGGGAGGGCACAAAACGGATGCTTGAGGCCTCACCGGAGAATCATGCTGGTCCCACATACACAGACACACGCACACGGACACACACACACACACACGCGTGCACACTCAGAGACACACACACACGGGCACACAGAGACACGCAGACACACACACATACACACACACACACACGCGTGCGCACACTCAGAAACACACACACGGGCACAGAGAGGCACGCAGAGACACACACACGCACACACACACAGACACAGACATAGACACACACACGCACATCGGTCCTACTTTCATATTCCTGTAAGTAAAAAGGTCTGTGGATGCAGCTCTTTGGTTTTTAAGGTCAGAAGGAGACAGGAGGGAATATAAAGAGCCGAAGCCAGAGGCCGAGGTGCAGTTTAGTCTTGACCTCTGGGGGAACTCAACCTTGACGCTGGCGAGGCGACACGGCCACCAGATTAAGTTTCCTAATTCACATGCTGGAAAAAATGGCTAAATGAGCGGGTCAAAGGTCAGCTCCCCCTACTTTATAAAGCACTTAGCGGCCAGACAAGAGCATTTACAGCGGGGAAGCCTGCAGGGCGTTTCGGGCCAAACCATGATTAAAAACCATTTCTTTGTAATGGGAGCGGACCACCAGAAACGAGCCCAATTAAATGGGGGGTGGGGGATACGTGACGATAGGGTCCCAGCAAGCGTCCCCGTGTTAGGAAAAGCAGAACAGTCAGAATGCCTGAATCTGTGCTGCCCCCCCCCGGGTGCAGGATCAGGCAGAGGGCATCTGTGAGCGGCAGAGGCTGGGGGTGGGGCATGCCGGACCCGGCTGTAATGATGTTACCGGCTGCTAGATGGACACAGTGACACCCGCACACTCCCTCTGTACACACAGACAGAGAGAAAGGTACATACATGAGGCGGGTTGGCGTCTTTCTCTTTACGCCTGCATATTCCTCTTTATGTCTGTATGTTCCTCTGCATGCCTGCCCATACCTCTTTACACCTGTATGTTTCTCTGTATGCCTGCCTGTTCCTCTTTTATGCCTTCATGTTCCTTTTTACGCCTGCCTGTACCTCTTTATGCCTGCGTCTTTCTCTTTATGCCTGCCTGTTCCTTTTCACGCCTGCGTATTCCTCTTTATGCCTGCATGTTCCTCTGCATGCCTGCCTGTTCCTCTTTATGTCTGCGTGTTCCTCTTTATGCCTGCCTGTTCCTCTTTTACGCCTTTGTGTTCCTTTTTACGCCTGCCTGTTCCTCTTTACGCCTGTATGTTTCTCTTTATGCCGGCATGTTCCTCTTTATGTCTGCGTGTTCCTCTTTTACACCTTTGTGTTCCTTTTTATGCCTGCCTGTTCTTCTTTACGCCTGTATGTTTCTCTTTATGCCTGCCTGTTCCTCTTTTACACCTTTGTGTTCCTTTTTACGCCTGCCTGTTCCTCTTTACGCCTGTATGTTCCTCTTTACGCCTGCCTGTTCCTCTTTACGCCTGCCTGTTC
>JAODKC010000002.1:26723848-26752365 GCA_026777985.1 Mormyrops attenuatus
CAAAACCCAACACACCTCAAGTGTAGAAAAATAACGGGTCTTCGTCGCCGTAGGGCCCCCTGGAGTGGAAGGTGACCCCCCCCCCCCCCCGGCATTGACCACTGAGGAGCTACTGAGCTTCCAGAGAAGGCCCCAGTCTAATTGCTCTGTGGCATGTCGCACCGTGGGGCAGTGTGCCAAATGATGGCACACATGACCGGCTTCATGTCATACGGCAGAGATAGCAGCAGCTCAAGCTTGAGAAGAACTCCTCCTGGTTTGGTTCAATGCTTCAGGATCCAGGCAGATACAATGAAACATCTCTATACATAGTGGTCAAATAATTAAGCTTCCTGTGTCGGTCACTGTTTATAAGGAAATGTACCAGACAGGTACCGAGATGCCATATAAACCTTTGCTAAACTGTGGGACTGAGTAATGATACATTTTTGATTTATTTTATCTCCTTTAGTTTATTAAATAATTACGTTTATTATTACTTACCTAATCCCTGGGAACAAGTGAACCTCTAGACTATGTAAGGCATACAGAGAGTAAAACCATAGTAAAAATAACCGTAAAAAGATTATTATTAAACCTTGATCACACAGATATCATAGCATTTTATATAGATTGTACTGTCCCCATAAATATAAATCACATCATGATATTAATGTAAATAGCTAACTGTATAAGAGAGATACCAGGAGAAACCCAGATTTAGTGATTATGACAGCCACAAAATTGGGGACTCTTATTTTTGAAACTGTGGTCTATCCAGACTGGAGTTTAGGATTAAGTGAAGCCGCATCATCCACGCATGGTCTGTTCCTACTTTTCTAGAACCCATTTACACTGTCACCATTCATTTTGGAGTATGTTATGTCCTGTCCATGCACCATTTTTGTTTTTCTGCAGAAACACCCTTCACCCTCACACTGCAGATCTACATGCTCACGCGTATCTGCATTTTCCAAGCACAGACATGTCCACATAACCCGACGTAGTTAACTAAACACATTAAATTATATCCTGATGACCAGTCTCCCCATAACAATGAATAAAGTACCAGTACTCTATTCTATTCTATTCTATTCTGTACTTTTTGATGTGGTGTGTGTGAGAAGGTGGCATACACATCCTTTTGTAATTTTATTTTTGTACATTTGTAATTATTAAATATATATAGTAAAAAGGAACTTATTCATTTTTAGTGCATATTTGTCATTTAAAAATAACAATAGATTCATTTGATGTCCACCTAATTAATGGTTACTTAATTTGTCAATTGCTTTAAAATGGTCTGCTTTAAAAATTGCTTTAAAATTGCTTTAGAATGGAAAGTCTCCAAAAATATGCAGCTGTGAAGGAGTCTATGTTGTGTTCCTGTGTTTATTTCAGGATTGCTGGTCTGATGAATGGATTTTTTAATAATTATGAGAGGATGTGCTGTAAGATTTACTTCTGAACAGCACTGCCAGGTGTGCCATTGTGTGTCAGGCTCTACTTAACACCAGCCCGCTGGCGTGGGCCCCCCTTCTCTCACAGTAAGGATGGGGGCATTGAAACAGGCCGACCTGAAGCTGGGTGAGCAGTATGCAGAGGCCCACATTGGCCAGGACCTACAGCAACCTCCCCACAGGCCCCTGCCATGCCTTTAGCTGCTTGTTTGACTTGACTCTTTCTTCAGTTCTCTCCAGTCCTAATTTCGCATCGGCTGCGCTCATTTACACTTCCGTGCTGCCTTATTTCCAGCTCTAAGATTTGAAGCATGCACATCGGTGACCATTCTCAAATGTGGGTAAGAACATGAAAATTCACTTATCTTTTTGTATGTCAAAAGGAGAAAAGGGAAAAAGCCACATGTGTGAAAAGAGCAGCGTTGGGAACGTTGATGTGGTAATTCCGGTATGTCGGGGGATGGTGTGTGATGAATGTGCGTATCAGTGTTATTATGGACTGTGGTGGAGAATGTTTCAGGTCTAATATTCCAGAATGAGAAATAGAATATGCTGGATTTGAATGTGTCTACATAGCGCCTGCAGCACTATCATGAATGTCTGTGCTATACTGAATTAACAAGCTGTGCCGTGTACTTACTGGTCATCCACGTCTCTTCCTTTAAATACTTAAGAGCAGCAACTGATTTTAAATAAGATAAAGCTAAAGCCAGCGATTTACAAACTGTTCACTTTGCCTGTTTGTTGCAGTTTTGTTTCTGGTCACCAGATGTCAGAGTTAGATTTATTTTCAAGTTTCTCAGTGAGCCTTGTTAGTACCCAAGGGAAAACCCAGGTAGCTGGCCTGACCTTTTCTCCATTTAATGTCAGAAGCTAATTAATCATTAGCCATTCCAGAGATATAGCAGTTAAGGAGTTTGTCCTGGCTTCTCGCAGCAGGACATTACAGCTCATTATATATGCATATAGCTAACTATCCTGTTCTGTGTAAAACTCAATTAACGCTTGCCAATTTGAATATTGATATTGGGTGGATTTTTTTCCCCTATAATAAAACACTGAAAAATCATTTTGAAGTTAATATTGTTAAAAACCTTGTTTTTGAAAAAGAAAACAATGTACAGACACTCCTCTACTTACCAACTTTCAACTTACGAACTTTCAGACATACGAATGAAGAGGACTGTAAGTCCAAATTGTGTTCACTGGGCTCCCGTTTCCTGTCCGCAACATAATTTTTTTTTCTGTGCACCAATTCCACCTAGTACGACTTCTGGCCGCTACTCCCATGGCTACTCCCGCCGCACAGCAGCGTAGCGTGCGTACTCCCAGCATTCTAGTTTTTAGTACTTGCGTATACCCTTAAAATGATGTTGAAAAATGACTTACGAACATTTCAAGTTACGAACGGCCATTCGGCCTGTCAACGTTCCACAGGTTCATCCATATCCACATGACTTGGGCCCACTGTGATCCTCTACTGGATCAGTAGCATGTAGGATGAATGAATCATTTTCGCAAAGATGAACATAAAACACGCATCTTGTGACTGATTTACTCTCTCTCTAAGCAGCAAACCAGGTACTACTGTTTCAGAAAGGAGAGATGTCTGATAGGCTGTTCCTGCATGAATCTAGGTCTTTCGAAAGGTCTCTGCCAGAGGCTATGATGGACTGAGGGTTGGGCTACAAACTGGGTAACCCCACATTGTGGAGCCGTGGGAGGTGGTTAATTATTTCTAGCAGGTTGAGAGCCGTGGTGCTGCGATTGTTGTGATTATGGCTTGTGACTGAAGATTAAGGAGAGACAGGCTTACTGCCTGCCTGTGGCCTATGTGGAGTCAGCATCTTTACTGGACCCACACTGTGAGCAGGATGGGGGGGATGGAGAGACCTGCCTACACTGTAGACCCTACACTTCACTGTGGCACCCATCTCTCCCATTGGCAGGGCTACAGTTTTAATGGGATGCACACTGATGCCACCCCCATGGGAAAAATTGATGAAAACCATGCGCTTTGAAAATATTGCCCTGTCTCCCAACATCCCCCTAATTTGTTCTATGTAATTTCACTCACATAAAGGAATATACATCTTCCATATCAGCAGTACTCAACTGGCGGACTCCGGTCCAAAACACAACCATTGCCTATAGGTGTGTGTTATTTCTACCCTCATGCCAATTCAACACTCCGCCAAAATTCCCTCAATGAATCCCGTCACGATGACTCTCTCACGTTTCATCTTACATCATCCCAGAACATTTTTTCGTAGTTTAAACATACTCTTGACATTGATCTCAGGTTTTGTTTACCCAGACTGAAGCTCGGGAGAGCTGTACCCATGCCTGGTACCCTGGAGTCATGTTAGAAAATGAGCTGGAATATTACTATAATCAGCCGGATCATGCACAGGTGGAGAGTTCAGGTCCAGAGAGTACAAATCCAGACCAAGATTTTGTTTCAACCAACCAGTTGAGCAAAAAGAGTCACAGAGTACTCAACTGATTGGTTGAAACAAAATCCAGGTCTGGATTTGTACTCTCTGGACCTGAAGTCTACACCTCTGATCATGCATTTCAGGGAATATGCTAATTCGTATGGATTTGTAACAGAACTCAGAGGGAAGTTTATTGACTTTATACCATGATATGAGGAACAAGGAAGCATGAGAATGTCTCCGTCTCCCAGTAGCCCCCTGAAATTATGCCTGACAATCAGATACAACTCTGTGGGCCCCTTTTGCAGGAACCAGTGGGCGTGGGGAGCTGTGTGGGTTGGCCTGCGTGCCCCCCCCCCCCGTCCTTAGTGCATTGGATACACCTCACCCTTACAAAGGAGGAGAGGCCCAGGCAGGGCCCGGCGGGCTTGATGGCACCATAAGGTGAGGCAAAGAGATGTCAAAAACACGGTCGCCAAAACCCTGGAAAAACCGAGGATAAAGAGACTGAGTGAGGGAATGTATTGAAAGCGGGAAGAAGAAAGACTGGTGTGGATTGTTTGGCAGGGAGCTAGGAGGGAGCAAAAACATGGACTGACTACAGGGCCCCAAGGACCGGATTGGGAAACACTGGTCTACTCCTGCTGTACACATAAAACTGGTCAGTTCCAGCCAGATTGTGTTCTACACTGTGTAAAATTGGCGATATTCAGCAGTTCCCACTAGCTTAGCATTTCAGAATCTGAAAGCTCAGTTGGCGGCTTTACACTTTATTGTTCTTAAAGATCAGAAGCATATATTAAAATATAATTAAGAAGCTTGCAGCAACAATATTACATTGTGCAGTGAAATACCTGCAATACAATAAAAATTCTGTAGTAACCACTACAACCCGTATAATACATGACAGGGCGATGGTGGCGCTATTGTTTGACAACTGGAGGGTTGCAGGTTCGAGCCCCGGTTCTTCCTGACCCCATCAAAGTGTCCTTGAGCAAGACACTGAACCCCAAATCGCTCCCGGTGAGCAGGTTGGCGCCTTGCATGGCAGCCTCTGCCACCGGTGTATGAATGTGAGTGTGCATGGGTGAGTGTGAGGCATGAATTGTAAAGTGCTTTGAGTGCTCGTAGGAGTAGAAAAGCGCTATATAAATGCAATCCATTTACCAATAAAGATGCCTACATTAAGGAGTATAGTACGGCAGCAAGTCTACTACAGGATTACAGAAAAAAGGTCTGTTATATCTAGCACAATAAAGTAAAATAAACAGGTCTGCCGTAAGGATTTGTATGCCATAAAATGGAATACCTTTATCAGGGCGAAGAAGCTGCCTGCATCAGGAAAGCTAAAAGCTATTTAGCCTGGAGCTAAGGTAACAATTTAATTGAGGGGGCACAAATAATGTAGCAGTACACTGTTACTTAATGTGTTTATTAACCAGAAATGAGGTGTTAGTGCTTTTCCCATATTCGTTCAACATTAATCAATCATATTGGTTGACATTTCATGCAGTTACTGTATTTTTTTATGATTTGTACTTGAGTAGTTACTCAGTCACTAAGTTACTTGTTCCCCCTTAAGTAAAGTGTTACTGGAATCAGTGTGACTGATGGTAAACAGATCTCAGCAGAGGCGTCAGACACAACCCACCACATATACTGGACCACAGGTATACAGGACTCCATCAATGGTAAATGGTCACAGTGGTCAACAGAACATTTAAAGCAGGGCTGCTTATTATGACACTATTAGTCAAAACATTTTGTACATCCAACTGCCAATATTGCCAGGCTGGAAATTAAAATTTGAAGCTGCAAAGGAAGAATCAATATTGCAACATGGGATGCATGGAACATGAACCAAAGATAGACAAATCTGGTAAAGATAGTTTGCTTAGAGGAGTTGTTTAACTTAGTTAGTTGGACCCACCATATACTATGGAAAATGGACAACAAAGAAGAGAGTGGCATGGCTTTCAACATCAGGGCAAACCCTGGAAAGACTGCAGATTAATACAAATCATGTGAATGACAGATGGATATCAGCTGGATTTCAGGAACACATCTTCAGACAGTTGTACAGGTATGAGGGCCAACAACTGAAGCTGAGAGGCTTGGTGAATAGGTTTGGGGTGATTGTAGACTGAAATGCCAAAGTAGTAGATGAGAAGGTGTGATGGACACTTGGCCAAGATAGACATGGAAACAGAAGCTAAGCTATAGTGCGACTAATCAGCTTCTGCAAAGCCAAAGACCTCTCTATGGAGCTCACAGAAATAGACTACATTCTCAGTCCCAAATAATGGAATAGATCACTTCATATATGAAAGATATGGCCTGGAGCAGATTGTGGATCAGATCAGGAACTATTTATGTACAAGCTGAAAGCTGAAAAGGAATCTGACTTCCAAGAAAAGAGCTGAAGAATATATATATATCCACTCCCTCCATGGAAAACATCACAAACCTGTATATATTTGATAGAGAACCCAAGTTACAAATAAGGCATCCAGGAAGAATCTGTAAGAATCTGGAAAATGAAACAGCCAAAGAAATCATGGTGTATTACAAAAGGCACATTGGAAATTCCCAAAAAGAGAATCTGAATCAGGAAAGATGAAGATCTTTCAAAGCTAAATCAAGAATTCCAGAATGTTACTCGTAAAGTCAAGGACCAATATTACAACAGCATCTGCAGCGATACTCAAGAAGGAAATAAAATATGCAAAGTTTTCATTTGCAATGTAAAGATTCACAAATAAGCACAGATGAACTAAAGCCATCATGCTCTGGGCATATTATGGGAAGGCAATGGAAAAGAAATTTTTGGAGGAGTTGAAGGTAAAAGACGAGTCGGATAACCTAACATTAACTTAATGTATACTAAACACTGGCAACTCTCGACTCAAGTAAAACTGACTTAAGTAAATCTGGATTTATGTAAAAAATATCCAACACATGGACTATACCGGAGCACAAATGCCAAAAGGCCACATATACCTGTAAATACATGCACACTTTATCTTTTTATTTATTTTAATATGTGATATGTAGTACATATTAATGGTATATTTTCGACTTGTGTGTCTTTCGCTGTAAGATATATATATATATAATGGGATGGGAAGGTAAATCAACTTATGTAAGGGTCTGTGAAAGGGATTACTTACGACAGTCGAGACCTGCCCATATATGGCGAAGTACAGTAAAGAAGGCCGCTTTAAGAAGGCTTTCAGTTGTAGTTATAGTGCATCAGCGCACTGATGTACGTGAACCGCTCTGTTAGCATTAAATTCAGACAAGAAGCACAGTTTGACAGAAGGGTCAGTGACAGAACAGAAGAGAACAGTCACTCATCACAGAGGGCTGTGTCCGCAAACAGGGTGGTGAGCAGGATGTGGTGAGACAGGACCCTTCCGGAAAAGGGGGAACAGGGAAAACGGGAATCAGATGCTTCACTTTTCAGCACATTTAAAAGGTTAATTTATCATTTTACAGTATTTAATCTGTGAAACAGATGCTTTTATTCAGATCATGTTAAATAGCAAAGAGTGTATGTTTCATACCTTTATCTGTATATATACCTCGTATATCCACAGCCAGACATCTTAATAGAAAGAATGGGTATCTACCTTGACTCAAGAATGCAAGCGCAGGGCCCCTCTGGGTCGTAACCCGCAGCCACCCCAGTCTGGTTCCATAACCTCAGCACCCCCTGCTGCTCTAAACATTGCGGCAATTTTATGTGAGACCATTCAATGCAAACAGTATGCGCTGTGACTGTAATTAAGACAATGTAATTTCATCATAAAAAAACAGAGGAAATGTTAACAGAGCCGGTTTCCCTTTGAACAATGGAAATTGTAATCAGTCCAAATTTCCCGGCCTTGTTTTGACTTGGTCTGGCAGGTTTATGGGTTTTCCTGTATGTGGTATGGAGGAGCATCAGACTGCTGAACACCTAGGAAGTCACATCTGAAGCGGAGATTGTGGCTTTCTCCTCCCTGCACACTTCCTGTCGCCGTGTTCATAATGGCTTTTGATGAAAATACACCTAAGGAAACAGAAATACTAAATATTGTAAGTTCCATTTAATACAAGCATCTACACAGCAAAAACAAGCAGTACTAGTAAAGTATCTATGTCAGCACCAGCTGCCTTGTTGTGAGATCAGAGAGATGCAGGACGACCCTCTTCACCCAACACTTGCTTTATCTTATATTTGATTTCATTCTGACCACAGTAGCGCAATTTATTTATATATTTAGCAGATGCCTTCATCCAAAGCAATGTACAACTGAGAAAACAGGGTCAGTCAGTCACTGGAGCAACTAAGGTTAAAGGCCTTACTCAGGGGCCCAGTGGGGAAATCACATTACTAACTGTGGGATTTGAACCAACACCCTTCTGATCATAGACACAGAGTTTTAGCTTACTGTGCCACACCACCATCCTGCGCAAAGAGTAGATTGACCCCATGTCTGCTCCCCCCACCTTCGTCTCTCTCATCCTCTCCATTCCAGGCCCCCAGTTGCCTAATTTACAGCTGGAACTTGTGAAGACAGATGTGGTAGAACTGAGAGGAGCAGGAACCTTCACCTCTTTATAGAAAGTGGGGCAGAATCCGCAGTGTTATTGTTTACATATTTTAGGTTCACTCAATCCAACAGGGATTTCAGCAGGGCGGCCAGACCTCCCACCTTCCTCATCCTCTGTTCCTTCTGATCCTCTGTGCCCCACTGTGATATATTCATATCATGTTTATATCCTCTACCCCCCACTGAGCAAAACCTCATAAAGTGGTTGCCTGGATAACCCACCAAAATGATTACACTTACCATAAACGGTATTTTCCATGAGAGGGCATATATACAGAATACAGGGGTCTTGAGTAGGGGTGTAAAGTAACTGTCATTATTGTAATTGAGTGATTTATTGTTTAGAATTTGTACTTTACTAAATAGTTTAAAATTGGTGTACTTTCAATTTCACTTGCGTATGTATGAAGTGCTCTCATTGCTGTTGTACTTCGTTACATGCCCACAAATCGCATTCACAGTTTTCCTAAGCTACTGATTTTATCAATTCATGTTTCACCCTGCTTTTGGGTAAAGTGATTGGACGTTCATTTTCCATAGCCAATGATATGGAAGCACGCTAAAAATCAGGGAAACTCTTAACTTAAGTTAACGGCCAGTAATAATTGTGTGATTCTTGGCGGGAGTTACCAAGGCTACGGAATTAACGCACCCATGGCCACGCGCGCGAGAGCTTTTCGAAGTCGAAGACCGTCATCATTTCGTGCCTGATTACCTTCCTAAGACTCCTGAGATACCTGCATTCAAAGAAGTCTGGCTCTAATTTCAAGAAACTTATAATGGTAAGTTTTGCTTTTGTCTTATCTTTTTCGCGTTATTTCAACCGGGTTAGCTAAGGCATCTTGGAACGCTGTACACCAACGCTGTACTCTCAGTCTGTAATGACGTTTAACGTTATAATTTTTAGATGTCAACACTTATTTAGGTTAAACAGTTTGTTTTGTTTGCAGTTTGATTTTAGCTAGCTTGTCTAGCTGACTAGGCAATTTACTCTTGGTTGTGTCTGCTATTGCTAGCTAGGTTACTGTAACGCTGCTACTGTGTGTTAGAAACCAGCGATTTTAATTAACTTATGCCTCAGCAGTAAAGAATTAGCTTTAGCGTGCTTTAATACTTAACAGCCTGCAGGAGAACACATTTTGAATAGATTTGTATGTTTGGTGCTTGTTTGGGTTTGCGTTAAAATACAAATTGGGAAACAAACGGGGGAAAGATATATTAAGTATTAGGTAGTCAAAACAAATTAAACAATTGCATATTAAAATTTAGGCTTTATGTTTTTGGTCCATGCAGTTAAGTTGCTGAAGGTCTGCATTAGTGTAAATGTGAAAATATAGCATTTTTTACATATTGATGAACATTTATTTGCTATGTACTTAGAAATTAAACATTTTCATGTACTGTAACGCAGCATGTCCCCCTGGCCAGTACTGTACATGCTTGTGCAATCTGAAGTTTGTTTATTGATTTATTTTGAAGGGCATAAGCATACAAAATACTGTAGCAAAACACATTGAGTTGATTGTGTCTTATTAATAATAAGAAGAATATTTAATATGCTAAGTGGGACATTGTGGGTCATAACCTGAGCCGGTGGTCTTTAATGCTTCAGGAGCTGATCTTCATTACAACAGCTCCAGAACCCTCTGTCTGCACATGACAGTCCCACTGTAGTCTTTAAAAAGAGGCTGTGTTACCAGCACTTGGGTTTTATTTGGCATTCCTGAATGGTTTATGAGGTGGTGTTTTATATTATGGCCAAAAGCTTAGAAGGAAAACAAACATTTCTGTGCTCAGTATCAAGTCCTTGAAAGCCACACGGCTCCTGAAATCAACACAGGGATGATCCCACCTTGTGTAGCGGCCTCAGATCAGCCCGCGCGGCTACCTACTTGTCCTACTGCCGGTCGTTAGTCGAGTGTCATCATGCAGCGAAATCGATATTCTGAAGACCCCCCTGAGCAGAAATAGGCCAGCTATGTATGACATCTGTGTGGTTGATGTAGCTTTTGCTTCTATAGAGCGGAATCAAAGCAAGCTGTCCTGTTGACATTCATCAGGGCTTTCTTGCGTTCTCTGTTCCCAGGAGCAGTGAGTGCATGGTTTTTCTTTTTACAGCTTTCCTGGCCTCCAGGGTGTGGTGTGGGGAATCCCCTTAGGGGCCAAGGCAGCCTATCTGACTCATGAAGGTGCGGAGAGAGCAGCAAAGGAACTGCTGGAGGCATGCTTTATGCAGTGACATCTATAGTGTCAAAATGAGTAAATATGTATTAATTATTAGTTTAGTTTGTTAGTTTATTTAAACTATTACAAGTACCATGTACAGATCAAATCCTATACCAGAGTTAGCTATACAGCTAATTTACATCTGTGGTCCCTGGGCAGGAGGCAGAAAAAAACAACATCATACTAAAACAACATAACATGTAACAGATACATATAATAACCACAACATCAACTCACTTAACATTATAAACAATAACACAGGACTACGTATACACACAGACACTACTATCAATACATGTATGACAAGAACACTACTATCAATCCATATATACCAGCATATAAACAAACATATCCAAGTTAATTAATTATTATTTTCCAATTCAGTCATACAACAATAGTTTATTTTGGGAACCACAGGCTAGTCCCAGAGTTGTAAAAATGATAAAATATACTTTTCCCATGAAGGAGCACAGTGAATCCTTTGCTTCTGAAAATCGACATGGCTCTGTGCTCCTTGGGCTCCATAGCAGATGGTTAATGTACCCTTTTATGAAAGCTAGTCTGACACACATTGCCACCTTGCCCTGCCAAGGAGCCTTTGGTGTGGATGATGGGCAGGAGTAACGAGGGTGCCTGACGGAGGAGATGGCTGACCGTAACTTACAGAACATGAGCCCAGCAGCTGGTGTAAGGGCTCCTGGTTGAAGTGACAAGATGTAAGCATAATCGGTCTCTAGCTGGATGGTTAAGATGACACACGGGTAAATTTTATATAATTCGACAGCAGCAACTGTGTCATAAAGAAAGATGGCATGTCCCTGTGTGGGTGAGAGGATGTGTTAGGAACTGGATTTGAGCTTTGAGTTTGTGGATTTCTGCTTGACTGTTACTGAAAAGTTTCACTGTTTGTTTGTTTTTTTTTGGAGCTGTTTGTATTTTTACCTTACTTACTATCTGCTCCATTTTGAGTGGAATGGTAATTCATCTCAGAGAATTCTGCAACCACTGTCTGAACAACGGCCTGTCAGCCAGTAGTCATCTGCTTACATTTATTTTATATTCTCCAAAGCCACATACAGCTGAAAGCCTGGTCAGTCAGTTTGGAACAGTTGGGGTAAAAGGCTTAAGGGCCCAATAATGTAATCCCTTTGTCCACCATGCGATTTGAACCATCTTGTATACACACAAGCAGCCAATTAGAAATTTTTATGGTATTTTCCAGTGCAAATACTTTTCTGCATTGTTTGATTTACAGATTGTTTAATGATGCTTCATACCTGGTAAATGAACAGGAGATACACCTGACCTTTAGTAAAACTAGGAGTTGGCCGTTAAGTTTGTACTCTCAGACCCTTTCCTTATAAATGTCAGTGGCTTGTGGATTTTCTGGTCTCTGGTGTTCCTGCATTGTTTATTTTATGAGGTGTGTGTATGTGTGTGTGTCAGTGGTGATATGCAATCACTACAATTTAGCAAAATGGTCCCACTTAACACTTCAATGAATCTGACAAGTACTGCCCTTGAAGGGATTAAAGCTATCTAGGTTTTAACATGTTTGTTTATGCTGAGGCTTTGCATGTGCTATAATGTCCATACAGTATGAAGGTATGAAAAAGCCTGATCTTAATCTAGCTTAGTAGCAACGTAAGAATTATATGTGCATAAAGTGGTAAAGTTGGTTTCATATCCTCCATATCTCCTGTTTTAAAATCATGTTACGGCTGCTGAGCTGTCCCTTTCTTCACCGCCACTTCAATGCTAATGGCTTCCATGATTTACCAAAACAGTAGCATGTAACGTGCTCAGCTAACTGAATTTAATAAGCATAAGGATTTGGGGAATTTATACAGATTACTGACGTTTGGGCATCACAGTATCTCTATCAGTAATATTTTAGTCTTATCAAATTGTGGGCGTAAGTTAACGTTCATATATAGTGCAGAAAATCCGATGTCCGTTATCTAAAACGCTACAGTATCACACAGTATATTGTCAATATAAAATAAACTTAAATGAGAGGATTTCATGGAGGAAAAATCCAATTAATCTAAAGAACAGTAGGCCTATTCGTTAATGGCAACCCTAAATAAATTGCGTCACTATATCATTGACATTTTTTTTTTATCACGTAAAAAATTATGCTGGTTATCATGGACTGTATCATATTGCACAGCCTAGAGGCCACTGTTTTTAAAAGCGCGTGGGCAAGCGGTAGGTAGAGAGGACAGGTTATAGGTAGCGTCGTCATCCAACAAACATTACTATACAACAATGCCTGAAGTATCATGTTACAGTAGGCCTACTGTAATGAACTGTAGTTAACCATATTTTACTTTTTAATGGTTATGGATTTTTAATTTCTTACTTAGAATTGTGAATTTACATAAATTAAAAAAATGTTTAGCATGTGTAATTGTTTAGGCTTCGGACAAAATGGAGAATGTTTTATTTTATTAAGTCTTTGAAGACGAAACATCTTAAAATTGACATGCTACTACTTGATTGTTTACTATGCACGGGAAGGGCTTTGTGTTTTATAAAAGACAAGAATTATTATATTGTACTAAATGTTTTCACATTGTGCTTTAATAACCCATAAAAAGGTTTAAAACACAGTACTATCTGCAAAGTATCTAAACTACTTTATACAGTAATTAAAGGCATCTTACACTACGGCAGGGCAAAGTAGCCTAAACTTTCTAAGTGACTATGGTAATATTCGATCAACATCCAAATCATTTAACATCCTATTCCACACAGTGTAATGCTGATGTGAAATGGGGATACCTGTAAAGTGAGAACTTCATCAAATGAACTACTTTTCAGTTTTATGTCGTTTTTTTATTCCTTTTAAACATCCTCCTTAAGAAACTTGTGTATATATATGAAAAATATTTGGGGAAAATAATAGGCAGTGTTTTGCAGCTGTAAGTGCAAACTGGTTCCTTCAATCAAACAAATATGCAACTTATGATATTTTTTTTTACCTGTCAGCGGTTCAGCAGTGTTTTAAAACTAAATAAAACAAAAAAAGTACCAATAATTCCTCACCTCCATCAACTACCCCGTGAGACACTTACTAAACAGTTTGATTTTAGCTGTGAATTTTGGGGCTCTGCGCAATGTCACGACCAAAGCGCTCGTGTTGCTTTCAACCAGGAAGGAATTCTATTGGGTTCTAACACACAATAAAAGTTCTATATTATTATATAAATGGTATTGTCATCCTATTTTTCTATCTCATTTTGAAAATATATTGATATACTGTGAGAATTCAATATATTGCTCAGCCTTGCGTGACCGTAAGTCATTCATGGCTGCATGGATGATTGCCTTATTGGGGGAAAAAATGATCTGTTCCAGGTATTGTAACTGCATTACATAGGAGTATGTAGTTACATGTGACATAAAGTGATGTACGCAAGTAGTGTGAACAACAGTGCTGTTTGTAAGAGTGTGTGTTGGAGATGGAAAATTATGAATAAAATGATGGCTGAATGTAACTACATGGTGTGTTTTTTTTAATCTTGGGGGCTATTTGTTCCCTTCGATCACAGTTTTTAAGGGGTATTCTGAGATTTCTTGGGTCTTTTTGCCCCTGTTAATTTCAAATGCTGATTGTGGATTTTCTGGTGCTTCTCTGGCTGGTTGCGATTTTCCTTGTTGTTCCTATTTGAGAGAGTGCAGTTTGGTTCCGGTATAAATTTTTGTGATGTAAATTGACTGCCTTTGTGAAGTCATGCACTGGATGACATCCAATTTATGATGAAACTGAAAATTCAATCATTTCTTCTCTGCCTGACATGAAAATAGATGCGAACGGGGTCCCAGTAGAAACCTCAACAACAGTCTGCAATTTAGGCGTAATTTTTACCAGTCTCATACCTTTCAGCCCCATGTTAGCCTTCTGGTTTAGACTGCATTATTTGTGCCTCCATAGCATTGCTCTGCTTGCCCATCTTCTTCCCTAAACACAATTTTCTCAGGTTCCAATTTTGTCACTGTACCTAGGTTCAGACTATCTTCTGTGAGTGACAGGTCATTTAGTGTTGGAGCACCAAAACTTTGGAAGGCACTGTCACAGTGTCTGTGTGATGTACAATCATTTCCAAACTTTTAAATTCCAGTTAAGAACATGTATTAGAACATTCCTGAAATGGATTAATGATCCAGTTTGTAAAGTTATTTTTTTGTTGCTGCTGTTCTTTAGTTTTTGTGGTGAATTGAATGTATTTTAGAGTGTCATCGAGTGTGAGATGCACTGTACAAATATTACTAAATATTATTAAATTTTGTTTTTGTAGTTTGTTTGTCTTGAGGTATAAAAATCAGAGTTCTTTTCTCCTCTTCTGTAGCTCTTTGGTGCTCAGGCTATGCCATCAGTTTGTCTCCTGAGGGTTTGTTCACTCTGTTAGAAGGCTGTCCACCCATAAAAAGCAGACCTTCTTGTATTATGACAATCCAGCATCCGAACGGTTTCATCTCTTTACTTTTTAAATCAACACAGATATCCACTGCGAACATGGCCTGTTCCCTAGACAGTCTGGCCATGTGAGCCTTAGGACCCCACCCCCTCAACACCCACCAAATAGCAGAGGTTATCTGTATTCATTGTTTATTTAATCAGTGTCTCTCAGGAGGCCACGCCCACTGCAGCCACCCAGACATGCTTGGCATATTCCCATTTCTACTCAGAATCACCATGGAAATGAGAAGCCCCCTCTTTCTGCTTCTTGCTTAGCCTCTGGCCTTTTTCTGCCTTCTGCTGGAGTAGACGGACATCTTTACAGGAAAGGCTGGTGCATGTTTGGCTTGTGTGTGTGTGTTCATTTTAATTCATTTAGGAATCAGCTTTTAGATGCACATCTGATTCCTAAAACCCCTTCGACCTATTTTACTGTATGTTTTGCAGATAGACAGGACGCAATGCAAGAAGTACATCGGCACATTGGAGGAGGGATTGTAGTGTCTGATGGCCGTGGGCAGGAAGGGTCCCCATTAGTGCTTCTTAGCACATTGTGGTGGAACGAGCCCATGGACAAAAGTGCTTTCGGAGAGCACCCCATGAAAGGGCTGGGCAGTATTATTCATGGTGTTACATGTGGCACCTGTTCAACACTAAATCTACACAGGTACATAAAGAACATTAACATAAGGGAACAATGCATGGGACGACAAATGCACCAATTGTATTGGCCAACGTATTATAAACATTGCTTTGCTAGATTTTTTTTAAGGAAGATCTACTAATAAACATTTCGACACAACAAATTTGATCGATCCCCTTAAGGTGAGTAAGTAAAGAGTATGAAGAGTTTATGAAAAACAAATCTGTTCCTGTAAAGGATAAGATAAGATAAGATAAGATAAGATAAGATAAGATAAGATAAGATAAGAAAAACTTTATTTATCCCGAGGGAAATTCTTTTGTCTTAACATGCTCAGTGCAACAAGAGGAATAAAGATAAGATAGTAAAGAGCTTAAAAAAGAACAGTAGTAACTGTGCAAAACAGAATAACAAAATAAATCTAACAAAGTAACAAATAACTGTAACAGATAATTAGTGCAAGTGGTTATGAAAAGTGACAGTGTGCAATAAAATGAGATGGCAGCAAGTGATGAGGGGATGAAACAAACATTCAATGGCATAGTTGGTGAAAAAGATCTACCTACAGTAAGGGGAAGCGTTATACAGTCTTATTGCCACAGGTAGAAAGGATTTCCTGTGGCATTCGGTTCTGCATTTGCAGGCAATGAGTCTTTTGCTGTGTGTGCTCTGCTGCCCCATCATGGAGGCGTGCATGGGGTGAGAGGGGTTGTCCATGATACTGAGAAGTTTTTTCAGCATTCAGCAAGAAGGCTGCAGAACTGCTGAATAATGTTACTCTGCCTCAGTGCCGCCCCTGGCCAAATTGGGGCCCTAAGCAGAATTTTATTTTGAAAAAATCCACTAACAATCTTTTCCTTTTCCTGTGCACTCTTTCCTAACAACTTTTATACAGCGTTCATAGCGGTAAATTCTTGCTGTTGATTTTACGTCTAGCTTATAAATTGAAGAACAGTCATGGACTACTAAGCACTTGTTGTAAGTCGCCCTGCAAAAGAGCGTCTGCTAAATGTGGTAAATGTAAATGTAAAATGACTATCACAAAATGCAATTTGGTTTACAACCTTGCAGTGTCAGATTACTCGTCTCTTTTTTTTCTCTCCTGCCTTGGGCTGACTTGGTGCTCTATGCGCGCCTCACGGCAGCGATGCACATCCTTTGCGCATTTGCAGAGAATGCGTTCCCTTGCGGAAAATGGGGCCCCCCATGGATCATGGGGCCCTACGCACAGCGCGTGTTCCTCGTGTAGGGAGGGGCGGCACTGCTCTGCCTGTAACGCAAACGTTCGATGGTAAAAGAAAATTCAGTTTCGGACAGCGTGAAATCGGAAAAGATGTTACTCGGAAAATTATGGGGTTTATCACATTTGATGATCAGCCCTTCTCTGTAGTTGAGGACACTGGCTTTCAGCTATTAATAACACGGCAGTAACAGAATGCTTGAAACGTGTAGCTGAGAGAAGGTACGGGATTTTATTTGCATTCCACGTGTTAGTAGCAGTTACTGTGTAAACAAATTTTTTTTTGTTTATTTTATAAGTAACAAATTAGTCATTTGAAGTGTGTAGCGGTAACTGGAAGCAGTTAATGTTATATATAAGACGCATGCATGCTAGAGTTATCTTACCAAAAACAAAATTCTTTTTCACATTTTTGTAATGTAATTTATTTACTTTTTAATTTATTTGGGTGGGGTGTCCCTTTAAACTTAATTATGCAGAACCTCCCAAACAATCGGTATCGGTGTCAGTTTTCAAAATAACTGGCTATCAGTATCGGCTAGAAATTTCCTTATCGGTGCATCACTACATGGGACTATGTACAAAAACTTGGGGAACCAATTTGTGCTCATAGTGCAGAACATAAACATTATAGTAAGAATTAGACATAGGCACATTGACAGTAGTAGACATAGTATGCCCAAAAATACAAGTTTTGTACCAAATGTATTACTAAACAGTAAAAACAGCAAAAAATTGTCAGTTGCTGTGGGAGGATGCTGGTTAAGCTAGGATACGGCATCAGAATAAAAAGAACACTGCTGTCTGGTTTTAGTTTTTATTACTGTGACGCCTTTTTGGAGCTAAGGTTTTGAAGCAAATTATCAGGTTGGGTCTGGTGGCCCTGTTCATTTAGCTTTAGATTTGTCAACCATGGCTGGAGATGGAAGGCTTACCCAGTCACCTTCTCAACATTTCTGATGACGTGCTGCAATGGATTTTTGTACTGTGCTGTACTGGACAATCATAGATGTAAACATTTTTTAAAAGGCCCCCTTTTAAAGACAGGATACACAGGAGACAGGTGGCGATATTTGTTTAGGAGTGATGTTTTCCTTGAACTAAAATCTAGCTATGTTTACCAAAATCTGAATTTCTACCACATCTATGTGTACTTAGTCCAGTCAAATGAACGAAGTAAGCAGAATGTATACATTTTAATTTTCTACTTTGTTTGTTTCGAAACGTCACATTTTAGACACTCTGGGTAAACAAGCCCTGGGCGGCTGCAACCTGCTCTTGTAGTTCCTGTGTTGAGGTCGTGGTTCGGTATTCCTCTGCTGTTGGACCTGTCCTTGTTTATCTCTGGCTGTAAAGGTGCTGTCTGCTTGTTTGGTTGCATTCTTGGTGCTCCTTGAACTCCTCCGGTGTTGTCAATTAGTGATTCGTGTCATGCAAATTGCGAGGGGTGTGTGTTATTTATATGAAACCGAAAGACTGGTCCCAAATTTATGCTGATTTCTCAAATTGACTACATGCAAATTTTTAAAATTTTGAAATGAAGTGGTATCTTTTTCTGGCTAATCGAGTCCCGGGCAAGGTTAGATGGAGATGGAATTTGTTAAGGAAAGACGAAAAGAAGAATGACTGCCAGGGGGTGCAAGTGGTCTAAAGCATTTGTGGGCCATGCAAGTGTGTTGTGCATGTTTGTGTCTATGTTTGTGTTCCTCCTGAACTCTCCTTAATAATAACTTTCTTCAGAATCTGGAAGTTCCTCCCCACTACCCCCTGTTTCCCCATTAATTCCTAAACTCAGAAATGGCCAAAGTGACCAGAGAAACTCTCCAGTGTGTTGAGTTCAGAGCTGTAAGACAAAGACCTGTTTCCTGTTCAACCATGTGGAAAAGTAGGCAGGGGTGAAGGTGATGTGGGGGCTGCCAAGGGGACGGGCCAAATTGTGCTGTTTGCTAATCACCAGTGAAATGCTGATTTTAATGGACTGGGATTCTTTAATCTATCATCGATAAGCAATAATACAAATAGGTGGCAAGGTCTGATTAATGTGGAGCACGTTTTTGACAATATGGGGTGGTTGGGACTCTTTCACAACAAATGTTTTTACATCTTATTCAAAGAAATATTTCTGCCTTCAAATAGCTATGCATATTCCTATTCAGGGACTGTATGTTTGTGCTTGCATGTGGGTGTGTGTGCGTGTGGGGGGCGGGGGCGAGAGGGGGGATTATGCATATAATATGTTGTGGGGATATTATGTTGTGTCCCCACAGTGTGATTTAAAAATCTGTTGTTTTGACATTGTGGGGACCTGTTTTTTTTTGGTCTTAACTCTATACAAACCTGTAACTGCAATCAAAAAACTAAAAATGCCTAAAGTTTTGTATTTAATTTGGTTATTTATGGTTAGGACTGGGTTGGGGTTAAGGTTGTCACTGTTGAGATTAGGGTTATGCCCATAGAAATGGATGGTCCCCACAAAGATATGAATACAAAAGTAAGTGTGTGTGTGTGTGTGTGTGTGTGTGAGTGTGTGAGTGTGTGTGTGTGTGTGTGTGTGTGTGTGTGTACATGGCTTATTTAAATAGCTTGACTAGACAAACTATATCTTTGTTAAACATGACACTATATAAATTTAAAATTATCATTTTTTAAGGGGTCCACAAACATTCACTAGCGTTCTTCGCTATCATCATGTTCACTCATTTATTTGTCTGGATCTCCACTAAAGCAGCCAGGAGACGTGTTTTTGTCACTTTCACATACAGAGGCTCCGTAGGGGACATTAGAACTCTTCAGTCTGGCTCCTACAGTCCTCCACACTTAAAAAGCATGCACAGTTAATGGTCAGCTAAACCACTGCAATGATTGGTTTATGGAATTCTTCTCATTTTCATGGTATGATCAGAGGTGGGCATGACACCATGGCCTTCAGATTATGGGATTGGCAGAGTTTTCGGGCTTAAAGTTATTATAATCCATTATTAATTAGAATCCCTTCAAAAACTGGATCCAGTTGGCTAGGGTTTTGTCAAAATTCGGTTTGAGTTTCTGATTGTCTTTGATCAGCAGCCTGAGGGTACCAAAGATGACTGACCTTGTTGTGGATGTCATGTTATAAACAGGCCTATATCTTCTTTGTTGCGTATGTGTTGAGTTTTCATGTTTTGGTTCTGCTGTGTATTCCTGTTCTAATCATATGGCGTTGACATCATGGGGGCTGACAGTTCTTTTGATTCCTTCTCCCAGGTGCTGCTGATTGCTCTGACTGGTGGACAAGGTAACGAGGGTAAGGGTCCCTGTTTCTTCTTCTGGGGCTCTAACAACCGGCCACATAGGGCATCGCATGTGCCGCTGTGATGCTGCAGCCAGGGCGCCATTTTAAATTGCACTGTTACTCTTTGGTGCTGGTAATCCACCTAAGCAGGTGGACTTATGAGAACCATGACTGCAAAAATGAAGATGTTTCACTAGGTGCTTCAGCCCTAGGGGATTCTGGGAGGTCTTAGTGGGCATCTCCTTAAATTGCACGCTGTCTTCTATATATGTGTCTGTTGCAGGAGAGCAAGGTGGGGCAGCTGAACGTCAGATTTTGTTGTACTTGCTATCTGGGCAATGACAAAGGGATTCTATTCTATTCTACTCTTACCTCTTTTCTACTAGTGCTGTGCCACTGCTTGTCCTGGTGCTGACAGGGAGCTGGTTGTCAAGTTGTGCCATTTCAGCACTGCCTGAGAATCAGCCCACACTTCTACTGGTTAAAAGCAACATATAGACGAGGAGTACACATAAAATGACTGGCATGTAAACATTTTAGAGTTCATTAAATAATGTTTTTTGATGAAAAATATTTAGGCTAATGCTAACTGAAGTGCTCGTTCTTAAGTTAGCATTAGTTGAAACGTTTCATTTTTACAAAACATTAGCTAACTACATAACAAAGCATAACTTATTCATATTTATTATTATCGGCTGCATTTTTGTTGTGTAGATTTTGCATTTGTACAGAAGACTATTGTCACCTGTTGTTTGGGCATATCCCCAAAAGAGCCATTGCTCCCTGAATTTAATTTTGACATTTCACTGTCCCAAGCATATTCTTGGGAAACAAGCACCAATATTTGATTGTGTGTACACATATGGAAATGTGTTGCAATTGCACTTTGGAGCCTAGTTACCAACAATGAACACAGAACGACGAGGAATGTTTTTTTCCCCATCCCGCACTGCTTTGTCAGGTTTTTTTCTCCTTCAGTTTCTTAATTTGCTTCGTACTATGAATGTAGCCTGCTTTCTCAAGCACTTCTTTATTTTTTCATATTTTCAGAGAAGCACTGATTTGTATCAGCTGATGATTAAAAATGAGCCGCTGTTTACTGCTGATAATTCCCTTTACAATGGTGACCCATATTTCTTTGCACCCCCCGCATACTAAACAGTCAGAAAAATGTCTGCTGTATGGAATTAGCTTGACGTCAGAAATGCATTTTGTTAAAATTTCACATGGAGAATCTACTAATAAATATTCCAACAGAACAATTTTGATTGCTCACCTTAAGACGTGACAGTGAAGAACATGAAGTGTTTCTGAAAAACAAATTCGTTCCAATAAAGAAGACTGCAGTACTGCCAAATAACATTTTACTTAAAATACGATTAATGAACATTTTTTTGTGTTTTCTTTTTTGCTTCATTTGCTGAACTGTGTATGATTCAAATATGCTAGAATACTGTACTGGACATAAAATATAACTTATTGTAGTTTTGCTACTGCATCTCGTTGGCTCGTTTTTGGCAGATTTATCATAAACTCGGAGTCTATATTCGTCATTGACAGAAAATGACTTTTTTTTTTTACATGTTGCTATGTATAAAAAGACCCAAAAAGAACACTGTACGCGGACTACTTGATTACTATAAGCAAATTATTTTAAATGGCATTTCTAGAGGAATGATTCTATCCCAAGCTTTTTGATCCATATAAGTGGTTGATCACTATAACTGTGATCAGTATAAGTGGTTTCCACTGTATTTAAAATATTGCTAGTGTTGTAACTGATTGGTGGCATTACCTTTGGTCGTTGAAACTGGTTTTCCACAGTATTTTTACATTTGTCCTGTTTTTGTTTGGTGTTGTCTACACTAAAGCCAAAATGTGTCCAAACGATGGACACATCAGTTTTCTTTGGTACAAGCCTGCTGGAGCTGCTCAGTCGGCTCAGTGCTTGACTTCTCCTCCATGTTGCTTCCATGTCACAAACTGTATGGGGTGGAGTCACGTGACAGCACACACGATAGTGTGTTTTTAAGGGGACAGTACAGTACATGAACACACAGGGGAAAGTATTAACAGAATTAAGAAAGAAAAAAAAAAAAACGAAGCATCCGATGTGGGCAAGATTATGTTAATTTTGATTAATTCTAAATTAATTGACCAGCCCTATGACTGCCCATTAGGGATGTCACGATACCAGAAATTTAGTAGTTGATACCAATACCATTGAAATTCCATGATTCTCAATACCCCGTTCAATACTATGGTAAAAAATAAAACAATAAATACTATGAACTATTAATGAATCCTAGGACCATGCACTCCTTTTATTAAAACATGTTAACTTGACAAAAAAACAACAGTGGTACGTAACCTTCACGTAATAAATAAGAAATGGTTATTAACGAGGGCTGGGTATCAGCACTGATTTTCTGAATCGATTCAATTCCAGTTCAGATGGACCTGCTTTGACTCGAGTTCAATCTCGATTAATTTAGGGATATTTCAGTTACAGTACCAATTTTGCTTGGATAGGAAAGAGTTTCTCAGAGAACTAATGCTGTAAATTTGACAAGGAACATTATTAAAACTACATGCATTAGGAACTGACCCCAAAGCAGCAGCGTTAATGAACTTATTTAACACGACCAATAAATTTTGGATCAAATGCTTTTGCAGATTGCACATCTGGATGATGTCTCCTCAAATGATTTTGGAGATTCGTGGTATTTCCACAGTATTTCTACTCTGTTTTGCACATCTTACATACGACTTTGGTTTTTGTCCAACTCATCACCGTCTCGATATTTCGGAAATCTGAAATGCATCCAGACATTTGCCTTTAGGCTTGACAGTATCTTCAGTGTAGCAGCTCCCGCCATGCTTTATCTGTTTCTGTCTGCCAAATCATGTCGTGTGAGGCTGGCTGCACAAGATTTACGAGGTTAAAGCTTCACACATCTACAGGAAAAGCCTGTAGACTGTAAAAGGCACATTAAAAAACATTCTCAGGATTTTATGAATTCTTATCAAATTATGCAAATGAAAATCAATTTGAATCATCCATCGATCCATCCACCCAACCATCTATCTCCTACCGCTTTTCCAGGTCAGGTCGCGGGGTCAGCAGTCTAAGCAGGGAAACCCAGACTTCCCTCTCCCCGGCCACTTCATCCAGCACCTCCGGGGGAATCCCGAGGTGTTCCCAGGCCAGCCGAAAGAAGTCTCTCCAGCGTGACCTGGGTCTTCCCCGGCCCTTCTCCCAGTGGGACGTGCCCGGAACACCTCACCAGGGAGGCGTCCAGGAGCCATCCTGCTCAGATGCCCGAGCCACCTCATCTGGCTCCTCTCAATGCAGAGGAGCAGTGGCTCTACTTTGAGTTTCTCCCGAATGACCGAGCTCCTCACCCTATCTCTAAGGGAGAGCCCAGGCTCCCTGCGGAGGAAACTCATTTCGGCCGCTTGTATTCGAGAACTCGTCCTTTCGGTCACTACCCACAGCTCATGACCATAGGTGAGGGTAGGAACGTAGATCGACTGGTAAATCGAGAGCTTTTGGATCAGCTCCTTCTTCACCATGACAGACTGATGCAGCGCCCGCATCACTGCTGGCGCCGCACCGATCCGCCTATCGATCTCCCGTTCCATCCTTCCCTCACTCGTGAAGAAGACCCCAAGAAGGACTCCCTCCCCGACCCGAAGAGAGCACTCCACCCTTTTCTGGCTGAGGACCATGGTCTTGGATTTGGAGGTGCTGATTTTCATGCCAGCCGCTTCACACTTGGCTGCGAACTGCTCCAGTGAGAGCCGAAGGTCACGGTCCAATAAAGCCAACAGAACCACATAATCTGCAAAAAGCAGAGACCTAAACCTGAGGTCACCAAACCGGACACCCTCATCGCCCTGGCTGCACCTACAAATTCTGTCCATAAAAGTTATGAACAGAATTGGCGACAAAGGGCAGCCCTGGCTGAGTCCAACCCTCATTAGATACGAGTCCGTCTTACTGCCGACAATGCAGACCAAGCTCTGATACCGGTCGTACAGGGACCATACAGCCCTTATAAGGTAGCTCGTCACCCCATACTCCCGGAGCACTCCCCACAGGACTCCCCGAGGGACACAGTCGAATGCCTTCTCCAAGTCCACAAAGCACATGTAGACTGGTTGTTCAAAATCCCACATAAACCTCCAGGACCCTGCTGAGAGTATAGAGCTGGTCCACTGTCCCACGGCCAGGGCGAAAACCACACTGCTCCTCCTGAATCTGAGGTTTGACAATCCGGCGGACCCTCCTCTCCAGGACCCCCAAATAGACCTTACCAGAGAGACTGAGGAGTGTGATCCCTCTATAGTTGGAACACACCCTCCGATCCCCCTTCTTGTAGAGTCTACCAGGACATTCCTGCAACATCCAAAGCCTTGAGGAAATCTGGACGGATCTCAGCCCGGACCTTTTTAACCACCTCAGTGATTTCTGCCCCAGAGATGGGGAGTCCACCCCCAAGTCCCCAGACTCTGCTTCATCATTGGAAGGTATGTCGGTGGGATTGAGGAGGTCTTCGAAGTATTCCTTCCACTGACTCACAATGTCCCGAGTTGAGGTTAGCAGTGCCCCATCCCCACCATAAACATGAGATGCTGCACCGCTTTCCCGCTCTGAGTTGCCGGATGGTGGACCAGAATCTCCTCGAAGCCATCCGGAAGTCGTTTTCCTCGCCAAACTCCTCCGATACCCGAGTTTTTGCCTCAGCAACTGCAGAAGCCGCGTTCCACTTGGCCCGCCGGTAGTCATCAGCTGCCTCTGGAGTCCCACAGGCCAAAAAGGCCCGATAGGACTCCTTCTTCAGCTTGACGGCATCCCTCACCGCCAGTGTCCACCAGCAGGTTCGGGGATTGCCACCGCAACAGGCACCGGCCACCTTACGGCCACAGCTCCAGTCAGCCGCCTCCACAATGGAGGCGCGGAACATGGCCCATTTGGACTCAATGATTAATTGTCATTGTTGACACACCACAGCACACAGTGCACAACAACGAAATGTGTTCTCTGCATTTAACCCATATGTGACAATGTGACATAGCAGGGGGCAGCTAATTCAGCGCCTGGGGAGCAGTGCTTGGGGGCGGTACCTTGCTCAGGGTACCTCAGTGATGCCTTGCTGGTCGGGGATTTGAACCTGCAATCTTTCGATTACAAGTGCACGTCCCTAACCATTGAGGACTCCCTTATGTTTGAACATGGTGTTCATTATGGACAATCCACGACGAGCACAGAAGTCCAATAACAAAACACCACTCAGGTTCAATTCAGGGGGGTCGTTCCTCCCAATCACACCCATGTTCCCCCAGCAGAACAAGAGAGTCCCCAGGAGGATCTCTCTCCAACACCCCTTACAAGGAATCCAAAAAGGGTGGGTATTCTGAACTGCCATTTGGCGCATAAGCACAAATAACAGTCAGGACCCGTCCCCCCACCTGAAGGTGAAGGGAGGCTACCCTCTCGTCCACCACGGTAAACCCCAACGCACAGGCGCCCAGCCAGGGGGCAGTAAGTATGCCTACCCCTGCTCAGTGCCTCTCCCCACGAACAACTCCACGGTGGAAGAGGGTCCAACCCCCTTTGAGGAGACCAAGCCGTGCGTCGAGGTGAGCCCGACTATGTCTAGTCGGAACCTCACAACCTCGCGCACCAGCTCAGGCTCCTTCCCCGCCAGAGAGGTGACATTCCATGTCCCTAGAGCTAGCTTCTGCAGGCGAGGATCGGACCGCCAAGGTCCCCACCTTCAGCCACTGCCCAACTCACACTGCACCCAACCCCTTTGGCCCCTCCTGCAAGTGTCTTTGGGCCGTGCCCGACCAGGCCCCATGGGTGCAGGCTTGGCCACCAGGCGCTCACCATCCAGCCCCACCCCCAGGCCTGGCTTCGGCGGGGGGGGGGGGGGGCTGTGACCCGCGTCCGGGCGAGGGAAAATGTGAATCCATGTTATTTCTCATCATAATAATGAGCGGCACATCGTCTGCTTCCTCACCCAGGACCTGTTTGCCTTGGGTGACCCTACCAGGGGCATAAAGCCCTGGGCAACGTAGCTCCAGGGATCATTGGAACACGCAAACCTCTCCACCGCGATAAGGTGTTGGCTCCAGGAGAGGTAATTTGATCAGAAAACAGATTTTTTAAATTAACCCAGCCCTACTATTAACTAGGCTTGTCACAATTTTATCAACTTGTCACACGATATATGAACATTACCTTGATCATTTTCTTTCTTACCTTGGTATTAGCAAATTGTTTTTACATACATGATTATAAAAATGAATGCCACCAGTATTTTATTCAGTGGCACTGCTTCTGCCCTCTCATCTGCTCTGTCACAGACGCAGCTTAGGGCTGGTTCATATTTCATTTGAAAGTGATCACGCATGATGCAGTGCCGCACCGTCTGCGATCCTGAATGGCCATACCTGTAGTGCCAATGTGTCAGGCCACCAGGAACTTTTTACATCAGACCAGCGGTACCTCTGTAGAGCAAAGCTGCTCTTATATCTTGCTTTTGAAGTGTGGTATGGATGCTTATAAGAATAAATAAGAATTTTACCGAAACTAACCATGCACTATATACTTGCAGTACGAGAGGCAGGATTGTACTTTATTAAGGAAAACATTTCCAAAAACTGAAAATTAGATACAAGAAAATTACAACTAAACGTGAATTATAAATATTGCTTTGGAAAATAGCAAATAGTCAAATGTCATATGTTTCCTGTTAATGTTTTTAAATTATATTTAGCTAAAGTAATGATTTATCTTTGGGACTCTCATGCAGTGCACTTGAATCATAGAAACCCTAAAATAAAATATATATAACGGCTAAAGAGATTTATATCTTCAAAAACTAATGAAACCACACCTAAAACCAAACCAAATTTCAAATGAAAATAACAATGAATATAATAACTAAATTTAAAACAATCAGAACAATAACACTAATCCAAAAATGTACACAGGTATTTGGCATTTCAGTACAAATGTGTTTTGGTTTGAAGCCATCTGGGAGTTTTCAATCCTGTAGTGAAGAACAATATAAATACCAATATTTCCAGACTTTTTCGGCCAACCATTCTTTAGATCTGCTAGCCATCGGTATCATTCTGATCATAGAGGGTACAAAAGGTATTTGTATACAGTCTTTGGTCCAGCTATTTTCTGACTTCCTGGTACTTTTCAATCAATGTCCGTTTGCATCATGGAGCAGCCTCTGGGTTGAATCCTATCATTTTAACATGCATTTCTATCCCAATAATTTCTCTTTCACTTTACTGAGAAGAACTAAGAACTGAGACTTTATGTTCTGCCCAGAGACACATTAAAAGGAGCAGTCTTGTTGCTGCTATTGCCGCTTGTATCTAATTGTTGCTAATATGTTACTATGCATATATTCCTGTTAAGAGTGAATGAATGATGTTGAATATTTAGTGCAATTTTTGTTCCCAGAGCCTGAGAGTCCATTGTCTTTTTTGTCGTTTTGTTTTATGGTTTTATTTAGAATATTTACATTTTTTTCCCATTTTTGTTACATTCACATTCCAGTGTCTGAATTTTAAGAAGTCAAAGTTCATTGCTCTTTGAAAGGATCTACTTGCATTATTTTCCTATTATCTTATTATATCAGTGGCATGAAATGGTCTTAACAACAACAATATCATTTACCACAAATTTTTCTGGGACAATATATCGTCACATTGCAAGAACGGTGGCATGTAGCCTTCAAGTTTTTAAAACAAACAGTTCTGTGCTTAAAATACAATCAGTAAACTTTTTATGGCATTACAATTGCAGTACCCATCCAAGAAACAAAAATATATATATTTATGGAAATAAAAAATAGAATACATAAAGGGAAACTTAACATTACAAGGACAGTGCGGTGCACATCCACAAAATTGCTTTCTAAAAATAGGATATTAAGCCAGAAATGGAAAGCAGAAGAAAAACACGGGTACTGCATTTATTTACACATTTATTTACAGTTTCCAAGACTGGGGCAACTGGATGGGCCATGGGAAAATCAAAGGCGACAAAGAAATTGTGTCACCAATCACGGCATGCTGAAAAACAAATGTAGGTCACCAACTCTGTGAATAAACGTTGTCAGGATGGTTGCCAGACTCAGCAAATTGTTTTAATAACAAAAACTGC